>OZ025244.1:44604451-45066951 GCA_964019155.1 Osedax fenrisi | reverse complement strand
CAACTATAGAGGTAAGTATTTACCTAATACATATTATCTATTACATATTATCTATTATATATTATCTAATACAAATACATAACTATATTATAATGTTATTGAAAATATATAATTACAATAATAATATAATGCAAATTAAAAAAATTAATGTAACCATTATGTATATATACATATATATATATATATATATATATATATATATATATATTTTTTTATATATATATATATATATATATATATATATATATATATATATTAGATCTAGTGTAACCGTACTATTATAGGTGTTTATAATAATGATATATTACACTATAGTATACTATATATAGTATCATTTTCTATGTGGATAAACAGTACCTATATAATTTAAAAATAAAAATAAAATATAGTTCGATATATATAGGTTATTGGAGCAATTTAATTTCATACTTTTTCATTTAGTATTTTTTTTCGTTTTCTTTCTTCGTTATCCAATTTTCTTCAAAATAAGACATTGGACTTTTAAGGTTGTTGCCAGTTAATATATATTATACATAACATCGATTGAGATCATAGATTTTAATTGATCATACTTGTAATATTACTTACCTTATAAGGCTATACAAGGTCGAAACTAATACTATAATTAATGTAAAATATAACTAACATACATCGGAATAAAGTATAACTTACATAATATTACTGAGTATTCTAAATAGTGTTGGTTATATCACTAATCAGGGAACCGAGTGTAACAATATAGTGGTATACTATATATAGTGGTATATAGGGTAGAATAGTAAAAATTTACACACGATGTATTGTGTTTAATTAATCTTTTCATATTTTTATTTCTTCATTTCAAAATTCATTATTATCCTCAACATTAACAGTTGAGTATCTTTTCTCGATTGAATCATAGCTGGGTATATATATATATATATATATATATAATTATTGATAGTCTATGTATTCAAAAATATAATCCGATATACATTATTCTCTATCGTGCAGACATAAAGTTATCAACAGCAAAAAGTAGTAATCGTTAAACATATAAACCTAATTACTAAGATTCATTTTAAAAGTTAACAGTGACGTATTCATCCGAATAGATTTGGGAATATTATTCCATTCTGCAATAGCTGAGAATATACTATGCATATATGCAGTAGACTCTGAAGGAACTTTTCTCATAATTATTTAAATTAAAATCATATATATCCCTGTATATATCTACAACATACTCGATGTTGATTGAAGCTGTTTACAATTGTTAACTTAAGTTACGTCATATGTTAATAGATCACTAAACAAATCGGTGTATGTTATTCAATGATTTAAAAATTATATTTAATAGAAAAAAAGATATTTTTGAAATATCGATTAATTTTGAGTTGTTTATAGACACACACACATATACACATATATATATATATATATATATATATATATATATATATATAGCGTAGTCTACTATTATATATTAAACTACTTTATATTCAAATTAATTTAAATAAGTCTAAGTTTAATTCCTTTATTAAAAGTCAAAACCTCCCTCGCGGTATACGTCGATATTAGATCTCCACACGTCTCCTCGACCGCGCGACTCAAAGTCAAGTTCACCTTGTAACAATTCCAGATGTCACGCCCACAATGTGTTAAGGGGCGTGCCAAACAATTAATAATAATAATACGGTGCCGAGTCTGTAGCGTTCCAGAAGCAGGTCGTATCGATGCTCATCCGTTGTAGTGGCCGCCGTCGTCGTGATAGAAGGGTGAAGATTGTGATATACGATAAAGTGTATACGGTCATTATAGTTATATGAACTTTCGAAACACTCTGACAAAGATCACTCGCGCAATATAATATAATATATATATAATATACAGATATATATAATATACAGATATATATAATATACAGATATATATAATATACAGATATATATAATATACAGATTTATATAATATACAGATATATATATAATATACAGATATATATAATATACAGATATATATAATATACAGATATATATATAATATACAGATATATATAATATACAGATATATATATAATATACAGATATATATATAATATACAGATATATATAATATACAGATATATATATAATATACAGATATATATAATATACAGATATATATAATATACAGATATATATATAATATACAGATATATATAATATACAGATATATATATAATATACAGATATATATAATATACAGATATATATAATATACAGATATATATATATAATATACAGATATATATAATATACAGATATAGGATAGGATGGTTTATTTATACACCAAATATGGTAAAGAAAATTTACCCTCACTGGTGTTGTGAACGAACAAACAAAACGAAACAATAACATTAAATAAGGTAGCAATATAATATATAAAAATAGAGATGGAACCAGATCAACATCAAGGAGAGGGTTACTTTAATTTTAAATTTAAATAGTCTTTGAGACTATTAGCAAATACGTGAGGCGACTTCAATCTTCTTAGGCCATAAGGCAACAGATTCCATGTAGTAGGAGCCATGCTTGTAAAGGAGCGAGAACGCATCACGTTACGAGTAACAGGTAAGTCAAGTAGTGTGGCATCAGACGAGCGCAGATGTGGGAGGATGTTGCGACGAGTGAGCAATGCACGTAAGTATGCAGGTCTGCCTAGGAATAGTGTTTTATGTGTTAAGCAGAGAAGCCTAAATTGGCACCGTTTTCTAAACGATAGCCATTTCATATTGCATTGGTGGGTGTCAGTTAAAGCATGATCCCGTCGCTTAAGCCTATGAACTAATCTTACGGATGAGCGAATAATTCGGTCAATTTTAATAACTTCAGAGTTCTTAATTCCGTAGAATAGAGAACAGCAATAGTCTATTCGAGATAATACTAGGGCATTGAGAAGGCGCTTAGTGATGTTGGGCGAACAATAGTTTCTAATGTGACGAATTTTTCTCAAATAGAGATTAGCGGATTTAGAGATTGCATTTATATGAGCACCGTACGATAGAGTACTATCAATTAAAACACCAAGATTGCGCACAGATTCAGAAGGTTTAATAATTATACCGTCAATTGACAGAGTAGGGAAAGTGACAGGTACCTTCGAGATGTTAAGAAGTTCAGTTTTGGAAGTATTGACTAAGAGGTCATTAGTTAGTAACCAGTAAGTGATCTCAGAAGTACAATCTGACAGCTCACAGTTAGAGTTCATAGAGTCAATGGGCAGTTTCAGTAGTAGTTGAATGTCATCAGCATATATGTGGTAATAGATATTAGGGTATTTGCGAATAATATTAGAGATAGGACGTAAGTATATAGAGAAGAGAAGTGGCCCAAGAACTGACCCCTGAGGGACCCCTTTAAGAATATTGGTGGGAGGTGATATGAAGTCATTGATTTTAACAGACGAAGTTCGATCAGTGATGAACGACATCAGCCACTTAAGGGGGGAACCTTCAATACCAAGTTCGATGATACGGTTAATTAGGATCGAATGGTTGAGCATGTCAAATGCACTAGAAAGGTCAATCAGGAGTAGTTGTACGCAATGAGAAGAGTCAAGCGAGTTATGAATCAGGTCAGTGACATGTGTGAGGGCAGTCTCAGTAGAGAAAGATTTTCTATAAGCACTTTGAAAGTAATCAAGCAGATTGTTATTTTCAAGGTAATTAATGAGCTGACGACTGACCACACGTTCCATGATTTTACTTAATATTGGAAGTTGCGAGATCGGTCGGTAATTGGTCAATACATCTGGATCAAGATACGGTTTTTTTAGAATGGGCTTAATAATGGCATATTTCAAGGAACTGACCATGATTCCATCGTCAAGTGATTGAGAGATCAAGTAAAGTATTGCATTTTCAGTTATAGGGACAATGTTCTTAAAAACAACGAGTGGTAATGGGTCAATTGGGGAAGTGGAATTAGCAGTGAGAATCAAGTTACGGATTTCGGTAATAGAAGGAGGAGTGAAACAAGAGAGTTTGCAAGATATAGGGTTAGTCGTTATATGAGCATAAAGTGTCATCGGTAATTGCGCCAATTTAGAGCTGATGTTGTCGAATATATGGGAGAGCTTAGTAGACAAGGAGGAGACAAAAGAAGAACACAGAGCAGCATCAGGTAGTGCAGTAGACTTAGATTTGATGTTGGTACCAAGGATGCTATTAGCCATTTTAAAAATTTTTCGAGTGTCATTTCCACAAGCATTAAATTTCGATTCATAATAGGACGTTTTATGGAGATTTAATTCATGTTTATAGGCTTTCCTCGCTATCAGAAATTTAGATTTGTGAGAGGGGGACATGTTAATCTTACGCTCAAGTTTCCTTAATGAACGTTTCATTATAGCAAGATGAGAAGAAAACCAAGGTGATGAAGTATGTAGAGTGAAGTAACGAGATTTTAAAGGAACTAAGTTATTCAAAGTAGATGAAAGACAGTAATTTAAAAAATCAAACGATATGTGATCACTGGATAATCTATTCTCAAATTGTAGGCCTAGTTCATGATAGTTTAATTTCCTCAACTCCCTATAAAAAACTAATGACTTAGTTGATACAGGTTTCCTTAGAGAAATAGATGTATGAATCAGATAATGATCAGTTAAGAGATCAGAACGAATACAGGGTGAAATGAACTGAGTGGGTGTATCATTAGGAGTAAAAATCAGATCAAGAATATTGCCACTTGTGTGAGTAGGACAGGATATATGTTGATGAAGACCAAGGGATTCAGTTAATTGCCTAAATAAGGAATGGGGTTGAGACATGGAGTCAAAATGATAATTGAAATCGCCCATACAAATGAATTTAAAAGAGCTAGAATGTAAGCCATTATTTATGCAATCAGAGAATTCATCAAAGAAGATGGAATAATCAGGCCTAGGAGGCCGATAAATAACTATAATACGAAGTATATCGAAAGGGAAATTAAATGTGCAAGATAAGCAATCACTATAAGAAAAAGTAACAGAAGAAATGGAAGGCGTTGGTAAGTCCATATGAATTAAGATACCAACGCCTCCCCCACGACCATAATTACGAGGTTGGAGATAAAGATTATAACCCGCCTCGCAGCACAATGAGAATATATCCGTATCATCAATGCTAATCCAGGTTTCAGTGATCCCAATAATAGAGATAGGTTTAATTTTTAGATAGAAAAGGAGTAGTACAATATTAGAGCGAAGAGATCGAATATTAATAAGGGAAATGCTAATTACATCAGATAACATACATAGTCACTTTTTATTAGACTCAGTCTCAGATTTTGATTTTGAAAAAGCCGCAAAAGATATCTTCCATGCGGATATTTCCTCTTGCGTAGGGTTATATTTATCAGATATCCAGTCAATCTTATCATTGATAGTTCTTCTTAACTCATAACAATTAGTTCTTTTATTAAATACCGATTTGAGGGACTTAATGGAACCTGATTTAATAGCATGATAATACAGCAAGCCCAATTTCCTAGTATCGAGTGATAATTACTGGAATATAAACAGTTTATCATATTTATTATCAAATTTTAGATCTAAAAACCTATCTCTAGAGTATTTTGAGTTGAAGTTTATTATGGCAGTGCCATTTATAAATTTAACATCAGAGATAGTAGCGTTATCGATACTAAAATACTTAAACATATCATTAATATAATCCATATTACAGCTAGATTTCGATATATTTTTTATAATTGCAGATAAATCATCTATTTGAGTATGTGTTATTTTACTCGGAATATTATTAATCTTAGATGTCATAGAACTAAACGAAGATTCAATTGAAGATTTCAGTGTATCAGCATATGTTGTATTTTTCTTAATAATATTATTAGAATCGAGTATTAAGGATTTTATATTATTTATTTGTACAGATAAAGAGTTCAACGTGACAACATCAATGGAAGGGGAAGAAACATCATTTTTAGATACCAGACAATTATTACAATAAAATAGAAAATTTTTAGAATTAAAAATCGCACAAGCATATTGAGGAGGAGTATTATTATTAGTCCAGGCGGAGGGGAGAATATCGGCATTGAAAAGGCATTTATGATGAATACAATCATTACAATTGGTACAAGAATTGCTATTCTCAGTGCTACATGGCTTATCACAGTAGGTACAATTGGTCATATTAGCTAATATATGTTAAATTAAATTCTAATGTAGTATGTATGTATCTAAGCTTGCTATATGAGTATGAATAGGTGATGTAATTATGAAATAAATGCTATTGTATATCTATGCAGGAATGATGTATATATATTATATACACACAGTCATAATGTATGAATCAATAGTACAATAAACAATATCAAAATTAAATCATACAGGCAATATAATAGAATAAATAAAACAATAGAAGTCAGTTGTTTACATAATCGAAATGCACGCGATGCGGTCTGGTGATTTTATAGATCTAAGGTATCGATTTATCAATTAACACAGCTCTGCAATCTCGAAAAACCTAATATAACGTTTATAATTATAGAAGATATACTCAATATGATTGATATTCTATTATATATAAGAAGAAAGCTATATATTTATATTGCGCATACACTATGAAATATCAATGGGATAATTGTACACTAATCTCGAGGTCACGACGGTTTAAACACGGGTTACCGACAACCAGAGCAAGCCAGGCACGGGATGATCCTCCTGGACAGTGACCGAGATATGTAGTCGTGTAGTACAATTTGATGATATGCGAAGATGTGTATATCTCAGTATACAAGCGTGTAACGTAGACGAATGCGAAATAGTGTGTTTAACAGTTAAACAATAGAAGTTTAGAATCAATAGAAACACGTCTGTTCGCTACGAGAGACAGAAACAGAATGATATATATATATAATATACAGATATATATAATATACAGATATATATAATATACAGATATATATAATATACAGATATATATAATATACAGATATATATAATATACAGATATATATAATATACAGATATATATAATATACAGATATATATATAATATACAGATATATATAATATACAGATATATATAATATACAGATATATATATAATATACAGATATATATAATATACAGATATATATAATATACAGATATATATAATATACAGATATATATAATATACAGATATATATAATATACAGATATATATATAATATACAGATATATATAATATACAGATATATATAATATACAGATATATATATAATATACAGATATATATAATATACAGATATATATAATATACAGATATATATAATATACAGATATATATATAATATACAGATATATATATAATATACAGATATATATAATATACAGATATATATAATATACAGATATATATAATATACAGATATATATATATATATAGATCACACACATACGCCATGTACACTACATTACATGCATCCCGGACGACGTTTTTAGTGCCCACACTAATAAAACTAGATATAATAGTAATGATGTGATAATTGTGATATGATAATGATAAATTATAAAGGAGTAGCGTGTCGAAGGTGGCCATGGTGGTGGAAATAAATGAGTAGTGCATTTCGGTGATGGCATCACGGATGTCATGGGTATCGGTGAAAAGGTGAGTGGGTTACGGGGGTCGTCGGTGACATCGGGTGTGTCACGGGTGTCGTGGGTGATATCGAGGGGGTAACGGGTGTCGTGGGTGATATCGAGGTGGTTACAGGGGTCAATGGTGACGTCGAGTGACCGAAGCATTAGTCCCCCATTCCGATCAGTTCAGCCCATGAATGTGTCGCGGGTGTCGTGGGATAAGGCGAAGGGGTCACGGTATCCTTCCTCTTATATATTCGTTGAAACATAAGTAGCTTCGCCTTAGATCTTTCTGATATGTGCGTACTGTCCAGTGATATAGTACTCATGACTACTTAATCACTAGATATATATATATATATTTATATATATATATATATATATATATACAATTATGTTAGTATATACTTATATTTAGTGTTTACTCGAACTTTGGGAATAGCTCTCGCATAGCTGACGCTGTCTATACGTAATATATATATATATATATAATAACAATATATTTTAGATTTAACGTAGTATATATATAATAATTATAGTATATAGTTATATATAGGATATATATACCTATTCTAGTATATAATAAACAATAAGGTTATATTATAAATATTAATATGGATATTTGTCATTGAAACCTTCATATAACTAACGCTTCTCGCTCTGTTTCTCAATGGGATATTCGGTGTTCGATCCTGTTCACAGCGCAACATGTAGTGTGGTCTATATTATACGTAATAAACTACTTTATAATACTCATTACTTTAAATAAGACAAATTGTGTTATTCCTTTATTAAAATCAAAATCTCGTCGACGTGTACGCACCACGATCCAAACGATAAAACTCGCCAATATTCGTGTTGGCTCGACACGCCCACGATATTTTAGGGGCGAGTACAATTAGTTTCTTGAAGTTTCGATCCTTTATGGCGCCGTAGGTTACCACCTGATCGACATTATATATCATATAATAACTCGCCGAATACTCGCCGCACGATATATACTATTGTACCTATATACGATTCATACCCACACTTATACCGCATATTCATTATCGCGCGCTGATCTAAAGATAATTCATTCGCACACACATATACACTAATATATCCTACATAACATATATATATATATATATATATATATATATATATATATATATATACGTACATGCATATCCATCATTTTCTTACTGATAACATACTATAATCTACCATTCCCCTATTCCATACTATGTAGGCATTATGTTTGATTCCTTCATTCATTATCCTACACTGCCTCACACTAAATATGCTAATTGTCTTCTTTTCAAAATTAAAAATCAATTACCCTATCTATCACTTAAACGCTAGTTAATTCCCTTATCCTTTCACTTATTACTATCATTTTGTCCTCATATATCTTCCATTATCTCCTATATATCCCCTAAATCGAGCTATTCTCTCACCCATCTGTATAATATATAAACTACGTATTCGAAACCATTCCTCTACTTCTTCATACCAATACTTACATCCCTGGTTCCAATTTAAATAACTCTCCTCTTATCGCATACTGTCTATTTTGTATTCATAAATATATTCTTAGATTTATTCCTCCTATATTTCTATTTCTAAATAAAATTGTAGTATATTTTCTATATATATAATTAAATGATATTCTCTTCAATCTCTTCTCTCAATAGGAGTATACCCCTATTCTCATTCCTCCAAAAATGAATGATAACAATAGTTAGAACACATCACCCCTAATTAGCCTACATTGTCCTACAGCTACATATGTATACACCATCATATATACACATCATACAATAATCTAATCTCCTATCTCCTATACACTACCAGACAGTGACTAGAAGATGAGGAAGAAAACATCCACTATAACGCCGGCCACGCCCCCTTCCTGTGATACGCCCCCTTCCAGTGATGTCAACACGACCGACCCTATCGCTGCTACTGATAACGCTACTGATAACGATACTGATAACGCTATCTCTGTGAAGATAGATAACACCGAGAATGTGACCATGATAAGGGGGATAGGATTCTTCTCCGCCATAGGAATCATGACCGGCTCCATTATAGGGTAAGAATCACGTGGTCTAGAACATCGGGTTATCGTCACGTGATACTTAACACGGAGGTTATTGTCACGTGTTATATACTAGTGTGGTTTTCACGTGATTTAGAATATAGAGAGTGTAACGTGGTCTATAATAGTGACACCGGTAATGTCACGTGGTATATACCAACCTATAGGGCATGTGTCACGTGATACATACTAAGGGTTATTATTCTGTCAAACGATATCTAGTGTGTGTGTATGTTATCTACATATCTGATACTAGCTTAGTTAATATAGGTATATATGTATAATAATAACCTGATGTATATATATACCGGTATATGTATCCTATAGAATATAAATATATATATAATTTTTATTGTTTATTTTTATTTGGTGGAGTCCTTTCATCCCATCCAGGAACTTAGATGAAGTTTTCACTTATAACCATATATGGCTCTAATATCCCTTCGAAGTCGCCCTCATGTTAAGGCATCCATGGATTTAACTATAACATTTATTTATACACAATTATATAAGATCACTTCTAAATAATATTTTAAGACCCATTTTATAAAATTAAATAATGATCCGGACGAGGGTCGAACCCGTGTCCTACTGCTTGTGTGTCTGACGCCTTAGCCACTGAGCCACACAGTCAGTTTTATATATATATATATATATATTTGTTGTGCTTAATAGCAGCCTTATATCTAGTATTGTTTTAAATATTTTTAAATTTGTGTTTATTTAAAAAAAATTATGTTTATTTCATTTATATTTAATTTAATAGTATTATAGATTGATTGTTTGTAATATTTTATATTATATACACTTTATGTAATACATTTTTAACAAAATCTTATTTTTATATATTTTTATATATATATTTTATTTATATATTATCGTTTACTAATATACTTCTCGTAATTTCGTAAATAGGTGAATGACCAGACAAGCTTTTGCTTTTTCATTCATCTAGGCTTTTAAGCCAACTCTGAATATTATTATTATTATATATATATATATATATATATATATATTGAGAGAGAGAGATCGAGTCATAATGTAAGTATCACTAAGTGATATATTCAGAGATAGATAGAGATATATAGATAGGAATATATAAAAAATTCTATATATATATATATATAGTTCTTACATGTATACTTTACTACACCCTAACTCATATCGTGACATTACCCCCCCCCCCCACCCGCCGATAGTTCTGGAATATTCGTAGCCCCGGCAGGGCCGGCTTAAGCATACTATGGGCCCCGGGCAAAAAAAACGTATGGGCCCCATAATAATTTAATAACATATTAAATGGGCCATTTTGGCAAAAACTAATATTTATAACTCTTCAATGTTATCATATGTTATCATTATACTAATTATTTTGTAATTTGTTTGTATACTTTAATCAATTCCTCATAATAATTTCTTTTCTCGCATATATATTTAGAGCAGTGGTTCCCAACCTTTTTTCACCGTGACCCTTTTTTTATAATTCTTAATTAAAAAATATACCATGACCCAATGACAAATTTTATTTTGTTATTATTATACTTTAATCATAAAATAATCATATACAAATTAATATACATATATTTAAATATATATTTCCATCTTAAATTTTTCTCGACCATAAATCCAATTTGCATATAAAAGCATTTATATTATTTTTTGAAATTGGATCAGGACCTACACAAAATACTCAATGACCCAAGTATGGGTCATGACTCATGAGTCATGACCCATAGGTTGGGAACTACTGATTTATAGAGTGCATCAATATTTTGTATTACCGCTATTATCTCAATGTAACCTAATTGCAATACTTTTCTGATCGACTTTATTCTACAAAGTAATTAGCTCTACGGTTTTCATTATATCGAAGTCTCAAATTCTAAAATTGCATTTAATTGAATAAATACGTTGACTCTAGTTATGTAATTTAAGTTATATTTTAACATATATAATATCAGATATAAATTATGTAATTATAAGAAGTCCTCAAGAGACTGCACTAACAGAATCTTCTTGCGATCACCATTTTATATTCGATAATATTTAAATAAAAAATATTATATTCTTCTTTAATCTAGATGTTAATATATTCTTTATATAGTTTGGCTAAATAAATTATATTGATTTGGGATGAAGGCAAAGAATATTGCTACACTTGTCGAAGATTTAACGGCATTTTGCCCAACCAGATTTAAAGAATACACAGTGTAGATATGTAAATCCATATTGACAATGGACTATGGTTATTATAATATATGTCATGTCATTGAATCTTCCAGACATATGCTGGCATTTTCATAACTTTGAGCTCTATAATCTATTATAATTATATTATTATTGAAAAAATTCTAATATAGGTAGCAAAATATTGACCAATGTGATAAATTATAACTGATAAATTATCAGTGATAATGAATCTCAACGTACAATCGTACGTCGTAAATCAATAAATACCTATATAATAATAGTAGGCTATAATACCTACCTAACTTGATATAAATAATGATAATATATATCGATGTGATATATATGGAATTGAGTACACTGATATATAATATAATATTTTTGTATTTCTTCAAGTATGTAGTTATCAGTGATAACTTATCACCTATTCTCCAATAAGAATATCGCCATTGAGTGTATTTATTTGTAAATAGATAGATGAGGGTGATGTCAATCTAAACATTCATTTGCAAGTAATAGGTGGATAATTGCAAAAATGCATTTAGTATTATATGTATGTTATATATATATATTTATAAATAATATCTGTTTCAATAAATATAATATCTTTCTGTAATGATAGTATGTTGAAAAAGATAATAATTTTATGTACATAATTCCCTTTCATCAATAGACATTATTAACAATACTATAGGAATAACCTAAAGTAGAATAATACTATTTAAATTAAAACTATTATATATATATATATATATATTATGTGTACTAATACAACTATAATAATATATACACTATGAGAATATATACATTTGATTAATACGAGCATAAGATAGAGAAAGTTAATTATTTTGAGAAAAATGATTTTGAAAATATCTATTTTTTTAATTACTATAACAATTATAAATCTATATAGAATATCGTTTTTTTCGTAATTTATAATCAATATAATCCTTTACAAATATAAGAAATCATAGTTAAAATATATCTTATAAAATATATTTTATTTTAATAAAAAAAAGTATACTTTTTGTTTTGTAAACTAATTATAGAATTATAAATTGTTAAGATTTAACTATGGTTAATAATACCTTAATACGTTTATCATTTATCACCTTCTAGTTTATCAAACAATTATTTATCAATCGGTTTCATACTATTTTATCTAACAATCAGAGATGTGTGAGAAGATCTATGTTATCACTATTAGCATGTGCTCCAAAATCTTCATGTAGCTGTTTCCACCATATCTTCGTGTCAATTTAGAAATTTTTGTAAAATTCACTCTTCAAATCGGCCTAAATGACTCATATTTAATTAATTTATTATATTATTTTTATTTTTTTAATTAGAATTAATAATATATAAGAAAAATAGTTAAGAAAATTTTTTTTTTCATATAAATAGTAAAAAAAAAATTTCTCAAATAATTCATGGGCCCCCCAAAATGTGGGGCCCCGGGCAATTGCCCGATTTGCCCCCCCCTTAAGCCGGCCCTGAGCCCCGGTCACCATACTACGACACTGTAACTCTGTGGGGCTCTCCCTACTCGTGTGGGTGGTCTGCGGCATCTTGTCCATAGGTTACCTGCCACCTGTCACCTGTCACTCGTGTAGTGTATCTCGCTTCCCGGCTATGACGCGATCGTATACCCTATAATGGTGTCTATCGCTCCTGTATTACGTAATACATCTTATGTAATCAACGTGATTACGTCATTGACACAGTTAACTTTATTTAATTATTTATTGTTGCTGATGATGATTTTTTATTTAAACACTAATGTGAACAATATGTAAAGGTTATTTAAATGAATGCATCTACAGCGATGAGAAATACAGCCTTATGAATGTCCTAATAATTTAGATAAATTTAATACTCAATTGATACAACTTTTTTTATATTGTGATTGTATTAATACTAGCAATTATTGTATAATTGGTGATTTAAATTTTAATATTTTGAATTTAAAATCTTTATATAGTAATAATTTAATAAAGTACTGTGATGAAAAAAATTTGATTATATCTGATAGTTTGCTTCTGGAGCCTAATAGTTATACCTGTGTAAGCTCTGCTTGGAATTATTTTTCTTGGCTAGACCATGTTATCTCAACAAATGATATGCATATTTCTTTAATTGACATTACTATTGATTATTCTTTTATACTCTCGGATCATCATCCGTTATTAATAACTGTAAGACAAGATAATACATCTTTAGTAGTTTCAAATGACTCTAAAGTGAATAAGAGAATAAAATGGAATAATCTAAATAAAAAGCAAATATTATTATACAAACAGAATACAAAATTTAGACTCAATAGATTAATTACTTCAATTAATAGTAATAATAATGTTAATTTTTCAGAATCAGTATACAATACACTATTAAGTATACTTTTAAGTGAATCTGATGTATTACATATTAAACTTAAAACTAATTTCAAAAATCTTCGGTCAGAATGGACTAGTGACGTAAAAAAGTATCATTCGATTGCTAGATCAAATTATTTAATATGGAGATCAGTAAATAATCCCCGTTATGGTATAGTTTATGATAACATGGTTATGTCGAGGAGAAAGTTCAAATATGAGTTACGCACAAGTAAAGCTTATTATAGCCGAATAGAAGCGAATGATGTTGCATTCAAATTAATAAATGATCGTAATTCATTTTGGAAAATTGTATCTAGTAAATTAAAAAAAAACTTATCAATACAAAATAATATTGATAATGTACATGGCTTATCTGATATTGTAAAATTCTGGTTCAATCATTATAGTTGCATTTTCAATAGATGCAAAGATGGTCATTACCCCTACCAAATAGTGGATATTAATGAAATAGTTTATACAGATAGAAATGAAATATCATCTATTATTAAGACTATTAAAAAAGGTAAAAATGTGGGTCCTGATGGATTATCAGTTGAACACATTAATTATGCAGATAATACTATTATAGATACACTAGTATTACTAATCAATAACATGCTTCTAAATTCTTATTTCCCGAGTAAGTTAATTGAATCATATATTTTACCCATTATTAAAAATAAAAACAAAAGAACTACTGATTCAGCGAATTATAGGCCCATATGTATCTCTAATGTAATTTGTAAGATAATTGAGAAAGTAATTTACAATAGAATATATAAACTATTATCTACTCATGATAATCAATTTGGTTTTAAAGCAAAGCTTGGCACGGAAATGTGTGTCTTTTCCCTAAAACAGTTGATCAATGATTATAAAAATAACAACACAAATATGTTTGTTGCATTTTTAGATGCATCCAAAGCATTTGATAATATAAGTCACAATATACTATTCGAAAGATTAAGGAATAAAAATGTTCCTATATACTTAATTAATTTTCTAAATTATTGGTATCGAAATCAGCGTATATATATTAAATGGGGAAGCTATAATTCTGATACGTTTAGTGTTGCTAATGGAGTGCGTCAAGGTGGGATATTATCACCTTTACTATATAATATTTATACTGATCCAATGATAGGTAATCTGAACTCTATTAAAACTGGGTATTGTATTAATGGAAATATAATAAATAATTTGTGTTATGCGGATGACACAACCTTATTCTCACCCTCGCTATCTGGTTTGCAGCTGTTGATTGATTGTTGTCAGAAGTTTGCAAATAGTAATAAAATAACATATAATATTGAAAAATCTGTTATCCTACCAATTTATTATAACAAATCTCATTATAATCCAATTAAGCTACGTATTGGAAATACATGCTTGAGAGTAGTAAAAGCTTATAAGTATCTTGGACACTGGATTTCTGATAATTTATCTGATGAGATGGATATAAACTGTAATATTAAACGTCTTTACACAACTAGCTATTCTCTATCTAATAGATTTAGAAACTTCTCGAAATATGTATGTATATTGCTTTTTAAAACATTCTGCTCTAATATGTATCTTTGTAGTCTATGGGATACAGATAATGCTTACTTTAAACAAATTCAAGTAGCATATAATAATGCATATCGCATATCCCTAGGCTATAACCCTAGATGCAGTGCATCCGAAATGTACCTATATGATAATGTCGATAATATTATTATAAAATTACGTAAGTCGTATTACTCACTATATAATCGTGTTAAATTATCTGACAATTCTATTATTAAAATGATATATTTATATAATGTTTCTCGCCCGTCGTCAATATTTAAAACATGGTGTACATCATTGTTTTTTTAACTATATATTATTTGTAATTATATACTTATATATATAGATATGTGTTGTATAGTTGTATTTAATTTTTTTTTGTTTATCTATGGACTGTTTATGTCTGACTCAAATAAATAATAATAATAATAATAATAATATATATATACACACTAAATACGATATATGCTAAATTGTACATTCTGAACTCAATAAACTATTTTCATTAACTAATTCATATATATATATATGACGTGTGCATAATTATCATTTATCTGCAGGTAAGGTGATGTGCTACATAGAATTGGGCATGATATTCCCCCGAGCGGGGGGTGATTACGCCTTCATTAGGGAGATTAACGGAAAACTACCCGCCTTCATATTGTTGGTTTCATTTCTATAGCAAAGAATGTATTATACGTCTAACATATATTTCAAACTCGTTAACTTTAAACTCTCTCGTTTCTTTTATTTTGATGAAATAGAGTAAGTAATTATAAATGTTATACAATATATTAACAATTACATATATATGTATATATATATATACATATATATATATATATATATATATATATATATACATATTAACTATAGGCAATAGGTCAACCATGATGAAGAATATATACATTAATTGAATATTCCATTATTCATCACATCTGACCTATAGGTGTAATATGTGTAATCTAGCAGTATAGCTGAAGTGCTGAAAGTGCTGAACTGCTATTAATCTACGATAACAGTAAAGTTTATATATTGTGAAATATATTAACACGCTAACAAGCTATGTATTACTATTCTCAATTAACAATATTGTAATGTAATAGTTAACATTATATTTATTAGTAATATATATTTACAAATATTTTAAACTAATTTAGAGAAACGTATTTCTATATTAGACTAGAATGTATATGAACATCGGAAGATAATCTAGTGAAAACGATGATTTTACAGTACTAACTTGTATATGTGTATCTATTTAAATATACTTCTACAGATATGGTCAAATAATAAACTTATTAAATAATATATGGTCAATATGGTATGATAATATGACAAATATAAATATAACCATATATATATATATATATATATATATATATATATATGTGTGTGTGTGTATATGTACCCCGTAGTATCCAACCTACAAGTTAATATCAACCCTTATATAAACACAATCTGTTATCGTTATCGCAGCGGATGGATGCTCCTACTGATACTAGAGCCCTGCAACCACGCCATCATGTCACAGATAGCAGTCGACTATCTCCTGGAGGCCATCTACGGGGACTGCACATATCTCAGTCCCATAGGCCACAAACTTATGTGTGCCTGGCTTATTAGTTAGTGAAAGTAGTGGTAGTAGTAGTACATATTATATAACAGTGGTTCCCAACCTTTTTCACCGTGACCCTT
The DNA here is from genome assembly GCA_964019155.1 of Osedax fenrisi. Lineage (NCBI taxonomy): Eukaryota > Metazoa > Annelida > Polychaeta > Sabellida > Siboglinidae > Osedax > Osedax fenrisi. The sequence continues at coordinate 45,049,464 of OZ025244.1, read as the reverse complement.
TTTTGATAATTTTTAATTAAAAAATATATCATGACCCAATGATTTTATTTTTGTATTATTATTAAACTGTAATCATAAACAAATAATATAAACTATAATATATATATATAAATATTTTTAGAAATTGTCTCATGACCTAGCAAAAAAATCCTATTACCCATAGGTTGGGAACCAATCATGTTCTATAGCATATACTATATAGATATATATTATATACTATATATACTATCTATATAGTATCTATATATACTATATATATATACTATCTATATGTACTATTATCTACACCTTACAAGCTTTTTAACTCAAGTTTCCCAAGCAACCAGAAACTAGTTGCCAAAACGTAACATTATAGGTCAAATAATATATTCAGTAGGTGGTCGAATCATAGGTAGTTTGTGAGCAGATAAACGGTTTCCTTTTACATATAAAAAATCAATAGTGGAACGTATTATTTTACCCATAAATAAAAACCTAGTGGAACGTATATTTTTACCCATAAATAAACACCTAGTGGAACGTATAATTTTACCCATAAATAAACACCTAGTGGAACGTATATTTTTACCCATAAATAAACACATAGGGAACGTATATTTTTACCCTTAATAAACACCTAGTGGAACGTATATTTTTACCCATAAATAAACACCTAGTGGAACGTATATTTTTACCCATACACAGTAAAAAAGAAACGTAAAAAAATGCATTCATTTATTACAGGAACAATACATAAAATATGGATATGATATAACACGTGAATAATATATATAATAATAAACTGGGAATGCAAGGGTATATCTATAATGATAATAATACAAGTATGTATACATATATGATCATATATGATTATAATATACATATATAGTATATAGTATGCGAATATAGAGGTTTCTGTTCATTAAATATCACAGTGTATAATGCCAGATATATATATGTATATATATATATATATACGAAATTCCCGAAGACGATACCGGATCGATAGAGATGATAGAGACGATAGAAATGATCTTTAACATATTCATGGAGATATTCACCATAGCCAAGCTGGAAGATCATCTTGTTTATTCTGAAATTATAAATTATATATTAATATAAATCAATTATGATGACACAATCATATGTATATGTGTATACTGTAACTAGTTGTGTATAATGAATAATAGACTAGCTGGACAATACAAGTGAAAACAGGTGCAAGGTATCGCGTGGTACATTTATCCCTTAGCCAATCAGGGAGGGCTGCGTTCCCTAGTCACACACGCAGTGCGTGCGTCAACCTGATTCATAAAGCAGTAAATATGTTACATAATATGATGTCCGATATCTAGTTCGTTAGCTAGATATAGAACGTTCCATTATGCTAAGCTGTACGGAATGGTCCATTACGGATAGCAACATGAAAGAGATATATATATATATATATATATATATATATATATATATATATATATGGCTATACATGACGGGCGGCATAATTTATAAATCAACATCGTGTGTAGGAGGTAATTTACAACTGGATATAGGTGTATGTTGAACCAATGGTAGTTTTAGGTAGATGTGTGACTATTACAGGAATCATGGGTGAAGATGAGGGCATTATTGGTAATGGCAAGATCGTCATTTTATACTATAACTTACATATATGCGAATTTATATACACTTAGGTATATCATGTACAGTGTAATTAAAATTAGACAAAGGCCGGTACTAGTTTATATATAGATTTTACATAATTACACACACATACATGCACGACGTATGCATTGCACGTACTATGTATAGTTATATAAGTGTATATATATATATACGTATATATACGTATATAATAAGTTATAGATATATAGGTGTACAATGGATATACATGTATGGAGATACATTAAATACTAACTTCTGTATCTTGACTATTCAATTTGTCGGACTAGAGCTGGCTTACAAGTGTAGATACATGGCATTCATGAAGACGATACCGGATAACATACGGAAGACGTTTAGGGCGATAACGTAGATGATCTTGAATATATTCATGAAGATATTCATCTAGCCAAGCAGGAAGAAAATTACTGATGATCTTAATTATCCTGAAATTATAAATTGTATATAAATAAATCAATTATCATGACACAATAATATTTATATGTGTATACTAACTTCTAACTTCTGCATCTTGACTATTCAATTTGTCGGACTAGAAGCTGGCCAATTAATAATTAATAATTAATAATATACAATTAATTGTTATTAATTAATAATAAGTATTGATAAATAATTATTAATTAGTAAATTACAATTGAATAATTATTAGAATAATATATAAATAATAATTAATAATATACAATTAATTATTATTACTTAATAATTATTATTGATAAATAATTAGTAAAATAATATATAATTAATAATTAATAATATACATTTAATTGTTATTAATTAATAATAAGTATTGATAAATAATTATTAATTAGTAAATTATAATTGAATAATTATTAGAATAATATATAAATAATAATTAATAATATACAATTAATTATTATTACTTAATAATTATTATTGATAAATAATTATTAAAATAATATATAATTAATAATGTATAATATACAATTAATTGTTATTAATTAATAATAAGTATTGATAAATTATTATTAATTAGTAAATTATAATTGAATAATTATTAGAATAATATATAAATAATAATTCATAATATACAATTAATTATTATTACTTAATAATTATTATTGATAAATAATTATTAAAATAATATATAATTAATAATTTATAATATACAATTAATTGTTATTAATTAATAATAAGTATTGATAAATAATTATTAATTAGTAAATTATAATTGAATAATTATTAGAATAATATATAAATAATAATTAATAATATACAATTAATTATTATTACTTAATAATTATTATTGATAAATAATTATTAAAATAATATATAATTAATAATTATTAATATATAGTTGGAGCTCCAGACCATAGGGTCGACACCTATAGAGGAATGGCTGGTAGAAGCCAGATTTATAGTAGAAAATGTAATTGAAAATAAGAGAGCAACATTTATCAAGAGACACCTGGTGGGGGATGCACGACTTGAAATCGCATCAACCCCAAAAGAGACTCAAGAAAATACAGAGAAGATATTTGAGGTGATAGAGGAAGTCTTTGGAGTCAGGGAAACGGAAAGAGATCTCATGAAAAAGATGTTAACTCTACGAAAAAAGAGTGACGAGTCGATTCTGACATTTTCACATAGAATAATGAGTGTCGGGGGTAAGTTAACAATTTTTAAAAAAACAGAGGAGATTAACTTACTCCAAAGAGAAAGCCTAATAGAAGGTGTGAACCCTAAACTGCAATGGGATCTAAAATTTAGAGTGCAATCCAAACCGGGAGTGACTTTCCGAGAACTGAGAAATGTAGCGAGTGAGTGGGAGAAGACGGTAGGGGAGGATATGATGGAAACGGGACACTACAAGGTAGATGTTCGGGATAATATCGAAGAATTTAGACAAGAAAACATATGCTTAAAAGAAGAATTAACAAAGATCAAACGGGAAAGAGATCAGTTATTGTTCGAGAAACAACAGTATCAAAGGTACGAACCAACATTGAGACAACAAAATTATCAAGTTCAACCAAACTGGAACTCCCCATTAAGACCGCAATACCCAAACCAACAATACCCAGAAAGGCCTAACCAACGAGATAGAAACATACAAGACCTAACATGTTATAGATGTCAAGAGAAAGGCCACCTCAGTAAGGCATGTAGAGCTGTCCTCCCGTATTTAAACGAGCAAGGGTCACTCAAATAAGTTCCCGAGTGACTCTAGAGAAAAGGATAAATGGTATGGTAAGGGGCAAGATAAAACAGATCGTCTCCATCAATGGAGTAAGGAGAGAATGGTTAGTGGATACTGGAAGTCAGGTAACGGTGATAACAAATAAATTATTCAATGAAATAAGACAACAATCAAATGTAAAGATAGACATATACGAACTAAAGAATTTAGACATAAAAACCGCGAATGGTAGCACATTAAGATGTGCCGGATATAGTGTGATGGACCTTGAGATAAATGGAAGAATATTACAGAGACCAATTATTATTACGAGTGGGAATTTAGGAAATGAGATTGCTATTTTTGGAACAAATGTGTTAAGTGAACTACCAGAATATAAAGAATTGATTTATAAAGAAGATGATTCCGATCTGGGTCATACGAATAGAGTGATCCATCGTATCAGAGTTATAGACGAGATACCTGTGAATAAACCTTATAGACATATTCCGCATCCCCAAATAGTAGAAGTAAAAGAACACATTGAAGCATTATTGAAGTCAGGGATTATCATAGAGAGTCAGAATTGCTATTCTAGTCCTGTAGTAGTAGTAAGAAAGAAGGATGGAACAATTAGATTATGTATTGACTATCGTGAATTAAATGCAAAAACGCACAAGGATGCTCATCCTATACCACGTATTGACGAGTCCTTTGACGCAACGGAAGGCAGCAAGTATTTCAGCACGTTAGATTTACAATCTGCCTATAACCAAATTGAGGTAGCAGTTGAGGATAGAGCCAAAACTGCATTCACCACACCGTTCGGCTTATATGAGTTCACAAGAATGCCATTTGGACTATGTAACGCCCCAGCTACATTTCAGCGATTTATGCAGGTGATTTTAAGAAAACAGATGTATCAAACTATGCTTTGCTATCTTGACGATATACTAATATTCTCTAAAACGATAGAAGAACATATACATATATTAGATGAGGTTTTTGAAATTCTGGAGATTAATGGGTTGAAATTAAAACGAAAAAAATGTTGTTTCCTGAAAGAAAGTGTAATTTACCTAGGACATGTGATCGATAAGGAGGGTGTGAGTCCAGACCCAAATAAAATAGAAGTTATACAAAAATGGGCTATCCCTAGAAATATAAAGGAATTAAGAGCCTTTATTGGGTTCACTGGGTATTACAGAAAATATTTTGAAAAGTATGAAAAGATTGCTCGTCTGCTATATGATCTTATAATAGATACGAATAAAGAGTTGAAGAATACAAGAACAAAGAATATCGATATACAAGGAAAATGGAATGAAAAATGTGAGATGTCATTTAATAAGTTAAAATTGATGTTAACTACTCCACCTGTACTGGGAATACCAGATTATAATCAATATTTTGTAGTAGAGACTGATGCCTCTTCCGAAAGCCTAGGTGCTGTGTTGAACCAACACCAAGGTGATAAATTCAAAGTAATTGCACATGCCAGCAGAGCTCTAAGTAAAGGCGAAAAGAATCAAGAAAATTATTCCTCCAAGAAAGTAGAACTACTAGCCGTGAAGTGGGCTATTTGCGACGTATTTAGGAGCTACCTTCTGGGTTCGAAAACGACATTATATACAGATAATAACCCGCTTACTTATATATTTACAACCAAAAAGTTACCAGCGATAGAACAAAGATGGTTATCCCTATTAGCCTCGTTTGATATAGAGATAAAGTATAGATCTGCCAAGAGTAATATAAATGCTGACGTATTATCCAGAAAATCATTTGGTCAACAATTAAATGAAGTTAGAGGAATAGTAGATTTACAAGAAGTATCCAGGAATACTATAGCTACGGATAACGATGATAACAAAATCACGATATGTGACAAAGTAACTCCAAATATAGGAGAAGAACAATCTAATGATGCGACCATTACCGAGTTGATAGAAATGATACAGCAGAATAAGAAGCCGGACAAGAACGACATGGGTAAGAGATCGAGTTATGTAAAAAAGTTGTTTCGACAGTGGAAGAAATTAGGGATAGTTAATAACGTACTCTGTCGTACAATAGATATCGAGGGGCATACAGTAAGACAGGTAGTAGTACCAGATACTTCAAAAAGAAAATTTATTACAGAGGTCCATGATAATCTCGGTCATCAGGGTATGGCTAGATGTTTGGCAATATTAAGACAACGATGTTTCTGGACAGGTATGCACACTGATGTTGAAAATTATATATGGTGTTGCCAAGTATGTACTATACAGAAGAAACCTGCCAGACCAGTGAGAACAACGATGGGTACTATCGAAGCAAGTAGACCATTAAAGGTACTCTGCATGGATTTTACTACAGTAGATAAATCTGAAAACGGAATTGAGAATATCCTTGTACTTATTGATGAATACAGTAAATTTATAGTAGCGGTACCGACGAAAGACCAAAAAGCAACCACAGTGGCGAAAATATTAGTTCAGAAATGGTTTAGAACCTATGGTATACCGGAGAAGTTACACTCGGACAAAGGAGCACATTTTCTTTCAAATATAATACGTGAACTATGTCAAAATTACAAAATTAAGAAAACCAACACAACACCGTACCATCCATGTGGAAACGGCATTGTCGAACTCTACAAAACTACTTGAGAACGCTAAATGACAAAGAGAAACAGCGATGGACGGAACACATTGATAAATTTAACTGTATATACAACGCAACACCACATAGTAGTACTGGTTTATCACCATATTTTCTGTTATTCGGAAGGGAAAATAAACTAGAAATTGATAACCTACTTGGAAACATAGGTGGTATAATTCAAAGAGAAGACAACTGGATTGAAGAAATCAAGAATAGACAAAACACAATAAATACTAGAATAATCATGAAGGAGAACAAACGAGAAGATGAAAAACAGAGAGACTATGAAAATACTAAACAAAACGATACTATCAAGATAGGCAGTGAAGTTTATGTCAGGAAACGAGTACTGGGGAGAAACAAGATTCAGAATTACTGGGAAGAAGAAAGATGGAGAGTGAAAAGTAGTAGAGGAAATGTATACGAAGTGGAGAATGCACAAAGCAATCGGAAGATTGTAAACCGGACAGACATACAAATATGCGAGCTGGATCAAAACATGATACACTGGTCATACCAGGCTAAAGAAAAGGAGCAGAATATTTGGAGTGGTAGACTAAGACCTCATAAATACTGATGGGCGAGGACGCCATAACGTAGGTATTTATAGAGAGAAGGGATAATTTGAATATGAGGTAGATAATTTTTATAGATTCATTTAAATTTCTTATATTAGTTGTAAACTGGAAGAATGGAAAGTTCAACATTTATTATTATCTTTTATATTAGCATTACTATTTATTAATTTATTATTATCTTATATATTAACATTACTATTTATTAATTTATTATATTCGTATGTATTAACATTACTATTTATTAATTTATTATATTCGTATATATTAACATTACTATTTATTAATTTATTATATTCGTATATATTAACATTACTATTTATTAATTTATTATTATCTTTTATATTAGCATTATTATTTATTAATTATTATTTATTATCTTATATGTTAACATTACTATTTATTGTAACATCATTTAAATTAACAGCAAATCAAACCACTCAAATTAAGGATATGCCACAACCTAAAATTAATTCTAAGTTTAAGGTTTAAATTCATATTATCTATTAATCCTTGTATTTTAAATTATATATTTATACATATTTAATTATATAATTATCTTGTAGATGTCAAATTCCTCAAGTAAAGAACTTGATAATGCTATGGCATATTTTATTGCTTGGGATATGAAATCTATTAATTCTATTTCTACGCGAGGTTTTAAATACTTGATGAAAGTTGCGGTACCAAATTACAATATTCCCAGTAAATATTTAATAAATAAGGAGTTGGAAATTATATATAATGATTTGAAGAATAAACTACTATGTGATATAGCATTAGTGGACCATTTCTCTCTCACTACTGATGCATGGACTGCTTCATCCAAACAATCATATATTACATATACGATACATTTCATAACATCGAGATGGAAGCGAAAAAGTTATGTTCTATCAACAACCCTTTAAAGGTTAATACTGAATTATATATATATATATATATATATATATATATATATATATATATATATATATATATATTTATATATATATATACTATATACATATTTGATTACAATAATTTATCTAGGAATCGCATACATCTAACAATCTCAAAGATCATATGGCCAACGTTTTAGAAAAATGGAATTTACTCGAAAAGAATAAACCAATAGTTTGTTATATTATTTAAATCATTATTGCTATTAATTACACACACTTTAATTAGATAACGACAGATAGTGCAGCTAATATTGTAAAGTGTTGTGCAATATCTACGCCATCATTGTGCTCTGGTCATGTCAAGTGTTTCGCACATATTATTAATCTCGCTGCCAAGGCTGGTCTTGAGGTAATAATTGTCAACATATATAAATATATATATAATTTATTTGTTTATTATAGAGTGACATTGATGACATTAACGAAGCTGTGCATAAAGTTCGTGATATAGTAAAACTCTGTTCGAAGAGTTCTATCAATTTAAATAATCTAATAGATAACCAGGATGATAATGCGTTAAGATTGATACATGATTGTCCAACAAGGTTAATATATATATATTAAAATCAAGTAATCAATAAATGATATTCATTGAATATATACTAGATGGAATTCTACATATGAAATGTTAGAGAGATATATGTCTTTAAAAGATGTTATAGAAGAGACTTTTGGTTCAGCATACCCTGATAAGATGTTATCAGCGCAAGAGGTAGTTGTCATTGAGATGGTGCTTCCCGTTCTTAAGCCATTGCTTTTAGTAACAAAAGTTTGTTATATTAATAATTAATGTTTGATAATAATGATATTAATTTTAATTTATATTTCTTGTAGTTACTTTCTGATTCTGAGAGCTGCATGTCAGTGATAATGCCATTAAAGTATAGTATTATAAATAGTTTGAGATCTAAACCTTCTGAACTTAAATTTATAATGGATATTAAAAAATCAATATCATCTAATCTTTGTAAAAGGTAAGTAACTAAATAATATTATAAATGCATTTTAATATTTATAATTTCCAGATATAAGAGTCATAAAGAATATTTCCATTTAAAGATTGCCACCATTTTAGATCCTAGATTTAAATGTGGTAAATTTTTGGATTCTTCTATAGATGAAAAAAATCAAATAAAAATTGAATTAATGGAAGTTAGTATAGATATGTAAAAAGTTATATATATATATATATAAAATATAAATTAATTATGTATTATATATTATTAATTATTATCTACAATAAATATTTTTTTAACCAGCTCTCAGAACCCAATCATCTAACATTAACTCCAGCAAAAAAAGAAACAGAAGACAGCTATGGATGTATTAATGGATTCGGATGATGATGACTTTTGTGATTTGGTATGTATAGTATTTTAAATAGTACATGCTTGTTTTCAATCAAATATATTTTTAGAATGAAATAGATGAACTGAATTTATATCTGGATAAACCCAGGATTGACAGGAATGATTGTCCCTTAATGTGGTGGTCTGACCACGATAAAGAATTCCCTATTCTATCAAAGATTGCAAAAAAATATTTAACTGGGCAGTCATCTTCTGTTCCTGCAGAAAGAATATTTTCTGCGGCTTCCAATATTTTAACTAAAAAACGTACAAAATTATGTCCCGAAAAATTAGACCTATTGATATTCGTTAATCAAAATTCATAAAACTTTTTATTATATTATATACTGTTATATATTTGTCAAAATAAATAATTATTATTCTTTTTAATTATTACATATATTTATTATTTAAAACCTTCGAAGTGTATTTATTTACTATTCTAAACTTTCAAAATGAATAATTTAACTATTAGAAAACTTCGAATACTTAATTTAATACAAATAATAATATTTAAAACCTTCGAAGTGTATTTATTTGCTATTCTAAACCTTCGAAATGAACAATTTAACTATTTCAAAACTTTGAATACTTAATTTAATACAAATAATAATATTTAAAACCTTCGAAGTGTATTTATTTACTATTCGAAACCTTCGAATACTTAATTTAATAAAAATAATACTATTTGAAACCTTCGAAAGATATTTATTTACTATTCGAAACCTTCGAATACTTAATTTAATAAAAATAGTACTATTTGAAACCTTCGAAGTGTATTTATTTACTATTCGAAACCTTCGAATACTTAATTTAATAAAAATAGTACTATTTGAAACCTTCGAAGTGTATTTATTTACTATTCGAAACCTTCGAATACTTAATTTAATAAAAATAGTACTATTTGAAACCTTCGAAGTGTATTTATTTACTATTCGAAACCTTCGAATGAGTGAAAAATCTGAAAATTTCCAACACTAGTAAATATGTATTATGCATTGTTATAAAATTACAACTGGTTTACAACTAGGCAAATAAAAATTAATAACAATCTTTAAAACCTAGAATTTACAAATAAATACATTATTATTTTTATCATTTAATATCACTTATTTATTATAATATATAATATATATTATATATATATATAGTATACAAATATTAAATTAAGTATATTATATATAAATAAATATTATAATATGTATATATATATAATATACAAATTATATGGGAATATATATATATATATATATATAAGTTATAATTATAATATCTATAGATAACATACAACTATTAATAATATGATTATATATATATATTATATTATTAATTAATAGGTATTGATAAATAATTATTAATTAATAAATTAGAATTAAATAATTAATAATTATTAAAATAATATATAATTAATAATTATTAATATATAATTTATTTTTATTAATTAATAATAAGTTGTGATCAATAATTATTAATTATTAAATTTGTTAATATTTGTTAATTTGTTAATTATTAAATTAAAATTGAATAATTATTAAAATAATATATAATTAATAATTATTAATATATAAGTAATTGTTAATTAATAATAAGATTTGATAAATAATTATTAATTAGTAAATTAGAATTGAATAATTAATAATTATTAAAATACTATTTAATGAATAATTAACAATTTTACAGCAATAATGTATATATATATACATATATACATATAATATATATATAATCATATTATTAATAGTTGTATGTTATCTATAGATATTATAATTATAACTTATATATATATATATATATTCCCATATAATGTTTATATTATATATATACATATTATAATATTTATTTGTATATAATATACTTAATTTAATATTTGTATACTATATATATATATAATATATATTATATATTATAATAAATAAGTGATATTATAATAAATAAGTGATATTAAATGATAAAATAATAATGTATTTATTTGTAAATTCTAGGTTTTAAAGATTGTTATTAATTTTTATTTTCCTAGTTGTAAACCAGTTGTAATTTTAAAATAATGCATAATACATATTTACACCATCGATATAAAGAAAGTGGATAAGCAATTGAATGTAGTGTATGGCACTATCCGCTACGAGCGCTGCAGTCGAAACCCACTATCTGGCCCACTACTTTTTATTTATAATAATATGTATTTATCATATATATATTGATAATCACTACCAATTTTAATGTACTATCTATACTAAAAATAAAATTATATATTTAAAATACATAATATCAACATTCCTCGAAATTTTGTGTATTTAAATTGAAGATATAATACTATTTTATTGATTTTATTGATATTTATAATTTAAATCCATTGATATAGATATAAGTCACTTTAATCTATTTCGACGAAAAGACTACTGTTTTAATATTTTACATATATAATATGATTAATATCCAATCAAAATCACTGATACCATTTTGTTAATTTATCGATAAAAGTGTCATTCACGTGTCTATATTTTACATGCATTGCGGGCTTCAAATGCTTATCCACCTTCTTTATATCGATGATTTACACATGTTAAACATAATTTGTCACTTTGATATTATATATAATATATAGTATAATATGGTATACTATAGTATAATATTAATATGATTATTTCATAAATTTCTAAAAAAATACCTTATATTAAAATATTATGTTTTAATATATTTTTGGTAAATAGTTTTGAGTAAAAATGCCTTGTATTAAAATATTAAGTTTAATTACTAATTATATATACGATTTGAATGCCGATTTATAATATACATGTAGTACTAATGGTATATGTATATTATAACAGGATATATTACTACTTATTAAATTATTACTGCAGTAAATACATTAATTTTGAATGTATTTAAATTACTACTGGTATATGTATGCAAGGTTATGCATTGTTATACAATTACAACTGAGCAACAAAATATTAATAACAATCTTTAAAACCTAAATTTGTACAATAAATACATTATTATTTTGAATATTTAATATCAATTATTGATTATAATATATCAATTATAAAATATAATATATTATATATATAGTATCAAAGTATAAAATTAAGTATATTATATACAAATAAATATTATAAAATTACAACAGAATTACAACTGCGTTTAGTACATCACAAAATAGTATTATATATAATTCTGGATAAAGGACATAGAGCTAGAGAGCTTTCTCTAGCTCTATGATAAAGGATAACACTTATATCATTTAAGTATATATGTTATATTTAACAATAATATTATTATATTACCTTATTAAATCAACTCGTAGTATATATGATATATAATCTAAATATTGATAAGTTGTCTTTAAAGGAAGTGTACATATAAGGAAATAAATAAACAATACCGTTAATTTCAAATTTCGCGCCATATACAATAACCTGCGCAGTGGATAATGCAATGGGTGATGCAATGGGCGACGCTCTTTGGGCGTGTCTTGTCGTAACGCTTCATTTTACACATTATCACAACATGTATGCTATAATACAATCGTGTTATGCTATGCACATATATTTATAGATATGTGGTAGAACAACTATATAATATCTATGTATATATATAATATATGTGTGTGTGTTTATGTGTGTATCTGTGCGTGTGAATATACATATATATATATATATATATATATACTATACTATACTATAGTATCAAAGTATAAAATTAAGTATATTATATACAAATAAATATTATAAAATTACAACTGGATTACAACTGCGTATTAGTACATCCCATACTATTAATATATAATTCTGCATAAAGGACATAGAGCTAGAGAGATTTTCTCTAGCTCTATGATAAAGTATAACACCTATCAATTATATATGTATATATTTTTATATTTGACAAGACTATTTTTATATTACCTTATTAAATCAACTTGTAATATACGATAAACAATCTAAATATTGAAAAATTGTCAATATAGGAAGTTTAATATATAGGAAGAATTAGCAAATAATGAAGTAATTAATCAATACCGTTAATATCAATTTTCGCGCTAAACATAATTTCCACAATAACACACTCATCGATATAAAGAAAGTCACTTTCTTTATATCGATGAACACACTTACCTGCGCAATGGGTGTGATGGGTGACGCAATTAGCGTGACTTTTCGTAATGCTTCATTTCATACAGTATTTACGACATGTATGATATAATACATTCGTGGAATGCTATGAACATCTATTTATAGATATGTAGTAGAAAAACTAGAAAATATCTAATATCTATTGCGTATTAATCATATTATTTATAGTTATTTTACCTAATTATATCTTATATACATATTCCATTATAATAATGTATATTTACAAACTAATGAACTGATTAGTTCATTAGTGCATTAGTACTTTAATGTGGGATGTGAAATAAATCACAGAAATATTAAACAGAAATAAGTGTATAAATTAACACTAATAGATGGTATATATATATATATATATATATATATATATATATATATATATTTGTGTGTGTATGTGTGTATGTGTTTGTATGTGTGTGTATATGTATATATTATACAATTATATTGATATATAATTCTATTAATAATAATTATTATTGATAAGAGATATATATTATAAAATATAATATTTCACAATAGATATCGCTGTTGTAATATCCAATGTATTTATTTGACTTATACAATTGTATATATAAATATTCAAATTTGAATATATATTTAATACATAAATTAATGATATCCAAAGTGTTTATTTGACCTATAAAATATACAAAATTGGAACATACATTGAATACATAAAATAATCATATCCAAAGTGTTATTTGACCTATAAAATATACAAAATTGGAACATGCATTGAATACATAAAATAATCATATCCAAAGTGTTTATTTGACCTATAAAATATACAAAATTGGAACATATATTGTAATATATACAATATTATTAATTAATAATGTTTTACGATATTGTTACGAATATTTAAATAACAAGTCTACTGATTTAAAGACTAACAATCATAGGCCTATATATTTTCATTGTATATCTTGTAATCGTATGTATTTCGTCATATCTTCGTTATCTAGTTACATATAGAACTTACTTTAAGTTACATACCCACTGATTAATTCAGTAAAAGATGTAATCGAGTAGAATATGTACATGTTATTTATTTTATCATAACAAATTATTATAATCCTATTCACGAATAATTATATTTTAATTATTATTTTAAACACATGTATTTTCTCGGTTTCTTGTTTAAAGATTTACTTACGTACTGTAATGTAGGCAAATTTCACAGACTTCAATTTTATTTATGGATTTACTTTAAATTCGTAACGTTAGTTAATAATACATGCAATATAAACGTAAGACCTATGACGTATACATCAAAAAGGATGCAATACCACCGTCATAGGTTGTTGTATTATAAAATAATATCCCACCCCCACTACTACCATACTTCTTTGTTACTACGTTAACACTACCAATACCCCACCCCCTCAGTTACCGTGGGGCTTAGTAACTACTACGTTACCACTACCACTACCCCCACTATTACCATAGGGCTTTGCAACTACTACTACCACTACCACTACCACACCCCACTACTACCACAGGGCTTTACCACTACCATCCCACTAACACTACCACTACCCCCACCCCTCAGTTACCGTGGTCTCCCTGAACTGTCTGTACGTGAGGTACGTGACACGAGTGCAGAACTTCCTCAGCATGCTGAAGATAGGAGCTCTGGTGATGATCATTGTGTCGGGGGCGATCTACTTATCTAAAGGTAAGGGGGGTCAACTTATCTTAAGGTAAGGGGCGGTCAACTTATCTTAAGGTAAGGGGCGGTCAACTTATCTAAAGGTAAGGGGCGGTCAACTTATCTAAAGGTAAGGGGGCAGTCAACTTATCTTAAGGTAAGGGGCGGTCTACTTATCTAAAGGTAAGGGTCGGTCTACTTATCTAAAGGTAGGGGCGGTCAACTTAGCTTAAGGTAGAGGCGGTCTACTTATCTAAAGGTACGGGATGGTATACTTATTTAAAGGTAAGGTACATTTTATTTTAAATAATTTTAATATTATAATTAAATTTTCTTTATTTAATAATATATTTATTTTTTATGATGTAACTATATAACTAGAGATGAATGTTATCTAGATAATTAAAAAAAAATTAGAAAAAAATAATCATAAATAAAAAGTTATTACCTGTTTAAAAATAGTCAGTTTTCCCTATCTTTACATGTAAACGGCGGCAAGGTTGCGCCGGACCTTAACGTGCTCACATTCTTGTATATGTGTGGGGAGTGTTACCCAGGTTAATGGTAGCGGGTGTATAATGAAGTCTTAATGTCGCTTTCTTTCACTTACAATATGTACATTTAAAATACGTATCTAATAATGCTATGACAAAAGTGCATTATATGAGGATAATTAATTTGCATAATTTTGTTCTGTATTGATATACCATTAAAATAATTTATCGAGAGAAATAAAAGAAAAATTAATGTTTTGAATTGTAGAAAATTAACTTCGATGTATTTATTTATTCAATAAAATAGTCTACAATAAAATATTCTACTCTATTATAGTTTACTATCAATACATTTCTATATTAGGTAATGTGGAGAATTTCAAAGATCCGTTTAAAGCTTCGAATTGGAATCCGGGCGATATATCCCTAGCTGTCTACTCGGGATTGTACAGTTACAGTGGATGGTAAGTTTAAGTAGGTTATAGTTTATCATTGTTTCACATAAGTCACACCTCTGACCACTGTTCTCTTAGTGGTCGACAATATGCAGGCTATATATGTATACATAATTCAAATAAATATTATATTTACATTTTCTGGCGATTCTCATTAAAACATGTACATTTAATGGAAACTAAAAAATAATTAAAAATAATATAATTATAAGAACATTTATTACGAAAAAATATTCTTAGCAATGTCAGATGGTTACATATTTAAATGCTTATATATATATATATATGTAACATTTATACTTCATTTTATGCATCATTATATATATAAAGGTAATATATATATATATATATATATATATATATATCATATTAAAGGAAATAAAAACTATTTTCTGATTTTCATATATTATTATTTGCAAAAAATAATATATTTATTTCAAAATGCATCTATTTACCGTACAAATATATCTATGATACCGAGGTATGCTCGGTACAATGATATCAATATCCGATGTTAGCTGTTCGAGATGATCACAACTCTCTACATATACCTATCAGTATTTAAGTGTAGTATTGGGCCTACTACATACAGTACACTGCACACTGTACTGTGTATATACACTCGATGCTCGTAATCGTATTCTCAACATATATAAAGCACTATGTATATATATATATATTTATATATGTCATATTGTAAATAATATTCTTGTAATATTCACTTTCAATTAATTATTAATTAAATTATCTACCATAAAGGAAATACATCTTTAATCTTATCGAGGAAGTGAAGAATCCACAAAAGTTTGTATTATCATTAACACAACACTACTAATATAGTATCGCTATCACTAGTCGATATCGCAAGTCGTTAATTACCAGTATCAGCCAATCAGTGCGACGATAAGCTAGTTATTCTAGCACGTGATAGAGATGTCACGTGACACACTAATGCGTTACGTAACAGAAAGATTCCGCTTGCCACAATTACCTCCATCCTGTTGGTGATGGTTCTGTACGTGTTCACTAACATCGCCTATATGGGGGCTATCGACCCGGATGTTATGATGAAGTCTAAAGCCGTTGCCATGGTGAGTATACTGTAAAAAGCTATATATATATATATATATATATATATATATATATATATATGTGTCTGTGTGTATACGATAGGTGATTATATATATATATATATATATATATATAAATATATAACCGCCCGGAAGTGGAAATAATATATTTAATACAATAATGAATTTATAACTAATATGTTATATTCTAATTTATAAATAAAATGGTAAACGTACACGTTAATGGAATATTATATATTATAGTACATTCATATTTAATATAATTATTAATAAGTATAATACCATACATTAATTATCACCGATTTACTTACGATATACATACTGTTGGTGTTCCACGGGATATTCGTATCGACTATATATAGTGTCTATAGTCAATAGTCAATATACAATGTTATAATCCTATATAATATTATAATGTTAATGTTATAATGGTTATAACGTGTATCGTTTGCGTATGACGTCATACTGATTACGTTACACCTATTACGCAACAGACGTTCTCTGACGTCACGATGAGCAAGTTCACGAAGGTGGTACCGTTCTTCGTGGCGTGCTCGACTATAGGTTCCCTGAACAGCGCCGTTCTAGGAAGTTCTAGGTTATCACGTGATGTCAACGGATGCTCTAGTAGTTCTAGCGTAGTTGTTGTTGTTGTTGTTGTTCGCGGCGTAGCGTTCACATGGACGGGAGTCCATGCGAAAACGCTATTACAGCCTCTGGTTGTTCAATCAGGGCTGACAGTAGGGGCGCCGCTCCCCCAAACTCACGGATTCGTCTTCGAGCTGTGGCCGGGCACTCTTGGAGCCAGTGTTCGAGCGTCTCTGAGGCTCCTTGGCAGTGTGGACAGGTCGCGGAGGAGTCAGCATCGACAATGTTTCGGCATGCTGCCAGCTTATGGCAGTGGCCACTGCGGAGCTGAGCTAGTAAGACCGAATCCTTTCTAGAGAGGGAGACTGGGGCTCGCTTGCCGTTAAAGACCGCTTTGGTTATCTCGTGGCTTATGGCCGGGTCCATCGTTTCTCTCTTCGTGAAGGCTTTGGCTGTCTGGAAGGTTATACCACCATCCGTTGCCGCTGGCTCTTCGTCTGAAGCTGCCACTGCTCCGGCTTCGACGTCCGCCCACTCGTTTCCGATGAGCCCTATATGGCCGGGGACCCATTGTAGCGAAAAACGTGTATTCAATGAGTTCAGGATTCGGCGGGTATCTGCTAGGTCTGAACCATCGCTCAATCCAGAGGACTGTAGTGCTGTCAGGGTTGACTGGCTGTCTGTGCAGATAATGAAGGGGCCTTGGTTCTCGCGGTTCTTGATCCAGCCAACTGCCAGTAGCATTGCTGTCACTTCCGTCTCATAGGACGACGTGAGACGTCTTCCCTTGCGTGTGATGGAGGTGATTTTGACTGGGTCAGTGGCTGGACCTGTTGTTACTACTGCTGCGCTGCCTCCGTTTTTATATCCTCTTTCCGCCGATCCGTCCGTATAGATGGTGATCTCCACTTCTCCGGCTGCCGCGATGGTGTCCACTGTGTCCGTAAGCAGGGTTCTCTGGTCACATGACTTATCGCTGCCGCCATTTAGTCGTGTATCTACCGTCCATGATGGCTCTCTGTCCCAGTTCCAGGGTGGCGCTTTCTTTGGAGCAAACTCTCTCTAGGCAATTGGTCCAGGCCGATGCGCGCACATTCTGCTTGAGCTAGGGTACTGAAGCTCGACCTTTTCCATTTATGATCGATAGGCGAGGTGAACAGTTTGTGGCGTGGGTTGCAGGCGGGGAACCTAGCTGACCTTTCCCAGGCAACAATGCAGTTACGCCTGATCTGCGTCTCGAAGGAAGTTAGCTCGGCCTCCGTGCGTAAGCATTCGAGAGGTGTGTCAGCCAGTTGACCTGTTAGGATACGTAGAGCCCGATTCTGTACTCGTTCCAGAATGGCAACGTTCGACTTCGCGAGCCACGGTTGCCAAGCCGCGCCGCAGTAGTGAAGTGTGCTGTGAATAAGTGCTGTGTATATCCGCGTCATGCATCGTCTGCTCCATCCCCACTCTTTGGATGACAGGGAGGATAGGATCCGGATCCTGGACATCACTCTGAGCTTGACAGAGTCGACATGTGGCCGAAAGGATAGCGAGCGGTCAAAGGTGACCCCGAGGAACTTGGGAGTATTGTTGAATATGAAGGGCTGGTTATCGAGGGTAATCGACGGAATCCACTTTGCTTCATGAGTGTCGGACATGAAGAACGACACTTCACACTTCGACGTATTCAATTTTAGCTTGTGGAGATAACTCCACGCCGATACCCTGTGCACCGCCTCTTGTACCTTGCTCTCAGCAACAGTCTTATCGCGGTCTTGACTCCAGATCGCCATGTCGTCCGCATACATGCTGACGCTCACCCCACTCGGGACTTCTTCTCTAATACCATTAATATAGAAGATGAATAGTAGGGGTGATAGTACAGCTCCCTGGGGCACTCCTTGTTGCATCTTTCTGCTGGCGCCGATAACGCCGTCGATCCGAACAGCTGCCTTTCTGTCGCAGAGGAATCCTCTGATCCATCGGACGATAGTCCTTGATACGCCTTTCTCCATCATCAGCTGGAACAATCGATTCCGTCATACCGTGTCATACGCCTTACTGTAGTCCAGTAGTGCGAGGACGCAGCGCTTAGCGGGTCGAGTCTGGAAACCGTCACTGACTGCTTGGGAGAGGCGGAGGACTTGATCCTCGCAGGATCTGAGGGTCCGAAAACCAGCCTGGTCCTGGCACCACCACTCATTGGACTCTGCCATGAAGGAGAGGCGGCTTGCCACCATTCTATCCATGGTTTTTGCCACGCAGGATGTGAGCGATACTGGGCGGAAGGAGTCGATCTGACTTGCCGACTTACCCTTTTTCAATATGGGGACAATTATAGCCTCCCTCCATGAAGCCGGGCAATATCCTGTTTTCCATGAATCATTGAAAATGCGCAACATGAAGCTGGCTGCGATTGTGCCCATGGCTTTGATGAACCTTGGGTGAATCTTATCCTTCCCTGGCGCGCCTTTGACTTTCATCCTTGTTATTGCGTTGGACATTTCTGCGGCATTAAATGGTATAGAGCTCGGATCCTCAACTATTGGACCTATTAGGGAGCGGCGCACTGAATTCTTAATTCGGCATTCCTTGGGTATACTCAACCTACTGGTCGCAGCGTACCTTTGTAGGAAGACATCTGCTTTGGCCTTGTTTGTTATGTACTCCCTCCCCTCGTGGACCAATGTCTCATTCCTGATGCTTGCTGTATTCCTTCCGCTTAATGACTTGATTGTGCTCCAGATCTTGTGGGGGTTCGAACTTGAGTCAGAGTCTTCGAGGAATTCCTTCCATCTATTCTCCTTACTCTCTCTGATCATATCCCGCACTGTCATACATGCCTCAATCCATTTAGCCCGCTTGTTCGTGATGTCTCTCCTCAGCGCGTTTCGTCTCTTCACAGCCTCTCGTATGTCCCTGGACATCCACTCCTTTCCATTAACACTACATTTGACTTTGCCAATTGCCTTGTTGGCCGCGTCAATCATTGCCATGTTCAGGAATTTGGATCTGGAGTCTAGAGAAGACTCGTGTATGGCCGCTGGTGCTGCTGTCACCGCTTCGTCTACTGATTCAGCAAATAATCGGAAATTAGCACACTTCCAGTTCCATTTGAGTTCGGTACGGGATGGGGCGTTCAGAGTTGTCACTTGACAGTCAACTGTGATGAGTATGGGGAGGTGATCCGATCCTAGGCATTCGGTCGTGCTCCACTCCACTCGGTCCAACCAACTGCTGTGAACGAGGGTTACATCGGGCGCGCTGCTGCCTCCTGTACCTGGGTTAGTCCTTGTTGCGGTTCCGTCGTTCGCGATGCAGAAATCTTTTTCCATCAGCCACTCTTCGAGATTCGATCCCAGAGAGTCTTCAGGTTGCCATCTGTCCCACATTTGACTGTGTGCGTTTAGATCGCCCCCTGTGATTGCGTTCCGGTCGTGAGGCAGTTCCGACATCTCAAACTCGTTACCGTGGTTTGCTCCTCTTGACGGGGGGCAGTAGACGTTGGATAGTAGAGTCTTGACGAAAGGTTTAGCTCTCAATTCAATCGATTGAATCTCCAGTAGAGAATTCTGGGCACTGGGCGTTTTGTCAATAGTTGTGAAGGGTATATCTTCCTTAATAAAAAAGAGAAGTCCCCCACCACTACCGACGCCCCTGTCTTTACGGACTGTAGAGTAGTCCTTTATAGCAGGGTTCTTGTCCAGGGCCCTCAGCTTCGTTTCCTGGATCATGATAATGTCGAGATTGAATTGTCGTAGTTGTTGTTGTTGTTGGCGGCAGGCGTTCACATGGACCAAAGCCCATGTGCGAACGCTAGGACAGCCTTGAGTGAAGTTACCAAGACTGACAGTTGGGGTGCCGCCCCCCCAAACACACGATTACGTTTTGCGGCCGTCGCCGGGCATTCTTGTAGCCAGTGCTCCAGAGTTTCTGCTTACGCTTCACAATGTGGACAGATTGACGAGAAGTTAGACTCTATGATGTTCCTGTACGCAGCGAGTTTCCGGCAGTGCCCACTTCTCAGTTGTGCCATTAGTACCGCGTCACAACGCGAGAGAGGTTCTTGGTCGTGGGGACCATCAAAGACTGCTTTAGTTCTTTCGTGGGTCGTCTGAGGGTCCACTACTTCCCGACCTATCAGTGCTTTTGCCGACTTATATGTGATAGCCTCCTGGTGATCTTGCGAGGAGGTATCATTTGTGGCTGCTGCTCCAGCCGCTGTGTCCGCCCACTCGTTGCCTATCAGTCCGCAGTGGCCTGGAATCCATTGTGAGATAATTTGCCTGTACGCCTGATCTAGGTTTCTGCGGACCATCGCGAGACCTCTTCCGTCACTCTTGCCAGAACCGCAGAGCGCCGTCAGCGCCGATTGGCTGTCCGAGCATATGACCGTAAGGCCTCCTTCTCATTGGTCAGCTAACCATTCAGTAGCTAATAGTAGTGCCATAACCTCCGTCTCGAATGACGATGTTAACGAGTTCCCTTTTCTTGATGATGAGTGCACGATGGTTGGCTCCGATGCCGGTCCTGTAGTAGCAATCGCCGCACTACCGCCATTTTTGAATCCCCTTTCTGCTGATCCATCTGTGTAGATGGCATACTCGTGGGTACCGACTTCTGTGATGGTGTTGATGGCGTCTATCAGGAGTTCCTTATCGCTGTGACGCTTGCTGGATCCACCTGAGAGCGATATGCGCACTGTCCAAGAGGGGTTGGCGTTCCACGACCAAGGCGGCGGGTGCCACTTGACGAACATTTCGCGACTGACCTGGTCAAAGCCAAGCTTTACCTCTTCCTCCTTACCCATGATACTGAAACATTTTCTGTTCTTCCACCGGTGCGACACCGGCAAACGAACAGATTTCTTCTCGGGTTTGAGGAAGGTAGGCGTGCCGATTTCTCCCAAGCCGTTATGCAGTTTTTGCGAACTGTCGTCGCGAAAGAGGTTACACCAGCCTCCAGTCTCAGACACTCCAAGGGGGTATCCGATATCTGACCAGTCATCGCTCTCAGAGCACGGTTTTGGGCCCACTCCAGGATCTGCAAGTTAGATTTCGCTAGCCATGGCTGCCAGGCTGCCCCGCAATAATGAAGAACGCTGTGTACTGTCGCTGTATAGATCGTGCGAAGGCTTCTACGACTCCATCCCTATTCCTTAGAGGCTAGTGCTGACATGATTCGTACCCGGCCCAATGATTTGGCCTTAACAGCCTCTGCTTGAGGGCGGAACGTCAATGTGCGATCTAGCGTAACTCCCAAGAAGGTGGGGTCCGGTTATATGAAAAGGCGTGTCCGTTCAGTGCGATTGAAGGGGACCATTTGGCTTATGCTGGGTCTGTGCTGAAGAATGCCACTTCGCACTTGGCCGGATTGAGGCTAGAGAACAAATTATAACGAACTTATATCGCCGGTTATCCATTGTCCTGAAGCCATTTCACTGCCAGATTCAGCGCCGACACTTCAGTTTCAAACGATGAGGTCCACCATCTTCCTGTCTCGCTGATGGATGAGATGCGCGTAGGATGCCAGACCTGTCGTGATGATGGCCGCACTGCCTCCATTCGCGATACCACTCTGCTGATCCATCAGTGTAAATGAGGATGTCTGGTGTCCCAGAACTTGATAAGGTATCGATGGTGGCATGCAAAAGAGTGTCCTTGTTGCTTGATTTGCTACTGCCACCTTTCATGACTGTTATTACTTTCCACGTCGGGTCCGTATCCCAAGTCCAGGGTGGAGGTTTAGCAGGAGTAAGTCTCTGGCGTGGTAGGGTATTCAGTCCTGCCGAATCACATTCTGCTATCGCCATCTGACTGAAGCTACTTCTGTTATTCCAACGATGAGGTACTGGGTTATCGAAAAGTGATCGTCTTGGGTTACTTTGGGGTAATCGTGCAGACTTTTCCCATGCAAGTTGTTGTTGTTGTTGTTGTTTGCGGCGAGGCATCATATGGACCAAAGTCCATGTGCGAATGCTAGTACAGCCTTAGGTGATTCCACCAAGACTGATATATGTTAACTAATAATATTATAATACCCATGTTGTTGTTGTTGGGGGGTTACGTATACGCAACTGTAGTTAATGAGAACTAAAATTATGAAGGCCTACTTAATCGTGTACGACTAAAGGATACCTTCGATATTAAACAATACTTTAATTATAGAAATAATAATGTATTTATATCGATGATCCATACATATATATATATATATATATATATATATATAAATGAGTAATGAAATACACTGTATTCATCACTATAGATACACAATCTATTGTACCACTGCACACTGGTGAATACCAATACTTTAAACTTACTTACTTACTTCATAGGGAATACATGCATAATGTGGGTAGACCGCTTTTGAAAGTGTTGCTAACTAGCTCACAGAATGTCATACATGTTATATTAAACATATATGTGAAGTTTCATCCCAAAATATTTAATATTTGTAATGCTAAGTGAAGAAATATTTGCATTTATGATTCAATGTAAATTTCTATAAATAGAAAATGTTACATATGTACACACATACATGGAGTACATACCCACAGCATATCAATAAAATAATAGTACTAATTATATGTCACATACTATTATTAATAACACGTTGTAATAATATTTCTACTGGTTATCTAATAGCTAGTAAATAAGCCACCATTAGTAATAATACATGACTCATACCGTATGACTCATGCATGCGTTACAAGTATAACAATAGTGATTGATGTAATGTGTACATTGAACTATTCACACATGCAGAGTCCTGTTCGCGGCGTCACGGGATAAACTGCTACCCATGGAGTTCACGATGACCAATCTGAAATACTTGACCCCTACTATCTCCATCTGGATAGTCGTTAGTCTCTAATTAATATATATATATATATATTAATATATTATTTGTTTTTAATTATGTTTTTGAAATATTTCGTAATACTTTTTATGATAACTATGAATTTATAACGAATTGTATAATATTTATGAATCTATGGAGTCTATATTTATATATTAATATATATATTAATTGTTTTTATTATGATTACTTATAAGTAATATCATATTTGTTATAAATATTATCATATCATTATAAATTTGATAGATTATCATTATGTAGGGGAAACTAACTTAGTAAGGGCTATACTTTAGTACAGCATATGAACTACGACATATTGAATACATTGACATTATGTAATTAATTTATATATTCATAACATATTTATTTACAGGATATATCTCTTTGTTTATAAATATAATATAATTTGACATACAAATATTTGTTTATAATAAGAGTAAAAAACAATTTATCAGTGAATTTCAAAATTTCGTGTTTTTACAAGAACGTACATTATGTGTGATGCCTTACTGTCACTTAACGTCGTTCTAACATAGGTAACTTATAACTTATAAGCCTATAGGCAATATATAATTAGGTAATATATCAAATATAATATCACATAATTCTATGTTATTCTATATTAAGATATACAAAATATTATTTAATTATTTTTCAATCGGGTTAATTTATTTAATTTTCTTCATATATGTATGGATCCTATATAATATCGTATAGGGGAGCAAATCGTAATACATTCTTATTATTTATTGCAATAAATAATTAAAAGTTTTATTATTTATATTAAAATTAATATATTTTACTATGTTGCAATTATCTATATTTGTCATATGTAATGTTTTTCTTTGGGATGCTCGGTTCCCATACTTATATATATTGTTTATTATTTTAAAAATAATTACATAATAAATATGATATTAATACTTTTTTTAATTAAACGGTTTTATAAATTATGAATATTTTGTTAATATGAAAGTGTATCGAAAATATATATATATATATATATATATATTTCATTAAGGGCCGGTGAAACATATGAATATTTACATGAAGAAGATAGGAGTTTTTTGTTTACTAAAAGTACGATGACTTCTGAAATAAATAAGAGAATGAGTTACTTTTTTTAAACTTATTAAATATGTTTAGATCTACATATATATATATATATATATATGAACATACCAGATTTGGTTGACATTTCTTGCATAATATTAATCATTTGGTAGACATGATTATTTGGAGGACAATTTCGTGTCCACCAAATAGTTTAGGGCAATAATTTATCACTTTTGGTATAAATTTGACTTTTAATAAAATTATATAATTAATATATAGGAAATAAAGTTGTATATTATTTATTAATAATTTAAAAATCAATAGAATGGGTAAGTTTAAATAATGATTGAATTTTCACTCTATATATATTGGATCCATAAAAATAACTGTTTAGTAGACACACCATTTTCAATGAAATACGTAGTATTGTTGGATATATGTCTATAGGGAATTGATGGATTTAGACTTTATATTACATATGGATCATATATATAAAATAAAAAAATAAAATATTATATTAATAAAAAATATACATTTTAATTAATTTATTATTTATTTTTATTATATTTTGAAATAATAAATGGAATGATTCATAAATACTAAGGTAATACAAGTATTTTTATTAATTTAAAATTTAATATTTAAAATTTAATAATCTTAAAATATATATTAAGATTATTATTAAATATTTACTTAACATTTAAATAGAATAATGTTTAATTGTGTATTAAATATATAATTATATATATATCCATAATCATGTGTATTAAAATATAAATATTTATAAATACTAAGGTAATACAAGTATTTTTATCAATTTAATATTTAAAATTTAATAATTTTAAAATATATATTAAGATTGTTAAATATATACTTACTATTTAAATATATAGAATAATTTGTAATTGTGAATTAAATATATAATTATATACATTCATAATGTGTATTAAGTAATTTATCGTGTAAGAAAAAAAATGTAAGATTTTAAATTTTACCAGGTAAATTTTTAAATATTCTATTAATAATTAATTTAATTGAATTGGGTTTTACCAATAGTAGTTTCTAATAGTACACATACTATTAGTTGTTATTGTAAACTTTATATGGATAGTTATATTCAATATACTAATTAAATATAACATTGCATAATAGGATTATTATAATTATTATTATATTATAATGATTATAGTCAAAATATAGTTTAAAAATAATCAACACACTAAAAGCCCACATACTTCATTATACGAATTAGTAATTACATAAATATATAGTATTCATGTCATTATATAATTAATATAATATTATAAGAATACTCGTGTAATTTAAATAATTCGAATAAACATGTTACGGACATAGACTCTATCAGTGATATAGTCTATCATATAGTCTGATACGTTAATATCAAAGAAGGCCGCCGATTATTATTATTATATTGAGTTCAATTTTTATTTTGGGGTTGTTTAATTTATTTGTTGTTTTATTTTTCTGTATTTTTTAGATGCATTATAATGAACTCTGACATTATTATAATAACAATCGGCGGCCTGCTTTAAGATAATTCTTTAATAGACTATATCATAGAGTATTAAAAAAATCACGATATTTAACCTAGTACCAGGTATATTATATAATATATATTATATTATAAATTATAATTTATAATATATAATTATTATAATATTATTATAATATTATTATAATAATAACTTATTAAATAAGATATACAAAATTGTACATACTTTTTTTTAATTTTTATACAACCTTATATTTATTTACATTTTTAATATAATTACTACTATATACTTCCACTATATATATATATTATATACATGGGAATACGGACGTTAGGCAAACATTAAATAACTATAAATATCAAATTTCACAAATGTGGCGCAAGGCGTATGTCGCTCTAATTCATTATATGCTCTAAGAGCGTATAATGTACCACTATAGTGCACACGAAAATAAAATCTTAATGAGAAACATGTATATATGGAATAATTCCTTTTGAAAAATATATTTATAAACCATTCGTATTAATATATATATATATATATATATATATATATATATATATATATATATATATATGATATTTACACATACGAGTACCATCCTATTTGCGTATTGATATTTGTGGGTTGTTTGATTTATTTTGTTTAGTTTTATTCTTCCGTTTTTTTAACAAGCACGCCTTGTGCGCCACGTAATGTTGCCATTTAATTTTTACCTACCATCCGTATCATCCTATATATATATTAACCTTTATATGTAATAACATATATATTAACAACATTTTTAGATTATTATATTATTGAATGTATTAAATATTAACAGGTAATGCCTTGTACTTATTGTTATATATTGTATTTATTTATATGCGACGATATTGTACATCTACGTGA
This sequence comes from Osedax fenrisi, assembly GCA_964019155.1. Lineage (NCBI taxonomy): Eukaryota > Metazoa > Annelida > Polychaeta > Sabellida > Siboglinidae > Osedax > Osedax fenrisi. The sequence continues at coordinate 45,021,435 of OZ025244.1, read as the reverse complement.
TATCAGCGAATATACGCATAGTGCCTGGTATCATAATGCACGTACATTCCTTCCATATCACATGACCCCCCCCCCACGCGCAGACGGCTGTGTATATATAGCGGACCGCCGCTATGTATAATCACTTGAAGAATAAGTATAACCAATAAACGTACATAAGCCTTGACGTAACATCAATAAGCGTCCAACCTCACGTCCAATGAATATCATCCTGCCACGTCAACCAGTGAGAGCACGTTAGGAAACATCTACCCCCACGCCCAACGACTATAAACAATCATGAACCCTACACCAACTCCTTCCTTCGATTAGCACAATGAAGATCGGCTAGACGAGCTGAAAATGTTGTTTAACATTTTATTTACGTCCTCGTCATTGCCCACTACATCCGGTATGATATCCTGTACACCCTCGCCGTCACTCATGACCTCCGTGACGCCCCAGCCACTACCCACGACATCCGGTACGCTTTCGCCCTTGACCACTATATCAGGTACATATTCGGTACGCCCCCGCTGTCACCCACGACATCTGTGACGCATCCGACATCACACATAATACCCAATATGTTCTCAACATCACCCGTGACCCTCTCGATCTCACCCACAATATCCGTGACCCCCTCACCATCACCCCCACCATCCGTGATGCCATCAGCACCATACACAACGCATGTATTGCCATCCCTATGGCCACCATCAACATGATATCCTTCTTCCATACGTGAGAAGAGGGAATGACCCCAACCCCTCTTCGATAACCAATAGGGAGAAGAGGGGATGTTATATATTTTATTTATATATATGCGTCGATATTGTACATCTACGTAATATCAGCGCATATACGCCTAGTGCCTGGTATCACGATGCATGTACAATGTACGTTTCTGCCGTCTCGCATTACTGCCCCACGCTCAGACATCTGCGGTGGTCCGCTATATATAATCTCTTGAAGAATAAGTCTAACCAATTAACGTAAATAAGCCTTGACATTTTACTCCCTATATATAAACACAACTTAACAGTGTAATATATTAGTATTACACAACTTAGACAGTGATTAATACATAACAACAATTTATATATATATATATAATAATAATTTTATATAATATATTATATGTATACACAAATATCCATGCATATATATATATATATATATATATATATGACTAATTATCTCCTCTTCAACAATGATGGCGTACATACCGACCCCAAGTGTGAGAAGTTAATTCAACAGATAACCTCACAAGATTCTCCGCAAGCCATTGATAATTATCATTATCATAATTATTTAGCCATTTCTATGAATTATAATTCATAGTTATCGCGAACTACATGTGGCCCTTTAATAAAGACCTGTCACACCTTACGATACTTCTATGTTAACTTCTCAAAAAAGATGTCGAATACCTAATATATTCAATAACATGGAAGAATAAATATACTACTCTATCATATTATGCCACAAAGAAGAAGATAACAATTCAAGTAGACGCTTCATACGATTACGTTGACGCCATCCTCCTACATCCATCCAACAAGACGAAATCCCCATCACCTTCGCATCTAAGATATTCAGCCCCGCTGAGACTCGTTATGTAAATATCGAAAAATAAATGTAAGCCGTAATATTCGGAATCGAATGGTTTCACATTATTAAGTCTGACCACAAGTGCAGATGATCACCAGTGTTGGGGTCAAATACACTTTATCAAATACAAATACAAATACAAATATTTATTACATTTTTATACAAATACATATTATCAAATACAAATACAAAATACAAATATTAACACATTAAATATTAAATCATTTGATTTAATCATATTTTAAATCATATGATTATATTTTATATAAAATAATAATCCTTATCCCTAGATTATATATATATAGACTATTGCATGGTTAGTGATTGATATGTATTGGATATATGATATTAATAGGTTAATTAAAGCAATGTAGATAGGTGGTATAATTTTTAAATATTAAGGAGAAGACGTAGAATTAGAGTAATGAATGGATAAATGATATATGAGTTCTAGAGAGAGAATCTAATATAAATATAAAATACAAATATTAACATATTAAATATTAAATCATAAAATAATAATTCCTATCTCTATACCAGATTGCATAATAATTAATTGAAATCTATTTTAATATATTTAATTCCTAAAGAAAATCATTAAAATAAAAAACTGTAAACAATAGACTGATTGATTGGGATATTATAAGTTATAATTTATAACACATACATATTCTATATAGAATATTAATTTATTTATATAGTATTCATAAAATTATTGTTCTATTATATTATTTGTATTATTTAATAAATGTATTCTTTAATATAAATGGTAAATATTTTGTTAATTTTTTTACATTCATAAAGTAATTGTTTAAATTCTACATTCTATTAAATTATTAAATTAAAATATTTTTAAAAGTGTATTTGAAACTGTATTTGATCAAATACACGAAATACGACACTCAAATACAAATACATCACTAAATAATTATTCAAATCAAAATATAAATACGTATTTGACCCCATCCCTGATGATCACCCAGAAAAATCTCTTCACAGCACCAACCCGAGTCCAAAAAATGCTACTACGAGTGCAGCAGTAAGATTTCACGCTAATATTTTTAAAGCCAGGAATAGAACTACGGATGGATTTTCACCTACCATCAGATGCCAGTGAACACATAGACCTTGATGTCCAGATAAGCCATTGAAGTTTGGGACACAGAAGATAGAATATTTAAAATTAGAAACGGGAGACGAAACCCTTCAAGCCTTAATTTCTTCTGTATAAGTAACCTCTATTGCCATATGACACACTGACGCACTCATGGCAATACCTAAGTATACATTTTGTCCACTATAACAATATCACGTACCTCATTATATTTGATTTTTATACTCAATTCCCATTCATATACACTATGCGTGTGCCCATAACCAGCGCAACCATTGTAGATCATCTAAAACATGGTATCCTAGACCGGTTACTTAGCGACAACGGAGGACTATATTCGTTACAAGCGTTCCGAATATTTGCATCCGAATGGGGATTCGACCACGTGACAAGCAGGCATACCACTTCCTAAGTAACGGCCTAGCCGAGGAACCATGCAGAGCTTGAAGATTTCTGAGAACTTCCAGATGTCGACACAAAGCCCCACCGAACTGCTCTACAGCCACAAGTTAGCAAACCCTTTACCTAGCACCTAACCCGTAGACTTGTCGAATGAGAATAAATTATCATCCAATATGTCAACCACACGATACTAGTAAAAAACAAGACTCATTGTACCTGTCCAACATAACACCCCTCACAAACATTCACTAGCGTGACCACATATCAAAGACATGGAAGTCAGCTATGAAACTTCGGAGTTACAACATCCGCAGTATGGATTGTTCTACCTTCGGGAGAAATCTATGAGATATCCGCCTTACTTCCCCGTCGACGCCCTGTCAGGAGGTAGTACAAACACACCGAGATGCATCAGAGAATCACTCAAGACCTCTTGCCCTACCCTCTACTCCACCGATACTCGGTTCAGATGTAGATACTCCCCTCCGTAGTGTGTCATTACATTCTCATCCCAGGGATATCGCACTCACAACTAGTCCGTTGACACCCGGTCCGGATCTAGATAATCAAACCTCGTCAACCATAGCGCTGCGTTGATCTAACAATAATGTACGATCCCCACTTGTATTATTGACTTGTAGATATAAATGTAGATATAAATGCCAAACTTATTATTGTAGCCTATAGACTGTAACACAGTCCGATACAGAATTATCTGTACATCTTATACACATCCCTAATTATTATATATATATATATATATATATATATATATATAAATAATGTCACATATTACGACATGGCTATTGTTCACAATAAATCTCAGCATTATTATCCTCTCCTTCTTTCAAATATAATATTGTGTATAAACTAATGGATTTATTATACTAAAAAATCAGGAGCCGGTTACTTTGGAAATAAAATATTTCCTATCACTATCAAGAGACAATCTCTGGATAATTCTCAGTAAACGGGGTTGTTCTGGACAAAAATACATATATTACATATATATTACAGCAAAAAAAATAGCCTAGGATAGATAGAGGATGGGTTGTTCTGAGAATTGTTAGCTACTTTTATTCGCGTATGACATTCGAGTAGATCTCGAAATACATTTGTATAAAACTTGGACAATTTTATAGTACTTAGGATCACAAATATATGTCCTTATTACATTTATAATACATAGGATAAAATATTAAAATATGAAATATAGGTCCTATATAGTCCTATAATATATATATTAGGGATGTTCACGGGTCGGTATCGGGTTTTATGAAATATAATGGTTTCGGGTTTTTAATCTGTTTTTCGGGTCGGTTTCAGAATTGTATTGAATATACTGAAACCGGTTTTGGGTTTTGAATACATCATATGATATATAATTTATATTTAATATAATATTATCCCAATCCCTGTCACATCATATCTCGCAATGCAAACATTATAAATTCACATTCGCCATTAATAACGTAAACAAATACAGATTGGATTATTTTACTGAATTTATTTATATTTATATAATTAGATTTTGTATAACTATAGTTTATACCTAACGTATACATCAATATAAACCAGTTTTATTTGATAAATTTTATATGATGAATATATTGTATAGTATATAATGGATACTATACATATATAATATATAATTTATATCATCATATTATATTGTAGGTTGTTTATAATACTTAAATAATAAGTAAATCATTCATTAATAACTACAATTATTTTTAATTCAAATACAAATTAATTTAATATGTATTGTAATTTTTACCTATCCCATAGTATTAAGGGCGAGGTAGATTTCGTCAACATTTTTTTCCATCCCTCTCTATTTTCTTCAGCTCTCATCGCTTTATTTATATCAAGACCGGTCCATTTTACGATATTGTCTTGCCATTGCATTTTTGGCCTACCTCGTATTCTTTTACCTTCAATAGAACCCTGAAGAATTGTTTTGGACATTGAATTTGATCTTATCACATGACCAAACCATCTCATTTTCTTCGCGATGACCATTGCTAGTAGTTCCGAATGTGACCAATTTCTTTGGTAACTCTATTGCGTACTTCAATGTTAGTAATTCTATCTCTGTATGATATGTTCAGTAATCGTCTTAAGCACCGCATTTCTAATGTTGTTATTTTTCTTTGCAGTTCCTTCGTTATTGTCCTTGTCACACGCATATAAGAATAAGAATAGTATTGTAATATGTAGCCTAATTATCATATACTATTCAAATATGTGATAAATATGTAAACTATTATTATATATTTAACCGGGACTAGGTTTGGGGTTCCGATTAATTATTTCAAATATATTAAAAAATATACATCTTTGATCATAATTTTGTTTTAATAAAAATTAACAAAAACTACAATATGATTATTATAGAATTATTATACTAATAAAAAATATTATTTTTAAAAAATATTTCAAAAAAATGTTTACAAATATTTCAAAAAAATGTTTAAAATATTTCAAATTTTTTTTTTAAATATTTCAAAAAAATTATAAAATATTTCAAAAAAAATTAAAAATATTTTAAATTATTTCCAAAAAATGTAAAAAAAATATTTAAAAAAAGCGTCGATGAAGATTATGACAAAAAATCATTGTAATGGCAAAAAGTCAATTTTTCTGGTTTAATATATTATTTATTATAAACTTTCATTATCTTGAGAGTCGAGATAATGAATTTTAGTATTTGATTGTCTCGATATAATGAAAAATGGGCCTATATTTCAAGGTTTAGGTTTTGAAACATTGTCGCCTGGTTTCATTATTGGTTTCGAAACTTCTGAATTAAAAATTTGTTTGTATCGAAACAGTTGGCTCTGGTTTCGAAACATCACAATTGTGACCCGTTACATCCCTAATATATATATATATATAATATTATAATAATGAACACACTATATAGTGCTTCGAAATAATTTCTTGTTCAACATATTTCATAATATATAATATTTTTAATAGATATGATAATAAAATATTAAATAATAATATTAATATTTAATAGAATTTATTTGTTTTGTTTTATATATGATAAGTATGCTAATTATATAATTAATATGCTTTTTCCTTGTAAAAGGCTTTACAATAATTTCTAGTAAATAGTAATATTATTATTATTATTTATATTAAAAAAAAAATATATTATAAAATAAAAAATATACCCCCTGAGGGCATCGTAACCAGACCTTCTGCGTGGCATACAACAATCTAACCACTATACTACCTAACCGATTTTATTAATTATATATAATTACAAATAGTATTATTAGTTTTGATTTAATTATAAATAGAATTAGAATAGAATTATTTTTCACATAAAATGTTATGTATTATTTTGTTATCATATCATACAAATATTAATTATTATATCTAGAAACTATATAGATATCCTGTATAATTGTAATATTATAATTAATAGTATGCAACTGAATAACATAAATTGTATTAAATTAATAATTAATATTTACTTTAAGTAATACTTATTAGAATTATATAATCTATTCAACACATATTATTTCGATATTGAATTGATTATATAATTGTACTTATATTATAAACTATAGGATAGTATAATTAATTAACCCAGGAAACAGTTATAGCCTCATAATAGCATATATAATAGCCTCGAATGTTTATATTGTGCTGTAAATCATTTACATTGTACCACATTTACTAAATGTATATTAAATATAATATTTATTAAATAATTTATTTAATAATATTATTATAATATTATAATAATTATATTATGTTGCTATTAATTTGTCATGCTATTATAATACTTATGGTGCTATTAAAAGTCTATTATGCAATTATTATGCTGCTATTAATTGCATAATAGACTTATAAGAGCATGACAAATTAATATAAGCATAATTATTATGCTGCTATTATGATAATAGACATTTAATTATCTATTGATTATACTTGAAATTAAATGAGCTTTCCGAAACTATATAGAACTCTTATGTACATCCTTTAATAATCGAATTATAATTAAGTAATATTTAACTTAGGTACATAATTATATTTTGAATATGTTTAAACATTCAAATATGAAATAAGGATTAGGAATATAGAAATATTGCTGAGCTTGATCTCGGCTAAGATATGTTTACAAAATGATTTTGAAAATCCCAGAGTAACCCAATAATACCTATAAATAAGGGTTGTCCTTGTTGCGATTGTCTCTGGCCAATCTCAGAGCAACCAGCCCCTGGCCCAGTTAATATGTGCCAACTTTCAACATAGCTTATTTTGAAAAGCCTTTCAAAATATTTTTGTAGGGTTATTTTGAACATTTAAAAAAATTCAAATAAGTTCAAGTTAAAGTTGTTATTATTCATCATAATTTTCGATTTATATTATATAATTAATAACTATCATATTATATACTTAGTATAATACTATATATATAATAATTCTATAATTTATCAATACTTTATTAAATTTGTGAAATATAATTATATTCTAATTCTATTTATAATTAAATCAAATCTAATACTACTATTAGTAATTATATATAATTAATAAAACTGGTTTGGTAGTATAGTGGTTAGATTGTTGTATGCAACACAGAAGGTCTGATTACGATGCCCTCAGGAGGTATAATTTTTATTATAAATAATAATAATAATTTTAATAATATTACTATTTACTAGAAATTATTGTAAAGCATTTTACAAAGAAAAATTATATTAATAGCATACATACCTATATACTTAGCATAAATATCATATATATAAAACAAATAAAATTCTATTAAATATTAATATTTTTAATTGCAGATGTACCATAATGGAAGCTATTCTATAAATTCTTTTAATTAATTATATTTCTATAAATATTCACAAGTTGTACTTATAAAGTGAATCTGATTATAATTATTTATTAATTAATTAATATTATATATATCTTGTTTCGAAAACAACTGTGTTCTTTCTTTATGTGTAATAAACTAATATAAAACCATTTTCCTTTCAGGTTAACAATGTTTTGATGATCAATTAATTATTTATTTTGTATTAAATTTTCACTAAATCTGCTTACAGATTCAATTTCTTTTTTAATATTTCGTAACACTATACAAGATCATATTTTAAATATTTGTGGAATATACTACATTTTGCTCATTCTCAACATGTATATATTTTATTTAAATTAATAAACTTATATATTTCAATAAGTAATAATATATAGAAAATGTTTATTGATATGTGTTTAAAGGTACTATTCATTAGTTACATGTAAAATAACATCTTTTCAAAATGTATCCACTTATAATATTAAAGTTTTTGTAATAATTATTTAACAATCTTATTATAAATATATTTGAATTTATTTTAAATAATATAAAAATGTATCACTAATTTACTACATATATATAGAATTAATAATTTATACTGTTCATTTATATATATTGTGAAATTTAAAGAAAAAATATTCAATATGTAGTTAATGAGATATACAAAATAATTATTCTGACTAAATCAAGTTTAAAGTTTTTTTTAATTTAATTCTCACACTATATATAGTTACTAATATATATATTATAGTTTAAATGATATTAAAAATATAATTATACATATACAATTTATTTTAATTATATGTTTGCACATCCTGCAGCATATGAATTGTCTTGATGTTTCATCTTCTTCTTCACCTTTGTAGCATCCAAGCATCGTAATCTGTCTTGTTGTACTGCATATTCTGCAACCGATTATAATGAATATCCTAGCAATCCATCAAATGCAGATGAATAGGCCTGCATTCCAAAGTTAAATGTTCATATTTTGCTTTCTTGTAAACACAATAATCTCCACATAATTTCAAAGTCAATAACGTAGCCGGTGTAGTCGATAACTGTAGCAAATAAATTAATTAAAATCAATTGAATTCATATAATATATTCACTAAAGAATTTGAGCAAAAGTTATTTAAAAAATAAATATAAAAAAATAATCCATTGAATATGAAATTAATTATATTTATTATAATTTACTGATATTAAAAATAAAATACATGAAATTGGATTACGTAATAGAAATTGTAGACTTTAAATAGATATATAGGGTATGTAGTAGAAATTGTAAATAAATAAAATAAAATATAGAGTATTACATGGTTAGTGATTGATATATATTGAATATATCAGATTTATAGGTTAATTAAAGCAATGTAAATAGGTGGGTGTATACGGTAAGTGAAGATTACTTATAGAATAATTGGTATATAAAACCCTGTAGAAGCAAGATTTATCATGGATAAAATTGAAGTAGTATGATGTAGATAGCGAGGAGTGGGAAAGCCTAAGAGTGAGTTTATAAAATTAATATATTATAAACATTTTTCTTAAGAATCAAATATAAATACAAATATTAACACATTAAATATTAAATCATAAAATAATAATCCCTATCTCTATACCAGATTGCATAATAATTAATTGAAATCTATTTAAAATATATTTGATATCTAAAGAAAATCAATATGATAAAAAACTGTAAACAATATACTGGTTGCTTGGGATATTATAAGTTATAATTTATAACACCTATACATTTTCTATATAAAATATAAATTAAATTCATATATATAGTTTTATCAAATACGAAAATCAAATGCAAATACATCCAATTACTGGAATGTAGGCTTAGATTATGAACGGAGATTAAGTGAGGTAGGTAATAGCTAGTGTAGAAACGAGATAGGATATCAACAATTAAATTTTACGTGTCACATGGAATATGTCATATGGCGATTTGAATATCATATGTATATAAATTTGAATTTTTTAATAGATATTAAATAAATTGAACAATTTTTAATCAAAGCAAAATTTTATAAATATTAATCATTAATTTGATATTTTGAAATCGATAATATATAAATGTTACTAACTTTATCATATAGTCGATTTCTAGAATAGAATCCTGACCATTACTTTTATATATCAAAATTTATTATTTGATAAATCCAGCTTTAATAATAAATTTCCTAAATCGATTCAATAAAGATTATATATTATTATAATAAAAAATAATGAATATATATTAAATAAAATTAATAAAAATAGAATAATACATTTGATTAGATATATAATTGAATATGATATTTTAATAACAAATAATGAATATACATATATTTAAAACAAATATATAAATAAACTTTTATTTTATATAAATACTAATAATGAATTACTAACATGTTTAAATAAAGGATCTTTTTTAATAATGTCTTGACCATCATGCATTTTAGTTATAATATTATTGAATTCTGGATCTTTAGTGATTTGATATTAACTGGTATAGCTTTAGAGTAATTTCTCTTTAATTTGATTATAAAAGTTCTTAAAATAAATGTACTACATTCTGTATTAATTTAATTGATTAAATAGGTAATTTATATAATTTAAAATACAAACCATTCATAAGTTTGCTATCCTACATGTTCAATTAGTATGCCTTGAATACCGGCAGCAATCAAATTTGTATTATATTCCAACATCACTTTTGTTTTGACTCCAAAAAGACTTTTCTTAAATGTAATTATTCATCACCTGCAATTAATTATATATTTTTATCTTATATATTATATTCCATATTATTAAACATATTTAATATTTGTATGTACATGTGTGTACATCAAAATATGTATTGGATACTACTGATTACAAAATAAATAAAGTAACATTAAATTATTGAAAATAAATTAATAAATTTATAATAATACACCAATACAAATACCATATAAATAATTATTAATTAAAATATTATTATTTTCAATTACAAAATGTTAATAAATAAATATTATTGACATGTCTAAAATATAATATAATTTAAAAGATATTAACAAAGATTTTGCGAATCAAAGATATAACACTAGCTACCTACGCAACATGATTAGTATTCATACATCCCGCTTCTAGCAGCAGTATCGAAATCGATTTAGATTTGCCGCAATTTGCATACTACAATGTTTTCATTACTCTATTAAATTACATGCAATATAAATTAGCTTTTATTTGCCACATAGATATTCATAGGATTTAAAACCAACATATCCTATTTCTATATATTAGTAATAAACACTTAATAAAATAATAATTTAAAGCATATTATTTTTCATTTTAAAAGTTTGATACAAATTTACATTATAAACACATAGTTTCAAAAAATGACCTATATAGGTGGTGCTGTTGGTTTTTGTATACAAAATTTAATTACACGATTTCTCATGAGTGTTATATCTTTCATTAGAAAAATCTTTGATATTAATATGAACAAATTTAGTATCTAAAGTTGGATATTGGATGTTAAATAATTATATACAATTATTTATTAATTATATATTATTATTTGGTATCCAGTATTCTCGTGCGAAGTGATTTCATGGGGAATGATATTATACGGATTGGTGATTTCGTGTGTAGTTTAAATTCTACTATTTATAAATAATTATTTATATATATTATCATTTCACATGAGATCATTCGCCACAAAATTACTTCACACGATATTATTGGTATTCTATTATTTAACTAATTATTTTTTATTATATTACACATATCATTGATTATATAATTAAATAAAAACCATTCGATAACTCCTGTTCTGTTTTGCACTTGATTCTAAAAGATTATTATCATAAAGTTAATTATATATGATATTATAGATTAAATATATATATTATATATATTACGATATCTATAAGTTTTAATGTTAGCATGATACTACTATAAACAGTGAAATTAACAGATATAATTAAGAAGAAATTTACAAATGATAAAGAATACAACCATACAAATGTAATTGTGGAATTATAAACTACTAAATACCAATACAGTATTAATATAAACTACGAGATAATAATACCTTACAAATGTAAAATAATTATACAATAGGCATTATCAGTGAATTATTATTTAAATATTACATATATATATGTATTATATAATAGTGTTTAACATAATATATATTATGTAGTAATGTAAACAATTTGATTATTTAGATTAGAATATTAAAAAAGTATTCATGGCATTAAAGTAGTAGTATTAATATTTTTGTGTACGGTATTAGTATAGCAGTTATTTCATAATTGGAATTTTCTGTTTTTCTATAAGCAATAAATATTGTATATTAAGTAATCATAGTATTATTTAATACTTTAAAATATTAATAATTTATTACTATAATATTAATAAATATATGAATTATAATATCATATATATATATTATATAATATACACAAGTATGTTAAAAATGGTTTTCGCCGAAGATTACAAATAAACTACCCTGTTTGGTTAGAACGGACAAACGGCAATTGTATTTAAAACTATATTTATTAAATTACTTTTATTTCTATATTAACTAATGCTGATTGTATATTTTTCATAATGTATAACTATTATATTTTTAACAATATTTAATTTGATATGGTATTATAATAATCATATAATATATATACAGGAGAAGCAGGCCGCCGATATATTTAAGAACCACCCATCGATGTAAATATATGTTACGCTTGATTTCACACGCTAAAATATTCCATATGAGTAACATACATACGTTGTTTATGTGTATTATCATATTAACACAAATATATATTATAATTATATACATATATATTATACATGTATAATAATATTAATAGTAACTGTACGGATTATGGTCAAAATCTTCGCGATTGATGCGCGATTTGTACGCACGCCAACTTATTTAGTGATTATACAATAGCTTATGGTTGGCCATTATAATTTTCGTATGTCTATTTATAGACTATCGGCTACGCAACGGCTTATCATTAACATTTGTGTGTGTGTTTTATAGGCTCACTCGGGATGTAATGCAGCTAAAAATACCTACCAATATTAAAACTAAACCCAACAAAACCAAACCAAACAAGTGAAAATAACTAAAACTAAACATATTAATGTTTTTACAAACAATCATACGGCGTATGATTCATACGCTATTGTAAATTCACTAATTCGAATAAACAATTTTGCAGGCATTCAAATCGCGAAACTTTTGACCAGGTACCAACTGTACAATTAAATATTTGATTTTTTATTAAATTTCAATTTGTACTATTAGAAATTATAAAACTATAATGGATAACATATTGATGGATTATATTATTATATATATAATATATTGGTTCTACTTGAAATTAAACGGACATTCTAAAACTATATCGATCTCATGTGTACGTAACATATTCGAATAAATTCTAATAGTATAAATTAAAATTTAATAAAAAATAAAATTTATTAACAAATATTTAAATTGTTACTAAAACAGATATCGGTGGATTATATTCTTATACATATATAATATATTAGTTCTACTTGCAATTAAACGAAATTTCTAAAACTATATCGATCTCATGTGTACGTATTATATTCGAATAATAATCAAATGATTTCTAATAGTATAAATTAAAATTTAATAAAAAAATCAAATTTATTAACAAATATTTAATTGTACAATTACTATAACGGATAACTATAGATATATATATATATATATATGGATTATATTATTATACATATATATAATATATATTTGTGGATTTGTTTAATATGATATAATACACAAAAGCAGTTAGTACGGATATCTATAGATAGATATATATATATATATATATGGATTATATTATTATACATATATATAATATATATTTGTGGATTTGTTTAATATGATATAATACACAAAAGCAGTTTATGTATGTTACTCGTATGGAATATTGTAGCGTGTGAAATCAAGCGTAACATATTTACTTTAGTGACATATATTTATTAATTGGGCGGCTCTTATATATTAGTAAGACCGCCCAAATTGAACTCTTAAATATATCGGCGGCCTGCTTCTCCAGTCACCATATATATATATATATATATATATAGGTTGTGGTTCATAACCGGCGCCAAAAATATATGACTAATAGTTTATTCGATATCGCAGCTCACGCTTTCGGAGTTGAAACGTATATATATTGAGAGAGATACGTACTTTATATATACACACACACACACACATACACACACAGTGTGACACACACACATTTATTCACGAGTTTTTTAACAAAGGAATTATGACTATAGTTATATATGGAATCATAGGTTTATAGTTTACCTTAGGCTAGATATAGCAATAACGATCTAGGTCAAATACTATCTATATATTATGACACGTCTATATCTAGAGGCGGGAGTCTCAATTGCGAAAGCGCGCGCTCCGATATTGAATAAAGTATTAATCATAGATTTTTGGCGCCGGTTATGAATGTGTTCCATATATATATATATATATTCAATGAATAATATTGATCAATAATTATACTTATTTAAATAGTTTCATTTTAATATAAAATGCGTGTTAAAATGTATATTTTAATGAATAAACACAAGAATATAATAATCTATTGATAATTGATAATTAAAGTTAACTTATGCTATCATAATACCAACTATATGATACATTTTCATAATTAAAATTTCATATTTTTATTTTGAAATAAAATTTACATTAGTTCGTATAGAGCCCGTTTTTATATCTAAGTAATTTATCTAATAGATATATTATAATTATGCTATACATATTATTTAATAATAATTTATTATGATATAATAATTATAATATAATTATAATTTTAATAATTTTACATGAACACATGTTGTGTTTTTTAAATTATTATCCGAAAAATTCTTATATAAACATAATATACAAATAAAATACATATTTATTTAATATAATGAAGATTTTATATGATATAAATAATATATAGTTATTTTAAAATATAACTAACCATATATGATGTGTTTAATATTGATATCAAAAGCAAAATAGTTTAAATATATAAAAATTTATGACATTTAGGAGCGCTGAAAATTAAAATTTGTCATGCGCGGTCATGCGCATTTCATTTTTGTTTATCACTAATATAGAACATATATCAGAAAATAATAAAGTTGGAGCGAAATCTTTAAAATTCAGATGTCCACAAAATAATTATTTTATGCATAACTTAATATTGGCAACAAAGTAGTTAGCTTATACATAATTTTTATTTGGTAGACAATATTTTTATATATATTTTATTATTCATTACTTTGAAAAAATAATTAGATATATTCAAAGAGTATATCATAATTAACTAGTATGTACATTTTCACCTTCATGGCTATCTTATAAAAAATGGTTACCAAATGATTATATTTTGCATTGTCCACCAACTGGTTATATTACGACTATATATATATATATATTTAGTTATGGAATATTGTGTTTATAATAAGATAATGAAAATGGGATATACAGAATACTAATTTTAAAATAATTGTGAAAAAACTAAATTTTCAGAAAGTTCAACGAATTTCACTAATTAAGTTTTACTTTTAGTTCATATATGATATAGTATATATATTCATATAGAATACTTAAAATATACGAACATATTTGTATTATTCTTAAGTTATTACAGTTTCATATGCATTTATTAAGTAGTTCAAAGTTATAGATGTTCACAAAATTAAAAGTAAGTTTAAAATAAAGAGAGGTAATACCAGTTTAATTTTTTTTAAATAAATATTGTACTATCATTTTAATGTTTATTTGTATACAGATGTAGCCCAATCAACCAGAATCTAGTTGCCGCAACGTAACATTATAGGTCAAATAATATGTTCCACTAGGTTGTCGAATCATAGGTAGTTTGTGAGCAGAGAAACGGTTTCCTTTTACATACAAAAAATCAATAGGGGAACGTATTATTTTACCCATAAATAAACACCTAATGGAATGTATATTTTTACCCATAAATAACACTTAGTGGAACGTATATTTTTACCCATGATTAAACACCTAGTGGAACGTATATTTTTACCCTTAATAAACACCTAGTGGAACGTATATTTTTACCCATGATTAAACACCTAGTGGAACGTATATTTTTACCCTTATTAAACACCTAGTGGAACGTATATTTTTACCCATAAATAAACACCAAGTGGAACGTATATTTTTACCCATACACAGTAAAAAAGAAACGTAAAACAATTCATTCATTTATTACAAGGAACAATACACAAAATACGGATATGATATAACACGTGAATAATATATATAATAATAAACTGGGAATGCAAGGGTATATTTATAATGATAATAATACAAGTATGTATACATATATGATCATATATTTTTTTTTTTTTTTTTATTTTTTTATTTGTTATTTGGTGGAGTCCTTTCATCCCATCCAGGAACTTAGATGAAGTTTTCACTTATAACCATATATGGCTCTAATGTCCCTTCGAAGCCGCTCTCATGTTAAGGCATCCATGGTTTTAACGAGAGCCGATCATTTATTTATACACAATTATATAAGATCACTTCTAAATAATATTTTAAGACCCATTTTATAAATTTAATTAATGGTCCGGACGAGGGTCGAACCCGTGTCCTACTGCTTGTGTGTCTGACGCCTTAGCCACTGAGCCACACAGGCAGTTATGATTATAATATACATATATAGTATATAGTATGCGAATATAGAGGTTTATGTTCATTAAATAGCACAGTGTATAATTCCAGATATATATATATATATATATATATATATATATACATATATATATATACGAAATTCACGAAGACGATACCGGATCCTAGAGATGATCTTTAACATATTCGTGGAGATATTCACCATAGCCAAGCAGGAAGATCATCTTGTTTATTCTGAAATTATAAATTGTATATTAATATAAATCAATTATGATGACACAAGCATATGTATATATGTATAATGTAACTAGTTGTATATAATGAATAATAGACTAGCTGGACCATACAAGTGCAAACAGGTGCAAGGTATTGCGTGGTACATTTATCCCTTAGCTAATCAGTGAGGGCTGCGTTCCCTAGGCACACACGCAGTGCGTGCGTCAACCTGATTCCTAAAGCAGTAAACATGTTACATAATGGGACGTCCGATATCTAGTTCGTTAGCATGATATGGAACGTTCCATTATGCTAAGCTGCACGGACTGTTCCATTACAGATAGCAACATGATATATATATATATATATATATATATATATATATATATATATATATATATATATATATATATGGCTATACATGACGGGCGGCATACTTTATAAATGAACATCGTGTGTATGAGGTAATTTACAACTGAATATAGGTGTATGTTGAACCAATGGTGGTTTTAGGTAGAGGTGTGACTATTACATGAATCAGGTGTGAAGATGAGGGCATCATTGGTAATGGCAAGGTCGTCATTTTATACTATAACTTACATATATGCGAATTTATATACACTTAGGTATATCATGTACACCCTATTACTAAATATATATACGAATGTAATTATATCAACATAACAATATTTAACATGTGTACTATATTACATCATAGTGTATATTAATCTAGGTCATCAGGGGATTAAAATTAGACAATGGCCCGTACTAGTTTATATATATATAGATTTTACATAATTACACACATATACATGCACGACGTATGAATTGCACGTACTATATATATATATATATATATATATATATATATATATATATATATATATATATATGTATGGATGTATACATTAAATACTAACTTCTGTATCTTGACTATTCAATTTGTCGGACTAGAAGCTGGCAAACAAGTTTAGATACATGGCATTCACGAAGTCGATACCGGAGGCGATCCCGGATAGCATACAGAGGACGTCTAGGGCGGTAACGGAGATGATATTGAACATATTCATGAAGATATTCATCTAGCCAAGCAGGAAGAAAACTACTGATGATCTTAATTATCCTGAAATTATAAATTGTATATTAATAAATCAATTATCATGACACTATAATATTTATATAAGTATACTAACTTCTAACTTCTGCATCTTGACTATTCAATTTGTCGGACTAGAAGCTGGCCAACAAGTTTAGATACATGGCATTCACGAAGACGATACCGGATGCGATCCCGGATAGCATACGGAGGACATCTAGAGCGATAATGGAGATGATCTTGAACATATTTACATGTAAATATTGGCGTTATTGTTGATGATACTAGGATGCCCTTAAAGAATATTGTTAAACATTTTTCAAAGTTTTAAAATATATTTTATTTATAATAATTAAGTGGCGGTATACTGGTATATAATGATACTAAATAAATCGTGTATATATATATATATATATATATATATATATGTATATTATGGCTGTAAAATTTAAAATACTATATTAATTAATAATTATAAAAATAATATATAATTAATAATTAATAATATACAATTAATTGTTATTAATTAATAATAAGTATTGATAAATAATTATTAATTAGTAAATTATAATTGAATAATTATTAGAATAATATATAAATAATAATTAATAATATACAATTAATTATTATTACTTAATAATTATAATTGAATAATAGTATACATAGTATAATATTTATTTGTATATTATATACTTAATATACCATATATGGTTACACGCATATATGTGTATGAACGACGTACACTGTACACATGTTTTTATATGTGAATATATATGAATAGTAATCAAGCAAGCATTGTATAATTATAATCCCTTGCTGACCTAGATAACTTTGTGCATAGTAAATTATCTTATGATTATTATTCATGTTTCACTGAGTCATAGTTAAATATAGAATATTCACATAACTTATAAGTTATAGCGCTATAGCGCGTAATAATTATTAATAGAATAATATAATAGAATAATATATAAATAATAATTACTAATATACAATTAATTATTATTACTAACAAATTATTATTGATAAATAATTATTAAGATAATATATAATTAATAATTATTAATATATAATTAAGTGTTATTAATTAATAATAAGTATTGATAAATAATTATTAATTAGTAAATTATAATTGAATAATTATTAGAATAATATATAAATAATAATTAATAATATACAATTAATTATTATTACTTAATAATTATAATTGAATAATAGTATACATAGTATAATATTTATTTGTATATTATATATAATACAGTGTACGTCGTACATACACATATATGCGTGTAACCATATATGGTATATTAAGTATATATACTTAATATACCATATATGGTTACACGCATATATGTGTATGTACGACGTACACTGTACACATGTTTTTATATGTGAATATAAATGCATAGTAATCAAGCAAGCATTGTATAATTATAATCCCTTGCTGACCTAGATAACTGTGTGCATAGTAAATTATCTTATGATCATTATTCATGTTTCGTGAGTCGACTATGATCATAGTTAAATATAGAATATTCAGCTAACTTAGCTCGTAATAATTATTATAATAATATATAAATAATAATTACTAATATACAATTAATTATTATTACTAACAAATTATTATTGATAAATAATTATTAAGATAATATATAATTAATAATTATTAATATATAATTAAGTGTTATTAGTTAATAATAAGTATTAATAAATAATTATTAATTAGTAAATTAAAATTGAATAATTATTAAAATAATATATAATTAATAATTATTAATATATACTTAATTGTTATTAATTAATAATACGTATTGGTATATAATTATTAAAATAATATATAATTAATAATAAGTATTGATAAATAATTATTAATTAGTAAATTAGAATTGAATAATTAATAATTATTAAAATACTATATAATTAATAAGAAATAATTGTACAGCACTAATGTATATACATATATATATAATCATATTATTAATAGTTGTATGTTATCTATAGATATTATAATTATAACTTATACACATATTCCCATATAATAATGTTTATATTATATATTTATACATATTATAATATTTATTTGTATATAATATACTTAATTTAATATTTGTATACTATATATATAATATATATTTTATATTATAATAAATAAGTTATATTAAATGATCAAAATAATAATGTATTTATTGTAAAATTCTAGGTTTTAAAGATTGTTATTAATTTGTATTTGCCTAGTTGTAATCCAGTTGTAATTTTATAATAATGCATAATAAATATTTACCCATGTTAAAATAATTTGACACTTTGATATTATATATAATATATAGTATAATATGGTATAATATAGTATAATATTAATATGATTTTTTCATAAATTTATAAAAAAATGCCTTATGTTAAAATATTATGTTTTAATATATTTTTGTAAATAGTTTTTTATACAAAATTGAGTAAAAATGGCTTATATTAAAATATTAAGTTTAATTACTAATTATATATACGACTTGAATGCCGATTTATAATATACATGTAGTACTAATGGTATATGTATATTATAACAGGATATATTACTACTTATTAAATTATTACTGCAGTAAACACATTAATTTTGAATATATTTAAATTACTACTGGTATATGTATGCAAGGTTATGCATTGTTATACAATTACAACTGAGCAACAACATATTAATAACAATCTTTAAAACCTAAATTTCTACTATAAATAAATTATTATTTTGAATATTTAATATCAAGTATTGATTATAATATATAAATTATAAAATATAATATATATTATATATATATATATATATATATATATATATATATATATATTTAGTACATCCCATAATATTAATATATAATTATGCATAAAGGACATAGAGCTAGATAGGTTTTCTCTAGCTCTATGATAAAGGATAACACTTAACAATTATATAAGTATATATGTTTATATTTAACAATAAGATTATTATATTACCTTATTAAATCAACTCGTAGTATATATGATATATAATCTAAATATTGGTAAGTTTTATTTAAAGGAAGTAGAATAAAAGGAAGTGTATATATATAAGGAAATAAATAAACAATACTGTTGATTTCAATTATCGCGCCATACACAATAACCTGCACATTGGATGATGCAATGGGTGATGCAATGGGCGACGCCCTTTGGGCGTGTCTTGTCGTAACGCTTCATTTCACACATAATCACGACATGTATGCTATAATACAATCTTGTTATGCTCTGTACATCTATTTATAGATATGTGGTAGAACAACTATATAATATCTATGTATATCTATAATATATGTGTGTATGTTTGTGTGTGTATCTGTGCGTGTGAATATATATATATATATATATATATATATATATATATATATATATACTATACTATACTATAGTATCAAAATATAAAATTAAGTATATTATATACAAATACATATTATAAAATTACAACAGGATTACAACTGCGTTTTAGTAAATCCCATACTATTAATATATAATTATGCATAAAGGATATTGAGCTAGAGAGCTTTTCTAGAGCTCTACGATAAAGTATAAAACCTATCAATTATATATGTTATATTTTTATATTTAACAATACTATTTTATATTACTTTATTAAATCAACTTGTAATAAACAATCTAAATATTGATAAATTGTCAATATAGGAAGTTTAATACATAGGAAGAATTAGCAAATAATGAAGTAATTAATCAATACCGTTAATATCAATTTTCGCGCTAAACACAATTTCCACAATAACACACTCATCGATATAAAGAAAGTAACTTTCTTTATATCGATGAACACACTTACCTGCGCACTGGGTGTGGTGGGTGAGGCAATTAGCGTGACTTTTCGTAATGCTTCATTTCATACAGTATTTACGACATGTATGATATAATACATTCGTGGAATGCTATGAACCTCTATTTATAGATATGTAGTAGAAAAACTAGAAAATATCTAATATATAAATTGCGTATTAATCATATTATTTATAGTTATTTTACCTAATTATATCTTATATACATATTCCATTATAATAATGTATATTTACAAACTAATGAACTAATTAGTTCATTAGTGTATTAGTACTTTAATGTGGGATGTGAAATAAATCACAGAAATATTAAACAGAAATAAGTGTATAAATTAACACTAATAGATTGTATATATATATGTTTGTGATTGTGTGTATGTGTGTGCGTGTGTATACATTATACAATTATATTGATATATAATTCTATTAATAATAATTATTATTGATAATAGATATATTTTATAAAATATAATATTTCACAATAGATATCGCTGTTGTAATATCCAATGTATTTATTTGACTTATACAATTGTATATATTAATATACAAATTTGAATATATATTGAATACATAAATTAATGATATCCAAAGTGTTTATTTGACCTATAAAATATACAAAATTGGAACATACATTGAATACATAATATATTCATATCCAAAGTGTTTATTTGACCTATAAAATATACAAAATTGGAACATATATTGCATAAATAAAATAATTATATCCAAGGTGTTTATTTGACCCATAATATATACACTGGTGGAACGTTGTTATATATGTTACGTTGACGCGCAACGCGTTTGGTTGCTTGGGAGGTCCTATTTATAAATGCTCATTTATTATACTGATTCTCAACCCTATGCATCATATATTATTGTAAAGATAATATATTATATTTACTGATTTTAATATCCTAATATAAAAACTAATCTATTTCAAAATCATATATTTTTCTGGCCCTTAAAAACCCCATGTCATCAATAACACCACCCATCTACCCCACCCACCCCCTTTCGGCACCTCTACAGTGTCTGATATCGCTGGTGTACCTGGTTCTGTTCGACGCGATGTTTCTCATCGAATACCAGACATTCGCCGACCTTCTGTTCCAGATAATGGTGTTCTACGATGTGGTGTATCTGCGCTACTCCAGACCCCATCTGCATAGACCCTACAGGGTAAGCACCTCGTTGTTACGTAATCGTGTGTATTGTTACGCCATTGTTACGATGTTAACGCCGTGTTAGGCGTCGGTGTAGTGAGTTGTTAAACCGGGGTTAAACCGGGGTTAAATAGGGGTTAAATAGGGGTTAAATATGTGATGTAGGGCGGTTATGTATTTAACGTTTAACAGTACATTATGTGTATGAAATAAGCGTATGCATTTATTAATATCTGTATAGGTTAAAAGATATATAGATATATTACCAGGTATATATATATATTAAACGTCGTGTAAATACTTCAATCATTATTCACAGGTGTGGCTGTTTATTCCTATTTTATTAGGCATCTTCACGGGATCTATTACTCTTTTAGGTGAGTAGAATGTAATTCTTTATTTCATATTATTAATCTGTAACAAGTATATATATATATATATATATATATCCCATTTTAATTTATTTTATATTATTATTAATGTTAAGACGATATATTTAAAAAAATAATTTATTTTAAAATATTATTCGAATGGTAAGTAAATTATTGTATTATGTACCATATATGTATACTATAGTATTTAAAAAACATATATATCATACATATAGGTTTGCATATATATATATATATATATATATATATATATATATACCCAACACCTAACCTATGCTAACCTTCTGTGCAGGTTTACTGAGGGACCCCATGCGCCTGGGTATATCGATAGTGCTGATGTTAGCGGGACTACCCCTGTACTGGGTGTTCATCAGTGCCAGACTCAGACCGTTGTGGATCACTAAACCGTGGGGTTAGCGCATGCGTACGGTGTATATTGTACACTGTACACTGTATAGTGTGCAGGGTATACTATACACTGTATACTGTACACTGTACCATAGCTACGGTTGTATAGTACACACTACTAACTAGGAGCGCGGGAACGATTTTGTATGTAGGGGGGGGACCAACTAATGGGGGCCTAAATAAGGACCAACTAGGGGGGACCAACTAATCAAAATAAATGTTGTGGTAAAGTGGAGGAGGGGGGGGTATCAATAAATAATAAATAGGAGGTCCCTCTAGATTTTAAAGTGGGGGGGAGGACATATCCCCCCGTCCCTCATGTTACAGCGCCCCTACTACTATAGCGTTCGCTATAGATATCGAGAGTAGGCGTGATACACGGTACACATAGCAGTGTATAGTAGGCGAAGGTGTAGTGGTGTGTACACTAGGTTAGGTACCGTAGTAAATTGTACCTAAATGCACGCGGTATGCGGTATACCTATACCATACCGCTCTGATTTAGTCATTGGGCATACATTTATTTTAATCTATATTTTAGTATGTATAACTTGTTATTTAATTAACATTTGTTTAATATAATATATATATATATATATATATATATATATATATATATGAAAATCAATTAAACAAATGATTATTTAATTTTATTATTTTTTACGGGTACTATTTATTATACTTTCAGCTTGTTTGTTTTAGTTTTTATTTTTTCATATTTGTTTGTTTAGCTATTCTTTTCCTTTTATAGTTTGGCATTCAGAATTTAACTCACTTATGTGATTTTTTATATAACTTTACATCTTCTATTTTTAACTTGACTTATTGATACATATTTTTATTATTTACATCTTAATTATTTATATTTACATTTTGTAACTAATGAGAATCTAACTTATCTAGACTATGATGATTGGGGATGTTCTCGTAAAAAAAACAAATACATTTGTTTATTATAAAATTATTATTATATATAAATATATATAATACACATATATTATTTAATTTTAATTTTAATTTTGGTGAGTTCAGTGTTGAACCAGGGGGATTTAGGATGATTACGGTGTGTAAGAATAGTTGAGGGAGCATAAAAGTCAAGGGAATTATATAGCGCCGTGTTGAAGGCGTCAAAGAGAGAGTCAGGGTCAGAGAGCGGAGATGTAATATTATTCATATGATCAAACACGGAGTTAACAAACAAGGGTTGATTTATAGAGGAGATATTTCGAAAGTATCTTAGAGGTCGAGTATTGTGCACTACTGATAACTGTAAAACAAATAGTATAGCAAAGTGATCAGAGATTAGAGTGCTTTGGGTGGGAGAGAAAATTAAATTGGAGTCAGATGGAGATAAAACAAGATCAATAATGTTACCATTAGATATAGTTGGGAAGTGAATGTATTGTGTTAAGGAGTGCTCAAAAATAAGTTTCTTAAGAGAAAGGGAAGCATGATTATCAGTATTCACTTGAATATTAAAGTCACCAAGAATAATTGTGTTGTAAGAAGACATGGATTCTAAAATGGTAGATAGATCATTAAGGAAAGACCGAATGCTGGATGATGGTGGGCGATAGATGATTATAAACACAATGGTAAATAGGGAAGGGAACTGAATGTCACAGATCAGTATTTCACAAGAGGAGAAATTAGGGGTGGAAGAGGAAATAAGCTTGAGCTCAGTGGAGAACAACAGGGCAAGACCACCACCACGATTAGGTGTGGGTCTGTTAGCAAGTAGTAATGTGAAGCCATTGTGAGTTAATTGAGATGCTAAAGCAGAGTCGTCATTTGTAAGCCAAGTCTCGGTGATAGCAGATATGGGGCAATTAGAGTCAATGATTAATTGAGTGATTAAATCTACTTTATTCCTGACTGATCTCGCATTGAGGAGTAGAAAGGAGTAGTTATTGGGAGAGTATGTATTTAGTCAATTCGAATGTTTAACATTAGTGCGGGAGGATTGACAGAAAGAGTCATAGGATTTAGACCAATACTCAATCTCAACATCAGTAGGCAGGTAGGGATTCGATTTCCAGTCAATTCTACCAGAGGTGAGGGGGATCGAAGTTGATAAGTAAGGGTACGTCTATTACATACACACTTTAGGTCATGAAAGTGGGCTTTCGATGCATGGAAGAGAATTCGACCAGCCTTGATGGTTGGAGGGTCAATGTATTGACGTATGAATAGAGATTTATAGGTAGATGACTGAAGTAGTGACCTAGAGTTAATAATGGAATCGGTCGCACATGACGAAGATAATACTAGGTTGGCATAGTGAGAGATGAATGAGTAGTCAGTGATGGTGATGGGGTCTAGTTGAAGGTGTGAAAATAGTGATTTTATGTAGGTAATGTTTCTGTCAGCAGGTAGGATATGCTCAATGATTATGGATGGTTTGGAAGCGCAGGAGTGAATAGTGGGTGGATTAAGTAGGGTGGAGGTAGAAGAGGATGGAGGTCAATTTGATTTGACAATGGCAGAGAAAGATTTGGTTGTTGATTTATTTAGGGCATCAGGAAGAGATGAGATAGCGGAAGAGAGTGACTCTAGGATAGTGGAGTCATTAGAATAGGGAGAGAAGGAGGATAATTGGGCAGTAAGAGACTCAATGCAAACTTGTAATTTGTTAAGTTTATCATTAATAAAGGTATTGCCAGTGGATAGGTTAGTATTAGTGCATACATCACATTTGAACACAATGTTAGGAAGGGAGAAACTAGCCCTGAAGTATTTTGGCATATTCTGGGATCGATACTCAGCTGGCAAGGATAGGTATAGGCATTTTTAGTGAATGGTGTTGTCACAGCCATCACATGAAATGGCATTATCAGGAGTGGAGACATCATTGCACTTCAGGCAGGACATTGTAGCCATGAGATGGAGCAGGAAACACGTTGGCGAGATCCAAATATCGATGCCGAAACAGGAGCCGTCGTGATGTAGAAACCGTTATAAGGAAGGCCAATCAGACGACGCAGCACGTGATTGTAGAAGTAGCCGTGCAGGTAGCTGTATGGGTATATATAGGTAGGCGAGTATCTGCATTCTATACTAATCAATGAGGGGTAGTAATACACCGAGTATGGTAGGTTGGTAGTCGGCTGACTACCTTGAAGAATACTGCAGTGGGAGGTCCACTAAGTTCGATTAGCCAGCCAGTAATCGGAAAGTTTAATAATATATACATGGGTCTGTATTTAAAGTTACAATAATAATATATACATATATGTATAATCTACAAATACAAGTAGTAGACAGTTTTTTTTATTAAAAACACATATTAGTAGTACATATGAGTGTATATCAGTAAATTAAATTGTGCACATAAAATAAAAATATATAAATACTTTAATAAATAAATTATTAGAAAATAAATCAAATAAATATGTTATGTAATAATGAAATTAAATATATAATGAATAAAAGATTTAAAATTAAAAAAATAAAAAAAAAAAAAAAAAAATAAGTAATAAATAAAAATAGATAGGCAATTATGAATTGAATGAAATGTACAAGTAGTTTAAAAAAGTAATATTTAATTTAGTTTAAAACTAGGTCAATTTGTACATTTTATTTATACTAAAAATTAGACATATAATAAATATTAGTTAGTAATTTATTTAATTAATATCTAATAAAGTATATAAAATATAATTTAATAAATAAATTAACGTATATATATACAAATATATATATTTAATAAATATAATAAAATTACATAGAATCAATATACTCTAAATAAATATAAATATATATAAATATCAAAATAATTTATATATATAAAAAATAAAATAAAATAATATAAAATAATCTAATAATTGACTTAGCTTATAAACACATCTTTAAGAATCGGTTTATATAAAACCGATTCTTAAATTTCTATAAGAATCGGTTTATTTGAAACCGATTCATAAACTATTACTATAGGAATCGGTTTATTTGAAACCGATTTCTAAACTATTACTACAGGAATCGGTTTAACTTAAGTTGTTGATGTAAGTTTGAACGTAATTTTAGATGTACAATATAATATTAAAATAAATATTAGTATCGTAGCAAAGTATTACTTCATATAGGTTATAATGTATTATATAAGTTAATTTAAGTTAGATTTAAAACTTAAGTTTTAATTAATTAAAATTAATTTAATTAAATTCAATAATAATAATATTATAATATTGAATTCAATATTCAACTCCTATATTCAATATTGAGTAATTAGTTCAACATGATTAAAATTGTATTATAAATATAATTATGATTACAATTGTAATTCAATGTGTCACTTGATTGAGATTATGATGACTTAGAAAATCTTTATACTATTATATTGACCAGACATATTAGCTGCACCGTCATATGACTGTCCTCTTAATTTAGAAATAGGCAAGTTAAGATGTTAAAGTTCAGATAACATTAAATTTGCTATATTTTCTAAGTTGTATCCTTAGTCATATTGCATATTCCTATGCATATTTCTTTAATTTCTAGATTTTATGTCAAATAACGAACCACCAAAATGTCCTGCTCACTTCCGGATATATCTTGAATTCCATCATATTGAATTGAGAAAGTCCCATTAATATCTTTCAATCAAATATTTAATAATTCAGATTTATATAGTTGAATAATTTCATTCTTAATATCACCAGATAATAAAGATATCTCAGAGATTCTCTCATGAATATTATTATATTTCATGTATGGGGGGGAGGCAAACAATACATAGCCCCCCCCCATATGTTTGGTAAAATTCTTTAGCAACAATTTTTATTAACAAAGATAATATACTAGATTTAATATATATATATAACATTTATTAATACACTTTTTATGGGGGGGGGTCCGATATCCCCCGCCTCCCTCCTTCCGACGCCTCTAAATATATATATATATATGTATTTGTTATATTCTCCCTAAATAATTATTTTTAATTCTTGTCTTGAATATAAATATTGTTAATATATGTCTCAGTTCATCTGGAAGTACATTATTAAAGTAGTGTAATTAAAAACAATGGTTCACCAATTCAACTTTTACGGAAGACAAACTCAATTTGAATTCTTGACAGAGATGGATGCTAACGATCTTCAATAAATAGGCCAAGTATACTTGTATATATATATATATATATACTTTAGTGTACCTAGATATATGTAGGTACATTGTAGTATAGAAATGTGTATTTTATAACAAGTATCTTATACATAATAGTCTATTTGAATGGGAGCTACTTGAGAGATTTCATCAAGTGTGTTATTGGTACGTGGAAGTATCATGAAGTGGTATTTCTCTAAACACTGTTTAGTAAACAGTATATATATATATATATATATATATATATATATATATATATATATTCTATAGTTG
Source organism: Osedax fenrisi (assembly GCA_964019155.1). NCBI lineage: Eukaryota > Metazoa > Annelida > Polychaeta > Sabellida > Siboglinidae > Osedax > Osedax fenrisi. Next base: position 44,992,310 of record OZ025244.1, on the reverse strand, counting down.
CTCATTAAAGAAATGCAATATGTCAAACATAACAAATATATAGTAGGGGAAAGTCTCCGATTACCGACCCCTAAATGATTATTTGTAATAACTTATTAAATATTAAATATATTTATTTGAAATTTTGTAATTAGGGTAATATTATGGTAATGAATAATGTGGCTATTTTAAATGTGTTATATCATTATATTTACAAGAATAAACAGGGGATACATGTGCCTAATACCGACCTCCCTTCTCCTATTACCGACCCTCTAAAATAATCGTAATATAAATAATATACAATAAAAACAGTAGATATATTTATATATATATATATATATATATATATATATATATATATATAAATATAATTAAATATAACATGCACGCAATTTATTTGTTATTGAAATTATGTTTTAATAGTAATATTAAAATTAAACTTGATAGTATACTATATACTATATATTAAAACAACTAGACTCCGATCGATAATCACATAACATTACATCCGAGGGTATTGGTGTTATCTATTTTCTAACATTTAATTACCTTAGAATAATCATCATTTGAATAGTTACATTATTTGATTAATTATAATAAATAATTTAAATAATATCATTATATATATAGAATTTAAAACACATGACATATATATTATAATATAAATCTATAGATTACAATTAGAAATATGTTGTTTTTTGTTTTGTTTTTAGGTTTATTTACATAAAAGAATTATAGAATAAAGGGTTGCTACTATCCACTGTATATATACAGTGGACACACTGTATATAAACTATAGTATATGTGTATACACTATATATATATAGTGTATATGTGTATACATTATAGTGTATGTGTAATGTGTAAAGGTATATGAATGGACAATGGATAATGGAAGATTTATTTAGTTCATTTATTCAGTTTATTCTGAGTTATACCTCAGGTATACCTGTTTATATATTATATAATACCATGGACATATTATAAGTTGTTCTAGAACATATCCCAGTATTATTATTGTGTTTATATATAAATATAGTTTTTCTTTTTTTAATTAATCTTTATAATATATTTGATATTTGAGGCAATGATATCGGTTTTTAAGTATGAGGATATCCAATTAAACATGACTTCTAAATTGAGATTACTTTAGCAGTTTGAGATTACTTTTGTAAATATACCATAATATAAACTCATTAAATAAAATATTTAGAAGTGGAAAAATTGAATGAATTATCGAGATGTTAAATAATATGAATCTGTAAAATATCTATTTCTAGATTAATCAATTTCATACATTTGTTCATTAGTATCAGTTAATAATCTATTTATATTTTTATTATTAATTGTTTTATATATTTTATTATGATTTCTTATCTATTTGAACAATTAATTGTCGTTGATAATTCAATACCTTAATTATTAAACATTACCAACATATTTATTAAATTCCTCGGCTGCTAAGAAATTTATATTAAATGTAGTAGTATTATTATTACTTTTTTAATTATTATATTAATAATTTACCACATATTTTGTTAGTATATTTTATTTTTTTTCATATAATATTTTTGCCAATAGACCTTAAAATTATGTTAATATATTTCTATATTGTGTATACTTTGATAATATAAAACTTGAATAATGTTTTAGTGATACCTAGTATAATTTTGTTTCCGATTTATATATCTTATTAAACTATTATATAATAATGGTTTTTGTTTTTTAGTTTAACTCTTATTTTTCTTAAAGTGTTATTGTTCTATTATACGTGTTCATTAGGTGTCCATTACGTGTCCATCACGTGCCCATGTACATGAGTTGTGTAACGTGTGGTTTAATGATAAGCAGCAACCCATGTGTTGTGTTAATCTCGCGATGTTAGGCGGACTACATATTTGGAAGATTTCGATTGAAGATTTCGAAGCAAAGATATAATAGTCCCATATATGTAACGTAAATATTAACTATTACCTAGATTTTGGTTGGGCGTGGTTTTCATACAACAATATTTACATTGCTCTATTAAATAATATGCTATATAAATTAGTTTTTACTCGCCACATAGATATTTATAAAATTTAAAGCCTACGTATACGATATATCCTATTTCTTTTTTATATAATAGTAAAGAACACTTAGTTTTCATCATATAAATAATAATTTTATAAATATATAATACAAATAACATATTATTTTACATTTTAAAAGTGTATAGTTTGATACGAATTTACATTATAAACAACACATAGTTCCTAAAAGTAACCCTATATAGGTGGCGCTGTAGGTATTTTTTATGCGAAATCAAATTACACGATTTCACGTAAACTTATGAGTATTATATCATTCTATAGAATACTCGTTCGATGTACTGTCATGGGTTACTGTTATAATTATTAGGTATACTTTCAACAGCTATTGTTATAGTCATCAGCTACTATTGTCACTCGGCATCTTGTTTAGCCTGCATTATCATCGCGTATAGTTGATCTTTAGTGACCGAGGTAATAGTTTCACATTCCACTGGCCTTACGAATACGCTCTCATCGGTTATCTAAAACAATAACGTGGTGTAGTTTTAGTTTATGAACCGTATATAATAAAGTACATACAAACATATATATATATATATATATATATATATATATTCTACTTGTTATATGACAATATATGGTCATTTATATTCTCTATATAACGAAAGTAATTAATAGTATTACTAGGTAGGGGAAAGTAACCGAATACGGACACTCTGTAAATATTTCAAAACATTATATGCATAATTGCTATATTTGTTATCAAATATTTATTAAATTAAATTATTTTATAATCATATATCTAGAGGTCATATAAGTCCCTAATATGGACACTCTATATTTCTTAATACGGACACCTTATAATATAACCAATCAGCGAGCAGAATATGAACTATTCTGATTTTCTTAAAAATCGCGTCCGTTATAATATTAATACCACCAATGAAGTTAAATCTAAAAATGCTATTATGTAGATACTTAACTTGTATTATTAATTAAAAAAGAATAAAAATAAATAAATTATTAACTAATTAAATTGGGTTATATTATTCATAATATTAATTATAAATAATGTAATTGTAATTTATCTGACTGGTTCATAAATAATATATAGTTTATCTAGTGGTATATAATGTATCCGTATTATAACACAGGGTGTCCGTATTCGGACATGGGTACCTAATTCGAAAACCCGCGTTTTCTATTGAATTAAAAGATTAAATAAATGTTAAAATCACAATAATATCAAAATCATATAATATTAATATATTATGATTTTTGAAAAAAATATTGAGTTATAAAATGTATTGTTAAAGTGTCCGTATTAGGTAACTTTCCCCTATAGTACCACACATAGTAATAGTTCACTAGAATAGTACACTATTACAGTAGTATGTTAATATTATTTTAATGTGTGTTTTAAATATATTATACGCATATTAATTAATATGAAATCATTAATGTATTAAACGCTAAGAAATGATATTTATAAATAATAATATAAGCGCAACAGTGTTAAGTGTATTGTTTGCTTTTATCATTGAGATGTTCACTTCATAGTGGTATTCGCACGACTATATAGCTTATTATTAACATATGCAACACACACACGTGTATATATATATATATATATATATATATATATATAATATATATATATGTGACCCTGTAATAGTTATATTTTGTATATATACTATATTAATAATCTTCCAATAATTATATATTATTATGGAATGATATACTATATATATACTATAGTATATTATAGTATTTAAGTAAATAGATAAACTCCTAAACGTCATGGTATATATATATATTACGTATACTTATCAATATATATTAGGAATGTTAATAAATTATATAATTATATAAATTATATAATTAATGAAATACATTATCCATGGGTCATAATATATATATATATATATATATATATATATATATGTATATATTATTGTAGTAGTTAATTTAATAGAGTTATGTATTAACACTCGTAATACATTAGCTCTACTGCACACCTAGCTTACTACAGGTAACCCTACCTTCAACACGTAGTTGGTATGGTCGGTAGTGTAATGTATGGTATTGTTGCCTATGTTGTACACCCCGTATTCCAAGACGGGTAATACGACCTCGGGGTTAACGTGAATCAGGGTGGCGTGTATACGAGGGTTAACGGGAGTGCCCTCCGTTGATTCCGTCGTGAAACTAATAAGTGTTATTATGAATATGATTGGGTAATATTTAGAATATAGTATACTTTAAAAAATTAGGGTACAACAACTCATTTTTATAGGGTACGGTAATCGCAAAATCGAATATTATGAGTGATGTACCCTAATTAGGGTACGGCTATACAGGCATGGTTTGCACCCTAATTTTTACTACTCTTGTACCCTAATTTTTTACAGTGTATACAGTGATTGTAGAAATATAATTAATAATTATAAGTATTTAATACCTTTTTAATCCTCTATCATAACAAATATTGTATATTCTGTAATGTATATGTAGGATGTATTGTATATATATATATACATTATAATATTAGTGTTGCAATCGAACCCTACTATCAGAGTATCGGTATAGTATCAGTTCGAAATAGTCGAGTATCAGTTCGAGTCCGAGTTAGAAATGTTAAAATTATTGAGTATCAGTATCAGTTCGAAATGCTTGAGTATCAGTTCGAAGTTCGAATATCGAAGTACGATTGCAACACTAATATATATATATATATATATACATACATTATAATATGAATTATTATGCGATCATTATAAACTAGATAATCGCACACACGTGCGTACTAACTTCGCATTGTAATAATCAGCAGTGAATGCATTGCCGCCCGCTCCGTAGTGGAATGGACCCCAATTCTTAGCCCAACAAAACCTACACCTGTCACTTTGGGGCGCCGTGGTCGGTATTTTATACAAACAGGTTCCGTATGAGGTTACGTAGGTGTATCCGTTAACGGAATAATCACTTAGAACTGTTATGTAATGTTACATTGGGTAATACACATGTTACCTTATGATACTTATATATATATATATATATATTTATTGATATACGATACTCTATATCAAGTAATGTCTATAGGTATATGTGTATTACAATACTATCATATATAAATTGTCATCTATAGTATTAGTTAAATATTCATGTATATTATATATCATACGTATGTTATGTTATTATTATTATTATTTTTATCAATAATATTATTTATTCATTCACTCTTAATATATTTACTATTACTTTATTTATAATATAGAGGTTTACATTATAAATAGAATGATATATAAATTATTTATAAATTATATATACATATATATATATATATATATATATATATATATATATATATATATATATATTATATCTAATTTAGTAACCTTGGTATTTATAATTTACACTTGATAGGACAGAGTATTTGTTAAATTCGATTTTATTGACATAATCGATATGTGTGTTAGCCTTTCTCATTACATTTTTGAAATAATTCTTTCCTTAAAAAAATATTTAAATTATTATACGGAACATAATTTAAATTAAAAATTATACGCGTACATATAAATAAAATGTATTACTACTTTATCGAAACGTAACTATTAGACAGAATAAAGATAAACCCTCAGTGATGCTTTTAGTGTAGAGGACACCCTCGTACTGCTGAGGGTAACAGCATGTGATGCTGGGGGTCACCGTAGAGGTCAGTACTACAGCCACAATCGCTAACAAGAAGGTTATCGTGGAGTACATGTTAACCGGTCTGTGATCAGAGATAATATAAATCTTAGCGAACATGTGATTCTCTATTTATAGTGGAGGAGGACCACTCTATCACCTGTCAATCACTGTAGTTAGTGTTCGTCACATGCTGTATTCGATAACGCGTCCTAGCTACATTATGGTTACTATAGTAATACCATGTGTGGTATTCGTCATAGATGTTATCAATGCAATTCTAGATAAATTGAATAGCATATCGCATTGTTATTGTAACATTGTTGTATTGCACTTAGGATTACCTATATATATAGTTATAATTCCCACGGTTAAGAATCATAATGTAGCATATCATTTAAATGAGTAACCCTTATATTAAATACAATAAAAAACAATGTATTATCCACTATAGTGGATACCTATATGTTCAATAAACTAACTAGAATATATATTAATTTGAATGAATGCAATTAACAATTCAATATAAATTATTTGGATTCCAAATAACGAAATATAATTATATATCTTATATATAATTATACAATTAAAATTAAAATATAGTTATACCATATATATATATAATACATTATATAATTTTCTCTATAAATAATATAAATATGTGATTATCGAAATAAAGAATTCAATATAAGTGCATATCCAAAACAGAGTAGGGGAAGTACCCAAACATCGCGGATACCCCATACATCGCACATCTTCATATAATAATATAAACTACAAGGAATCTGCACATCTGTCCCGTGTCCTGAACACTAGATTAAATACCGACTCCTCCGTCTCTTACAATAATTCAAATTGGTTGTGTCGTCAAACATAGAATTGGTTAAGAATCATTAATTATAGCACCTCAATGATAGAATGTACTCCAAGATTTTCTGACTTAACCTAAAACAACACGTGACCTTCCCTACTCATAGACTAGGGCACACTTTAGATTTATACATCACTAAATCTAACTCTAACCTTATACACTCCCCACCTCAACAATCAACACGGCTAACTGCTCATTTTTCCATTACATCGCAACTAAATCTCTCCTATAAAACATACACCCCTATAATAATAGGAAAATAAAGAATATCGACCATATGTCGACCTATATTGTTTAAAACTGATCTCTATAACTCAAAACTAACTACAAAACATGACCCTCGTCTCTAACCACAACGTTTTCTGCTCTATTTGACAAACATACGCCACTTATCTGTTCCAAAATATCTATACATACTAACTCTCCATGGTATAACTCTGGCCCTGTTCCCTCAAAATACATATCCGGCAACTTGATAGACTCTACATAAAAACCCCTACCCATCAGAACCACGATAACTTTATTCTGGCACGTAATAGTTATCATCATAACATGTTTCGGAACAAATCTGAATTCTACCAATCTAAAATTATTGGAACTAACATTAAAACTCTCTACAAAATCACGGATAGTCTTCTCGGACGACTTAAACAAACCTAACTCCCTGACATACCCGATGAACTTCTCTGCAATACTTTTGATGACTTATTTACTGAGAAAATCGAAACCATTCACAATAACCTTACTAACACTGCATCGACATCCAACTATAACTGGTTACCTAACTACCCACCAGCGTATATGCAAAACTTCATTCTAATCTCTTCAATCGATGTTCAAAATCGTATACTGATAGCTAAATCTAGCTCCCCAACTGACATACTACCTCTAGTTGTTAATAAGATTATATCTTACCAACTATGTATCATATTTAAAGATATTATCAATCTATCGCTCTCCATGAGTGATATACCCCCCTAACTTAAACACTCAACCATAACCCCGATATTGAAAAAACCCACAGCTGACCAAGCTATACTTTCCAACTACCGGCCAATTTCCCAACTACCTCTACTCGCCAATCTACTTGAAAAAACTGTTTACTACCAACTCATACACTTCTTAAACCGTTTCAATATACTTGATCCGATACAACATGCTTTTATACCCAACCATGGTTTTGCTATGCATAGTACGGAAACTGTCATAATATAGCTCATTGATAACCTTCTAATATCAGCTGATAATAAATCACCAACCCAAGCAATCTTCCTTGACATTTCATCAGAATTCGATACCCTTGGCCACGATATCCTTTTAACCTGACTATAAAAAATAGGAATTACGGCAACTGTCCTAAAATGGATCTCTAACTTTATTCGTGATCGCTACTTTTCGGTAAAAATCATGAAAAATGTTCATCACCCCGCAAACTGTATTATGGTGTTCCTCAAGGTTCTATCCTCTCGCCCATCATCTTCGCGATTTACCTACCCCTTTACTACCCCTCTCAAATATACTAAATACCTTCCCCAATGTTCACTACACACTCTACGCCGACGACATTGAATTACACTCCGAACCCACAAACTATTCTGAATTACAACTCTGTATGGATACTATACACAACTGGCTAACATGTAACCACTTACAATTTAACGCTATTAAAACCGACCTACTCAACATTAACTCTAACTTCAACTTAGACAATTTCCAATACTCTACATCCACTCCTCACCACTCACTCCGTCTTCTACCGTTAACTATCTTAGGATTACCCTCAACCCAACATTATACTCTGATGATATATCACCTCACTAATAAAGACGACCTCGCACTTTCAATATAATATTAGGAAAATTCGACCTTTCATTGACTTCCCTATGGCCAAACTCCTCACGCACTCACTTGTTCTCTCTAGCATAATTATTGTAACACCGTTCTAATTGGTACAAAAACTGCGAGGGTGAAAATTACGAGGGTGAAAGACTCAATAAGCTCTGCTGAGAGGTTTAGCTTAGGTTATGTAATTGGTATACACACACGTATATATATACATATATATATATATATATATATATACGTATGTAAACGTATATGTATATGTTTGATATTGTTTAAATACTATATATATATATATATATATATATATACTCTATAAAGTATATTATAGCTTTAGTATTTATTATTACATATAGATTATATTCATCTCAAATATAACAATGTATTACATGAATATAATCGTCATTTGAATAATAAAATATGTAATTAAATATAATAAATAATATAAAGAATTATATAAATATAAATATAGAATTTAAATAATATATTAGATTACAATTAGAAATATGTTGTTTTTATTTTCAGATTTATTTACATAAAAGTGTTATATATAATATATGATAGAGTATACTATATGCATATGCTATATGATACTGGAGTGTGCTACTTATATGTATGTAATAGTGTATACACTGTACTTGTAAGGTATAAAGGTATAGGAATACGACGGACAATGTAAGTCTTCTTTTTTTCATTTATTCAAGGTCTGAGGCACTACCATGAACAGTTTCTGAATTGTTCTAGAACATATCCCTGTAGGTTATAGTGGAGTTGAGGGTAAAATATCATATATATCATATACAAATAGATAGTCGTAATATATAGTCATTATAATGTAAGGGAAAGTCTCCGATTACCGACCCCCTCCTAATACCGACCTCCTCTAGTATCTCAGTAACTATAAGAGATATCAAAAAAGTATATATACACGAACTGTTAGTAATTTAATGATAAATATGAATAAGTATTTTGTTTAAAAAATATTTAATCCTACAATTGTTATTTGATCTAATGTAATATTCTGTTTTTACTTTTTAAATATTTGATTAATAACTTTTTTTAAATCATTGTAAATACATTATTAATTAAAAGAAAACTTAATTTTTTGCATAATATTGTAGATCAATAAAATGTTTATAAACATTATAACAATAATTCAATTTGAATAACTATTAACCAAACAATCTTAATTATAGCAACCCATATGATTTTCCTATATCCGACCTCCTAAATTACCCTAATACCGACCCCATGTGATTTATGATATCCAATCAAAATAGATCCGTATTTTACTTTAAAATTTGTCGTAAAATGTTTATGTATCATTGATATAGATTTAGGATTAATGATTCCAGTTGATTATATACATACTGATTAATAAATAAATATTAAATAATGATATACACTATTTTAATATAATTACTATAAAGTTAAAAATTGTAATTTAAAATTACTATTATAACATAAATTCAATAAAAAATAAATTGCGTGCATGTTATATTTAATTATATTTATGTATATCTACTATTTTATTGGATATTATAATACTACAATTATGTATACCACTATTATTTTAGGGGGTCGGTATTAGGCACATGTACCCGATTACCGACCCCCCTGTTTATTCTTGTAAATATAATTATATCAAACATTTAAAATAGCTACATTATTGATTGTCATAATATTACCCTAATTACAAAATGCCATATAAATATATTAAATATTGAATAAGTTATTACAAATAATCATTTAGGGGTCGGTAATCGGGGACTTTCCCCTAGTATACTATAGTATTAGATTGTAGTAATATATTACTTTCATGTATAATATTATACTTTCTTGTATAATGATAGTAATGCAGTAAATTAATAAATTAATACCATATATGGAAATATAATAGAGTAATATATGGTAAATAAGTGTACATAAATATGACGTGGTTTAAGTTTAGTTAAGTAGGCTACTAATAGACGATGTAGTTTTTAAATTATGGATACTATTTAGAATTATTTAAATTACAATTTCATCCAAAAGTTAAACGTGTTCTACTGTATCTACATAATTATATTATTGGTTATTCTTAATATTAGAATATTTGTATATAGTATGTTATTAATATTACGATATTTATGTCCGGCTACTTTTTTGTTGTGAAGGCAGCTAAAACTTACATTATTATATATGTTCACACCTATTTATTTACCTATTGTATAGCTATTATATATAATATATTTAATAGGTTGGAGTGAAATTTGAAATAATTATGGCGATCTGGTTATGACTGGCTATAGTGATGTAACGTTATATGTGGAGAATAAATAATGTAACTAATTCAAGTATAACGTTACATCACTATCGCGATTCATAACCAGATTGCCAAAATTATTTCAAATGTCACTCCAACCTAATAATATAATATTATATATATATATATATATATATGTGTGTGTATTATGTAATAAATACAGTGCTTGTTTTACTTTACATACATGCATTGTATTGTATATATTTTCAATGATTTATGGATTAACACAATTAATGATATTTATAAAAAGGAGCCGTTAAATCTTGAAACAAAAGGTTACCGATAATTGATGATGATGCTGTGATATACGCGAACTCCACAATGTACTACAACACTAACACTGTCTGTGAGGTGTATTATATTGTTCACACGTTAGCATGTTAGTAATTATCTTATTGTGTGATAACATATACTTAATCTGACATTGTATCTATATACTTAGTTTTAGCCCTCATTTGATCTCTCGATTGATCTCTTTTTATATTTCCTTCTCTATCTATCTATCTCTATATATATATATATATATATATATATATATATATATATATATATATATATATATATATATATCTATACACCTGATTTATATATATATATACAAATTTATATATATATATATATATATATAAATCAGATTTATTATGTCATGTTGTAAACCATGAAATAATAGAGAAGTTAATAAACAAATGTATTGTTTTTTTTTGCGAGAACATCCCAAATCATCATATTCTACATGAGTTAGATTATCATGAGTACAAAATATAAATATAAATAATTAAGTTATATAAAAATATGTATTAATAAGTCAAGTTTAAAAATAAAATATGTAAAGTTATATAAAAAATCACATAAACGAGTTTAATTCTGAATGCCAGACTATAAAAGGAAAATAATATATTATTTATCTATAGCTAAACAAACAAATATGAAAAAATAAGACTAAAACAAACAAGCTGAAGGTATAATAAATAGTACCCGTAAACAATAATAAAATTAGATAATCAATTATATAATTAAATATTTAATTGATTTTCATATTTTATATATATATATATATATATGTATATAAATATTATATTAAACAAATGTTAATTAAATAACAAGTTATACATACTCAAATATAGATTAAAATAAATGTATGCCCAATGACTAAATCAGAGCGGTATGGTATAGGTATACCGCATACCGCGTGCATTTAGGTACAGTTTACTACGGTACCTAACCTAGTGTACACACCACTACACCTTCGCCTACTATACACTGCTATATGTACCGTGTATCACGCCTACTGTCGATATCTATAGCGAACGGTGTAGTAGTAGGGGCGCTGCAACAGGGGGGACGGGGGGATATGCCCCCCCCACTTTAAAATCTAGGGGGATCTCATATGTATTGGTCCCACCCCCCCCCCCCCCCCATTTTACCACAACATGTATGTTGATCGGTAGGTCCCCCCTAGTTGGTCCTTATTTAGGCCCCCATTAGTTGGTCCCCCCCCTACATACAAAATCGTTCCCGCGCTCCTAGTTAGTAGTGTGTACTATACAACCGTAGCTATGGTACAGTGTACAGTATACAGTGTATAGTATACCCTGCACACTATACAGTGTACAGTGTACAATATACACCATACGCATGCGCTAACCCCACGGTTTAGTGATCCACAACGGTCTGAGTCTGGCACTGATGAACACCCAGTACAGGGGTAGTCCCGCTAACATCAGCACTATCGATATACCCAGGCGCATGGGGTCCCTCAGTAAACCTGCACAGAAGGTTAGCATAGGTTAGGTGTTGGGTATATATATATATATATATATATATATATATGCAAACCTATATGTATGATATATATGTTTTTTAAATACTATAGTATACATATATGGTACATAATACAATAATTTACTTACCATTCGAATAATATTTTAAAATAAATTATTTTTTAAAATATATCGTCTTAACATTAATAATAATATAAAATAAATTAAAATGGGATATATATATATACTTGTTACAGATTAATAATATGAAATAAATCATTACATTCTACTCACCTAAAAGAGTGATAGATCCCGTGAAGATGCCTAATAAAATAGGAATAAACAGCCACACCTGTGAATAATGATTGAAGTATTTACACGACGTTTAATGTATATATACCTGGTAATATATCTACATATCTTTTAATCTATACAGATATTAATAAATGCATACGCTTATTTCATACACATAATGTACTGTTAAACGTTAAACCAAACCGCCCTACATCACCTATTTAACCCCGGTTTAACACCTCACTACCCCGACGCCTAACACGGCGTTAACGTCGTAACAATGACGTAACAATACACACGATTACGTAACAACAGTTCGGTGCTTACCCTGTAGGGTCTATGCAGATGGGGTCTGGAGTAGCGCAGGTACACAACATCGTAGAACACCATTATCTGGAACAGAAGGGCGGCGAATGTCTGGTATTCGATAAGAGACATCGCGTCGAATAGAACCAGGTACACCAGCGATATCAGACACTGTAACGGTGGGGCGGAGGTGGTGGGGTGGGGTGTGGTTATTAATGGGGTGGGGTTGTCTAGGGCAGGAGAAATATAGGATTTTGAAATAGATGTATAATGTTGAGAATCAGTATCATAAATGAGCATTTATAAATAGGATCTACATCTGTATACAAATAAACATTAATATGCATACAATATATATATATACAATATTCATCAAAACAAATTAAACTGGTATTACCTCTCTTTATTTTTAAACTTACTTTTGATTTTGTGGACATCTATAACTTTGAACTACTTAATGAATGCATATGAAACTGTAAGAACTTAAGAATAATACAAATATTTTCGTATATTTTAAGTATGAACTAAAAGTAAAACTTAATTAGTGAAATTCCTTGAAATTTCTGAAAATTTAGTTATTTCACAATTATTTTAAAATTAGTATTCTATATATCCCATTTTTCATTATTTTATTTTAAACACAATATTCCATAACTTAATATATATATATATATATATATATATATATATATATATATATATATATATTTTAGATACATTTTCATATTAACAAAATATTCATAATTAATAAAACCGATTAATTAAAAAAAGTATTAATATCATATTTATTATGTAATTATTTTAAAAATAATAAACAAAATATATACCGGTCATAACTTGTTAGGCTAACCGTTCGATTGTTATATATCAATATGTATTGGTTCCCAGAGAAAAACATTAAATATGACAAATATAGATAATTACAAAATAGTAAAATATATTAATTTTAATATAAATAATCAAACTTGTAATTATTGATTGATTTATATACACCCTATAGGGTAACAGAATGTATTACGATGTCCTCCCCTATACGATACTATATAGGATCCATATATGAAGAGAATTAAATAGATTAACCCGATTGATAAATAATTAAATAATATTTTGTATATCTTAATATAGAATAACGTAGAATTATGTGATATTATATTTGATATATTGCCTAATTATATATTACCTATGTTAGAACGACGTTAAGTGACAGTAAGGCATCACACATAATGTCGCGACGTACGACGTAAATTGTACGTTCTTGCAAAAACACGGAATTTTGAAATTTACCGATACATTGTTTTTTTACTCTTGTTATAAACAAATATTCTTATGTCAAATTATATTATATTTATAAACAATTATTCTCTTTCTTAAGAGATATATACTGTAAATAAAAATGTTATGAATATATAAATTAATTACAAAATGTCAATGTATTCAATATGTCGTAGTTCATGCGCTGTCCCTCAGTATATCCCTTACAATTATATCCCAAGTTAGTTTCCCCTACATAATTATAACCTATCAAGTTTATAATGATATGATATTTGTAAAGTATTTATGATAAAAACAATTAATATATATATATATATATAAATATAGACTCCATAGATTCATAATTATAAATGTTATAAAATTCATTATAAATTTATAGTTTTCATAAAAAGTATTACAGAAATATTTCAAAAACATAATTAAAAACAAATAATATATTAATATATATATATATATATATTAATAAGAGACTAACGACTATCCAGATGGAGAAAGTAGGGGTCAAGTATTTCAGATTAGTCATCGTGAACTCCATGGGTAGCAGTTTATCCCGTGACGCCGCGAACAGGACTCTGCGCGTGTGAATAGTTCAATGTACATTTCAACAATCACTATTGTTATATTTGTAACGCATGAGTCATACGGTATGAGTCATGTAGTATTACTAATGGTGGCTTAGTTACTGGATATTAGATAACCAGTAGAAATATTATTACAACGTGTTATTAATAATAGTACGTGACATATAATTAGTACTATTGTTGTATTGATATGCTGTGGGTATGTACTCCATGTATGTGTGTACATATGTAACATTTTCTATTTATAGAAATTTACATTGAATCAAAATTGCAAATATTTATTAATTAAAGTGCACTTAGCTTTACAAATATTAAATATTTTGTGATGAAACCTCACAAATATGTTTAATATAACATTTATGACATTCTGTGAGCTAGTTAGCAAAACTTTCTAAAACGGTCTACCCACATTGTGCATGTATTCACTATGAAGTAAGTAAGTAAGTTTAAAGTATTGGTATAGACAATGATTCGTATTCACCGGCGTGCTGTGGTACAATAGATGGTGTATCTATTGTATTGTATACATAATATATTTCATTGCTCATTTATATATATATATATATATATATATATATATATATATATATATATATATATATATATATATATATATATGTATGGATCATCGATATAAATATTATTATTTCTATAATTAAAGTATTGTTTAATATCGAAGGTATCCTTTAGTCGTACACGATTAAGTAGGCCTTCATCACACGACCGATCTCATTAACTACAGTTGCGTATACGTAACTCAAAAACAACAACAAAAACAACAACAAAAACAACAACAACGACAACAACAACAACAATAACAACAACTACGCTAGAACTACTAGCGCATCTGTGTTGACATCACGTAATAACCTAGAACTTCCTAGAACTGCGCTGTTCAGGGAACCTATCGTCGAGCACGCCACGAAGAACGGAACCACCTTCGTGAATTTGCTCATCGTGACGTCAGAGAACGTCTGTTGCGTAATAGGTGTGACGTAATCAGTGTGACGTCATAAGCTAATGATACACGTTATAACCATTATAACATTAACATTATAATATTATATAGGATTATAACATTGTCTATTGACTATTGACTACAGACACTATATATATAGTCGATACGAATATCGCGTGGAACAAGAAAAGTATGTATATCGTAAGTAAATCGGTGATAATTAATGTAATATATTATAATTATTAATAATTATATTAAATATAAATGTATGATACAATATAATATTCCATTAACGTGTACGTTTACCATTTTATTTATAAATTAGAATATAACGTATAGTTATAAATTCATTATTGTATTAAATATATGATTTCCACTTCTGGGCGGTTATATATATATAATCGCCTATCGTATACACACAAACATATATATCTCGTTAGAGTATACTCACCATGGCAACGGCTTTAGACTTCATCATAATATCCGGGTCGATAGCCCCCATGTAGGCGATGTTAGTGAACACGTACAGAACCATCACCAACAGGATGGAGGTAATTGTGGCAAGCGGAATCTTTCTGTTACGTAATGCATTAGTGTACCACGTGACATCTCTATCACGTGCTAGAATAACTAGCTTATCGTCGTACCGATTGGCTGATACTGGTAATTAACGACTTGCGATATCGACTAGTGATAGCGATACTATATTAGTAGTGTTGTGTTAATGATAATACAAACTTTTGTGGATTCTTCACTTCCTCGATAAGAATAAAGATGTGTTTCCTTTAAAGTAGATAATTTAATTAATAATTATTAATTAATTATAATTAATTTAAAGTGAATATTATAAGAGTATTATTTATATATATATATATATATATATATATATACTTATAATTAATATTCACATATGGATAGAAATAGTGCTTTATATATATGTGATGCGAATACGATTACGAGCATCGAGTATATACATACAGTAAAGTGTACTGTACAGTATGTAGTAGACCCTACACTACACCTACATACGTAGAGGGGTATGTAGAGAGTCGTGATCATCTCGAACAGCTACCATCGGACATTGATATCGTTGTACGGAGCCTACCTTAGCAATCGTTGTACGGCAAATAGATGCATTTTGAAATAAATATATTATTTATTGCAAATAATAATATATGAAAATCAGAAAATAGTTTTATTTCCTTTAAAATTATATATATATACAGTCAAAGCTCGATAACTCAACATTGACGGGACGGAGTTTTCATGTTGAGTTAGCGAGTATGTTGAGTTATCGGATGTATACATTTATTTTTATTTATAATGGTATATTTGTTACGCTACTAATAGTATATTACTCCTAATGATGGTTTATGATTATTATTATTAAGTTTATAGATTGTATATTGTTCTAAAATAATAATTTTAATAAATAAAAAGTCATAGGAATAGCAAGGATTTCTTGGGAATAGTACTATATTCATTTTTTATTAAAGTAATTATTCATTATTGATTGTATTAAATTTTTATCAACATGATTGTTAAACGTATTTATAATATGAGTAATGTGTAATAAACAATTATCGTCAGTTAAATTATTCTTAATTAGATAATTTCGAGTATTCTGTAATTATTTTAGAATCTGTAGATTCATAATCTTTAATGATTTAGAATATACAAGAATGTATATTAATAAACTTATTGTTAACAATAATCATTCCCCATTGGATAATTCAAAATAGGCCTAATCCTTGATTATGCCTTGCAAGGATGCACTCATGAGTCATTTTCCATTGTGAGGTATAGTTAATAAGTCTATATATAGACTTAATTTATAGACTTAATTAATGTTTTGTTCACATAAATGCATTCAAAATAGTACTCGTATGATAATATAATAATTGTAATTGTATTTTTACGTCTATATATTTATATCCATATATAATTAAATAAAACCATGTTGAATAATGTATGTTGAATTATATTTGTTGAGCAATGTTATTACATGTAAAAGATACAAATCAACAACATATGTTTGTGATATTTTGATTTTTCATAAATGTTGAGTTATCGGATGTATATTTACATGTAATGTATAGGCTAGGATTATAAAAATGATGTTGAGTTATATGTATGTTGAGTTATATTTGTTGAGTAATAGGGTTTTTGTTAACATGTAAAAGATACGAATCCAACCAAATATTTTTTGGATGTTGAGTTATCGGCAATGTTGAGTTATCGGCATGTTGAGTTACCGAGCTTCTACTGTATATATATAATGATGCATACAATGAACTATACATGTTACATATATATATAAGCATGTAAACATGTAACCATCTGCCATTGATATTGTTTTAATGATCTTAATTCGTTATAGTATACATCAAACAAACTAACAATATGTTAAATATATTCATTGTTTATTTATTGTTTATATATAGGGTTAAGAATAATTGTTCGTAATAAATATCCTATATATTCTGGTTAATGGTCCTGATAATCCCAAATTATTTTTAATTATTTTTTAGTTTCCATTAAATGTTCGTATTTTAGGTAGAATCACCAGAAAATGAAAATAGAATATTTAATTGAAGTACGTAGCTTGCAGATTGTCTACCACTAAGAGGTGTGACTTATGTAAAACAATTCTGAACTATAACCCACTTAAACTTACCATCCACTGTAACTGTACAATCCCGAGTAGACAGCTAGGGATATATCACCCGGATTCCAATTAGAAGCTTTAAACGGATCTTTGAAATTCTCCACATTACCTAATATAGAAATGTATTGATAGTAACATATCATAGAGTAGAATATTTTATTGTAGACTATTTTATTGAATAAATAAATACATGGAAGTTAATTTTACACAATTCGAAACATTAATTTTTATTTTATTTCACTCGATATATTATTTTAATGGTATATCAATACAGACAAATATTAGGAAATATCATAATCTAGTATAATGAACTTTTGTGATATCATTGTTAGATACTTATATTAAATGTACATATTGTAAGTGAATGAAAGCGACATTAAGACTTCATTATACACCCTATACCATTAACCTGGGTAACACCCCCCACACATATACAAGAATGTGAGCACGTTAAGGTACGGCGTAACCTTACCGCCGTTTACATGTAAAGATAGGGAAAACTGACTATTTTTAAACAGGTAATAACTTTTTATTTATGATTATTTTTTCTAATTTTTTTTTAATTATCTAGATAACATTCATCTCTAGTTATATAGTTACATCATAAAAAATAAATATATTATTAAATAAAGAAAATTTAATTATAATATTAAAATTATTTAAAATAAAATGTACCTTACCTTTAAATAAGTATACCACCCCGTACCTTTAGATAAGTAGACCGTCCCTTACCTTAAGATAAGTAGACCGCCCCTACCTTTAGCTAAGTTGACCGCCCCTACATTTAGATAAGTAGACCGCCCCTTACCTTTAGATAAGTAGACCGCCCCTTACATTAAGATAAGTTGACTGCCCCCTTACCTTTAGATAAGTTGACCGCCCCTTACCTTTAGATAAGTTGACCGCCCCTTACCTTAAGATAAGTTGACCGCCCCTTACCTTTAGATAAGTTGACCGCCCCTTACCTTTAGATAAGTTGACCTCCCCTACCTTTAGATAAGTTGACCGCTCTACCTTAAAATAAGTTGACCGCCCCTTACCTTTAGATAAGTTTACCGCCCCTTACCTTTAGATAAGTTGACCGCCCCTTACCTTTAGATAAATAGACCGCCCCTTACCTTTAGATAAGTTGACCGCCCCTACCTTTAGATAAGTTGACCTCCCCTACCTTTAGATAAGTTGACCGCCCCTTACATTTAGATAAATAGACCGCCCCTTACCTTTAGATAAGTTGACCTCCCCTACCTTTAGATAAGTTGACCGCTCTACCTTAAAATAAGTTGACCGCCCCTTAACTTTAGATAAATTGACCGCCCCTTACCTTTAGATAAGTTGACCGCCCCTTACCTTTAGATTAGTAGACCGCCCCTTACCTTTAGATAAGTTGACCTCCCCTACCTTTAGATAAGTTGACCGCCCCTTACATTTAGATAAATAGACCGCCCCTTACCTTTAGATAAGTTGACCTCCCCTACCTTTAGATAAGTTGACCGCTCTACCTTAAAATAAGTTGACCGCCCCTTACCTTTAGATAAGTTGACCGCCCCTTACCTTTAGATAAGTAGACCGCCCCTTACCTTTAGATAACTAGACCACCCCTTACCTTTAGATAAGTTGACCGCCCCTACCTTTAGATAAGTTGACCGCCCTTAACAAGGCCCCTCCGGATCACAGCATGAAGCCGTAAAGGGAGTTGCCATTTCCACAAGCCTCATGTCCTTTTGGGACATGATACATTCGATACGCATTGTTACACGCGCATCAAGAAAGTGGTTTTCTCGTATTGAGTAGTTGACTAACTAACCCACTCGGGTCCTCACCCAAGAGTGCCTTACGTACCAATTTCAATCAAAAACAATTCCGGGGATTCATTATCAATATCATCAATCAGTAGGGGCTCAATCAGGGTCGGGCTGCCGCCATTGTGCACTACGGCGCGTACTCTTGCGAAACTCATCATAGATCCATCTACCCTTTTCCAAAACTCGAACACTCATAATCATCCATACACGCTTAGACCACCCAATCGGTAAAAGCTCATCGTAACTCGTTTTCGATAAAGTCCCCCGCCAATTAAGAATACATGCACTGACTAATACATTACTCATACCGCTTTCGGCTTTAGCCCAAGACGTGATGCACTCTTTCGAGTAGTAGTTTACCTTCTCGATGTGAGGATTCTCCAGAGAGAAATTATCCGCCACAATCGAAACATCCACTACCCACACCACTCCCAAATCTGTCTTCCAGAAAACTAGATCTGGTTTTCTTAGGCCGACGATCGTTTTAATTCTTGGTTCGACCAGCACAGTGTATTCCTTCTTAACAAGTTCCTTTTCCAGATATTTCACAATTGAGTCGTGTCTTCGCAGTCTTGCATAATGTGTTTTTGAGCAGCTTTGTAAGATATGTCCTAAAGTTTCTGTACTGTTACATGCATCACACCTGTTTGAGGATAGAGAATAATACCTTTTCATCCTAGATTTAGTTTGGCAGCTATTAAACTTCAGAGATAGAGCTCCGATGTAGGCATTACCCCGCATCAGAGATGTCCCATCCACCATCCAACTGTTAACGAATCCGAGAATCGAAGCATCCTTCATACCACGGCCATCGTACTTAGATACCAATTCCTTACCCCAAGCATCTTTCACCATCTTCAGACTAGTACATTCAATTCCCGATCTTTCAATAACGGTTTACTTTCGTAGGTCAGTGGAGAGGGTAGTGAGAGCTTTAGTTACCGGGTCCGAAGAACCCAATAACCCAGCCCTCCTATTCCCACGGAGAATCGGAATTGTATCAGTGAAGCACTGAAACCCAAATCCCCCGTTGTCGTTACTAGCGTAAAAGAAACCCATAGGAACGTCTTTCGGTAAGTTTAGCCATCTTCTAACGAATCTCCGTACAAGGTAGTCCAATTTAATCCAGGTCTGTTTATACGAAACTCCTAACACCAGAAGGTGATTAAGAGAAGGTAATAAATTGTTTAGGAGCATGAAAATTCTCTGCTGAGGTTTGAGCGGAGCATTCGTCAGATTAACTAACGCTTGTTCCAACCTCTCGTATACGTTTTCACCTCTCAATTCCAGACCGATTTCTACACCCAAGTACTTGTACGTCTCATCAATTTCCAATGCCTTGATACACTCACCGCTAGCCGTCTTAAGATAACTCTTAGGATCGCAAAACCATTTCCTGCGCTTTTGGCTGACCTTAATCGACATGGATGCCGATTTAGACGAATTCAAGTTAAGCCCGCTTCCATCATAGATGTTTCCACCCGTGACAATAACAGTGCCGCTCCTTCTTTCGTCTGAGCCAGGAGTACAAGATCATCCGCGAACGCAAGACAGTTTAGTAACACACCTCCGACGGAGATCCCAATATCCCTGCCCAGATTCCTAACAACATTGTCAATGACGCAATTGAAAAGTACTGGAGACATGGGGTCGCCCTGCCGTACACCTCTTCCAACCTTGATTAACCGAGAATGTTCCGAACCAATCCTTAGACGAGTAGTTGAGCCCGAGTAGCAATCCGCGATATACTTGAGTAGCGGCCTAGGGACGCCACAATTCATCGCACACCTCACGATCTGCTGATGAGTAACCGTGTCAAAAGCTATAGCGACGTCCAAGAATATTACGTTAACATCCTTGAGTGCTCGCTTCGAATCCTCTAATATTGCCTTCAATATAAAAAGGTTCTCGGCGAGTCAGTCGAATTTTCTGAATGCCTTTTGCCGGATGCTCAATCGTGACCATAGATCTAGTCGGTACGCTAAGATCTTATGGAAAAGCCTTCCAACCACTGAGCTCAATGTAATGGGTCGGAAGTCCTTCGGTTGTTCTGCGTGCGAAGTCTTTGGAATCAGTACCGTGGTACCCCTCTTAAATCTTACAGGTGATATACCTACCAGCATGTAAAAGTTGAAACGAGCCGAGAGTCGATCTTTCGATAACGATTGGATCCCGGATTTCTTGATGCGATCTGGGCCAGGAGCTCCGTTGTACAGCCTACGTAAGGTTCGTTCTAATTCGTCTTCGGTAATGGGTTTGACCATCTCGTAAAGAGGGTCGCATTCATCGCCCCCAACTTCAATTCTACCATTAGATACGCCTTCTAGCAACGGAGCCCAGAAAGAAGTCTGTTCGTCAAGCGAACTTAACGCAGACTTTTCCTGTACCATCTTCCATGATCCTGACACCACTTTACGAAAACAAGATTTCCGGTTTTTCTTATAGAGATTCTGAATTATCGCGTACTGCTGTATACGCAGCCCAGTTCTATTCACTCTATTAGAAGATCTCTTACATCGTCTCGATTTCTTCTTACTTAGCTTAACACCATTCTGTTCAACTGCTACTTTTACTGACACTTTGTCTTTTACCCTATTATTTTTGTTACGATGCGCCCTGTCGGCACTGGTTCCATCAAAACCTCCCTTCGGGAAGATTGAGTCTAGATCCTGTTCGATGATGTTTCTTATATCAGTGGGCGGTGAACATTTCAAGTCCCATTCTCTAAGCCAAGATACTAGTCTAGGGTCTAGGTCGGCCTGAACTGAGCTGGATAAGATGACTTTCCGAAGGTCCTCATCCCACCCCACACCCGGTTCAGGAATAGTATCGCATTCCTCCGAAGAGGAATTTGACACTTCTGATCTGTATTCGCATATAGTATCCATCTCTTGATAAATGAGGCAGTTTTTCAACTCATCCCGGAGAGCTCTGTAATCAGAGCTTTTCCGCTTACCTGAAATGCCATCGAGGGTCCTATTCTCGATGACCTTAACCAGCTCTTGATTCACGAATGCCTTAGGATTTTTGCTGATTATCTCCACTTCCAAGGTTGCCATCACCCTCATATCCTCACTCGTCCATCTTCTCCTTTTCTGGCTGGCGTTGATTTCCGCAGCACCTGATGAATGGATGTCCCTCGCATGCATTTTCCTCTTATGAAGCCCCAAGCCATTGGTAGAGGCAAACGGTTTCCTACAAATTTCGCATTCATACACGTCGCAGGCGGTTAGTCTGTCACATACGGTTTTGGGAGCAATATGCGGTGCTCCTACCTGTTCAATATTGTTTTCTTTATCCATATTGTTTTTGTGGGTCATTCCCAGGCATACTACATTTTACTAGTGAGTCAGCTAGGGATCCATCTTACCGATCCAGAATCCACACAGTTTTCGTTATCATTTTTCCTTTAGATAAGTTGACCGCCCCTTACCTTAAGATAAGTTGACCGCCCATTACCTTTAGATACGTTGACCGCCCCTTACCTTTAGATAAATAGACCGCCCCTTACCTTTAGATAAGTTGACCTCCCCTACCTTTAGATAAGTTGACCGCTCTACCTTAAAATAAGTTGACCGCCCCTACCTTTAGATAAGTTTACCGCCCCTACCTTTAGATAAGTTAACCGCCCCTACATTTAGATAAGTTGACCGCCCCTTACCTTAAGATAAGTTGACCGCCCCTTACCTTTAGATAAGTTGACCGCCCCTTACCTTTAGATAAGTTGACCGCCCCTTACCTTTAGATAAGTTTACCGCCCCTTACCTTTAGATAAGTTGACCGCCCCTACATTTAGATAAGTTGACCGCCCCTACATTTAGATAAGTTGACCGCCCCTTACCTTTAGATAAGTTGACCTCCCCTACCTTTAGATAAGTTGACCGCCCCTACATTTAGATAAGTTGACCGCCCCTACCTTTAGATAAGTTGACCGCCCCTACCTTTAGATAAGTTTACCGCCCCTACCTTTAGATAAGTTGACCGCCCCTACATTTAGATAAGTTGACCGCCCCTTACCTTAAGATAAGTTGACCGCCCCTTACCTTTAGATAAGTTGACCGCCCCTTACCTTTAGATAAGTTGACCGCCCCTACATTTAGATAAGTTGACCGCCCCTACATTTAGATAAGTTGACCGCCCCTTACCTTTAGATAAGTTGACCTCCCCTACCTTTAGATAAGTTGACCGCCCCTACATTTAGATAAGTTGACCGCCCCTACCTTTAGATAAGTTGACCGCCCCTACCTTTAGATAAGTTTACCGCCCCTACCTTTAGATAAGTTGACCGCCCCTACATTTAGCTAAGTTGACCGCCCCTTACCTTAAGATAAGTTGACCGCCCCTTACCTTTAGATAAGTAGATCGCCCCCGACACAATGATCATCACCAGAGCTCCTATCTTCAGCATGCTAAGGAAGTTCTGCACTCGTGTCACGTACCTCACATACAGACAGTTCAGGGAGACTACGGTAACTGAGGGGTGGGGGTAGTGGTAGTGTTAGTGGGGTGGGGTAGTAGCTAAGCCATATGGTAACTGAGGGGGTGGGGTAGTGTTGACGTAGTAGTATATAAGCCCTATGGTAGTAGTGGGGGTAGGGTATTATTTTAATATGTAACAACCTATGACGTAGGTATTACGTCTTACCATATAACGTATACGTAGTAGACCCTATGTTTATATTGCATGTGTTATTAACCGAAACGTTGCGAATTTAAAGTATATCCAGAAATAAAATTGAAGTCTGTGAAATTTGCCTACATTACATTACGTAAGTAAATCTTTAAACAAGAAACCGAGAAAATACATATGTTTAAATAAATAATTAACATATAATTATTCGTGAATAGGATTATAATAATTTGTTATGATAAAATAAATAACATGTAAATATTCTACTCGATTACATATGTTACTGAATTAATCAGTGGGTATGGAACTTAAAGTAAGTGATATGTGTAACCTGGATAACTATGACGTAATACATACGATTACATGATATACAATGAAAATATGTAGGCATATGATTGTAAGTCTTTAAATCTGTAGACTTGTTATCTAAATATTCGTAATAATATCGTAAAACATTATTAAAAGTTAATTAAAAACGCTTGTAAGGTGTAGATAATAGTAAATATATTAGATACTATAAAACAGTGGTTCCCACCCTATGGTAGACTTTAATAATACAAAAATAAAATAATTGGGTCATGGTATATTTTTAAATTAAAAATGATCAAAAAAGGGTAATTGTGAAAAAGGTTGGGAACCAATGCTATATTATATATGTACCTATACTACTACTACTACTACTACTACTACTACTACTACTACTACTACTACTACTACTACTACTACTACCACTACTTTCACACTAACTAATAAGCCAGGCACACATAAGTTTGTAGCCTATGGGACTGAGATAGGTGCAGTCTCCGTAGATGGCCTCCAGGAGATAGTCGACTGCTATCTGTGACATGATGGCGTGATTGCAGGGTTCTATTATCAGTAGGAGCATCCATCCGCTGCGATAACGATAACAGATGTATTTAGATAAGGGTTGTGTATAGATGGAATACTACGGGGTACATATATATATGGTTATAATTTGTCATACTAGCATACCATATTGACCATATATTATTTAATAAGTATATTATTTGACCATATCAATAACAGTATCTTTAAATAGATACATATATACAAGTTAGTAAATATATACTGTAGGTATACTGTAAAATACATCGGTTTATTATTCAAAAGTTCATATACATTCTAGTGTAATATAGAAATGTACGTTTCTCTAAATTAGTTTACAATATTTGTAAATATATATTACTAAGAAATATAATATTAACTATTACATTACAATATTGTTAATTGTGAACAAATTAGTAATTAATAGCTTGTTAGCGTGTTAATATATTTCACAATATATAAACGTTACTGTTATCGTTGATTAATAGCAGTTCAGCACTTTCAGCACTTCAGCTATACTGCTAGATTACACATATTACACCTATAGGTCAGATGTGATGAAGAATGAAATATTAAATTTTTATATTCTTCATCATAGTTGACCTATAGCCTATAGTTAATATTTATATTTATATACATATGTATATTAATTAATATATATACACATATAATTGTTAATATGTTGTTTAACATTTGTAATTGCTTACTCTATTTCATCAAAAATAAGGAAACGAGAGAATTTAAAGTTTGCAATTTATTGTAGACGTATAATAGATTATTTGTTATATTGCATAGAAATGAAACCAACAATATGAAGGCGGGTAGTTTGCCGTTAATCTCCCTAATGAAGGCGTAATCACCCCCCGCTCGGGGGAATATCATGCCCAGTTCTATGTAGCACATCACTTTACCTGCAGATAAGCGATAATCATGCATACGTCAGCATTGTTGTTATGCTAATACTTAACGGTGGTTAACGTTACGGGTGGTAAGATGAATCATGGTAAGATGAATCATGGTAAGATGATTTATCTTTAATCGAGGACAATTAAGAAAATATAAATATTAAAAGATGAATAATTAAACTTCAACTTAAGATCGTAAATTAATATAAATTAAAGTGATACCTTCTATATATTTAAAATAAGATACGAAATTATATAGAATATTAAATATATGAAGTTAATTATAAACAAGGGGAGATAAGTAATTAGTGAAGATACAATACAAGTATAGTATTGGTGGAGATGAAATAGTAATATCTGGGTAATACAGTGTAAGATCTGTATTTATAATAGAGAAATAAATTAAATATTAATATATAATTAGTTTATATAACTAATAGGCTTTATATATATTAGCTTATAAGCAAATAGGTGTATATAACTAATACTTAATAACCAATACCCATTAAACTTATTGTATTAGACATACTATAGTAAGTTATTATATAACAAAGTCATTTCGAGGTTAAAAATAAGTATTAACAAATCTATTATAGTAATTATTTTATTGTGTAATCATTTTTATTATTTTCATTTTTTACCATGATGAATTATCTTCCTAAAAAACTAAACTTTACTACCTGGCCATTGTTGACACTTGCGGATATCTATTAATAAACTATAAAGGTTTGTAGTCGAAATAATAATCACATTCTTTGTAGTGCATTACATAATATGCTTTAGAGGTTTAATGATGACGTTATACTTGTAATAGTAATAGGTCTATAATGAATACAGGTATTGCATGTGTGTGTTGCTATTATATATCGCATTGCTTATAGACCACCATGCTATATGAATTACTATTAAAGATACACGCACGACTTGCGTATAAGTGTCTATAGAACTACATACATCAAAGGTGATATTGTTATGCAATAAAGGGGATTATATCTCTGTAGTATATCAAGTATATTATCGTGTTATTATGTTAGGTATTATATATTAATACAAATATTTAAAAGTAGTGTAATTTAAAATATATATATATATATATATATATAAATATATATATATATATATATGAATTAATGAATGAAAATAGTTTATTGAGTTCAGAAAGTACAATTTAGCAAATACAAATTTTTCTCAAAGGAGATAACCAGATATTATCTCGTATATATATATATATATATATATATATATATATATATATATAATATATATTATATTATATATAATATATATTATATATAATATATTATATATATATATATTATATTATATATAATATATATTATATATAATATATATTATATATATATATATATATATATATATATATATATATATATATATATATTATATATATATATATATATATATATATATAATATATATTATATATAATATATATATATATATATATATATTATATATAATATATATTATATATATATATATATATATATATATATATATAATATATATTATATATAATATATATATATATTATATATATATATATAATATATATTATATATAATATATATATATATATATTATATATATATATATATATATATATATATATATATATATATATATTATATATATATATATATATATATATATATGTACACACTTATATGTTAACCAATTAATAACTATATAGGTAATATATTAATGGTACGTATCGGGCTGTATCACTGCGCATCGCTGTAGATGTATTTATTTAAATAACCTTTACATATTGTTCACATTAGTGTTTAAATAAAAAATCATCATAATATTCATCATCAGCATCAATAAATAAGTAAATAAAGTTAACTGTGTCGAATGACGTAATTATGATGATTACATAATATGTATTACGTAATATAATAAACAAGCGAGAGAGATACCATTATAGGGTATACGATCGTGTCATAGAGAGTTACTCGCGCAAACACTATACGAGTGACAGGTGACAGGTGGCAGGTAACCTATGGTCAAGATGCCGCAGACCACCCACACGAGTAGGGAGAGCCCCACAGAGTTACAGTGTCGTAGTATGGTGACCGGGGCTACGAATATTCCAGAACTATCGGGGGGGGGGTAATGTCACGATATTAGTTATAACCCTATAGGGTATAGTAAAGTATACGTGTAAGAACAATATATATATATATATAGCATTCTTTATATATTCATATCTATAGTTCTATATCTATCTATGAATATGTCACTTAATGATACTTACATTATGACTCGCTCTCTCTCTCTCTCTCTCTCTCTATATATATATATTTCTGTTCTATAGGATACATATACCGGTAAATATACATCAGGTTATTATTATACATATATACCTATGTTGACAAAGCTAGTATCAGATATGTAGATAACACACACACTAGATACCGTTTGAAAGAATAATAACCTTAGTATGTATCACGTGACACCGACCCTATAGGTTAGTATATAGCACGTGACATTACCGGTGTCACACTATTATAGACCACGTTACACTCTCTATATTCTAAATCACGTGACAACCCAACTAGTATATAGCACGTGATAATAACATCCGTGTCAACGAGACACGTGACGATAACCCTTCATTATAGACCACGTGACTCAGAACCAATGTTAAGTATCACGTGACGATAACCCGGTGTTATAGACCACGTGACTCTGAACCAATGTTAAGTATCACGTGACGATAACCCGGTGTTCTAGACCACGTGATTCTTACCCTATAATGGAGCCGGTCATGATTCCTATGGCGGAGAAGAATCCTATCCCCCTTATCATGGTCACATTCTCGGTGTTATCTATCTTCACTGAGATAGCGTTATCAGTATCGTTATCAGTATCGTTATCAGTAGCAGCGATAGGGTCGGTCGTGTTGACATCACAGGAAGGGGGCGTATCACAGGAACGGGGCGTGGTCGGCGTTATAGTGGATGTTTTCTTCCTCATCTTCTAGTCACTGTCTGGTAGAATATGAGATAGGAGATTAGATTAGTGTATGATGTGTATATATGACTGTGTATAGATAGCTATAAGACAATGTATGCAACTTAAGGGTGATTTATTCTAACTATTATTATCATTAAAATCAATAGTATATATATATAAATATATATATATATATATATATATATATATATATATATATATATTGAATACAATACTAATAGTGTATTAGAAGGTGTTAAATCAAAAAACCTACCATTAACACTTTTATTCATATATTTCTCAAAAGCATTCGATTCTATCAAACGAAATAAGATGGAGCAAATTCTGCAAATATATTGAATTTCAACAGAAACTATAGAAGCTATAATGATGCTGTATAGAAATACTCGTTCTATGGTTAGATATCCCGATGGTGATACTGCCTTTTTCGAGATTACCACTGGAGTACTGCAAAGTGGTACTCTTGCTCCCTTCCTGTTTATATTATGTCTCGACTATATTCTTAAGACTTCTGTAGATATCAATGCAGAAATAGGTTTCACACTAACTTAACGACGAAGTATACTATCACAACAATCACAACAAATGATATGAAAAGTGCAAATACTCTGCTACATCAAATATAAGTAACATCAAATGAAATCGGACTAAGTATAAATACTGAAAAACTCAATACATGAAATTAAATAAAAATTCTGACTCCGATGATATCACAATAAACAGCATAAATGGTAAAATTATTGCAAAAGTGGAAAATGTCAACTATCTTGGGAGCTGCATCGGTTCAACAGAAAAGGATATTCAAATAAGAATTGATAAAGCCTGGTCAGCACTAAATATTATGCAAGAAATCTGGAAATCTAAGATTCCCGACAAATTAAAAATAATTTTTTTCAGAGGTGGTTGAATCTGTATTAGTATATGGTGCCATATCGTGGACTATAACAGCTAAACTTGAAGGTAAAATAGATGGAGCCTATACTAGAATTCTCCGAGCAGCTCTAAATAAGTCATGGAGAGAACATCTGACAAACAAGGAACTATACGGAAATATACCCAAAATATCAGTAGCTATACGCTAACAACGATTACGATTTACAGGACATTGCTGGAGAAGCGAAGGCGAACTAGCAAGCGACTCACTACTCTGGCAACCATCTCATGGCAAACGATTTCGAGGAAGACCGCCCTTAACATATATCGATCAACTGGTGAAAGATAATGGATGTAGAACCGAGTAATTACCAGCTGCGATGAAAGAAAGGGATAAATGGAAAGAACGTGTTATAAATTACCGAGCAAGATCCACCTGACTGACAAATAGTGGATACAAATATATATATATATATATATATATATATATATAAACACACATTCCCATATACATAGTATATATTACACATACATACATACTTATATAAATACACTCTAAAATACATATATTATAAACAACTATAGTAAAATGATGTTCGCCATATGTAATGATAAGTATGCATGTATAGTTAATGTCAACTCGTGTATAAGCTATATTTGAATAAATCAATGTTAATATATACATTTTAATATTATTAATCCATGCATATATAATGTTTTCTAATGATTTACACTTGTATAAATTAAAATTATAGATACTTTGTGTTTTCGTATTTAAATAATTCAACCAATCAGATTAAAGCATCATACTATCAACTACTCCATGGACGAGATACGATAGTTTTATCAACTATATAATATGTTGCTATATATGTATATATATATATATATATATATATATATATATATATATATATGTATGTATATATAAGTATCTGTTAAATCTTCAGTAGCGAGATAATACATCACACTCGAGCACATTTACGAGGTTCAAACAAACTTGTACACAAATACAAAGTAAGACTATAGTAAGAATAATTGCATGTACTAAATGCATGATGATTACGTAAGTGAAGCACGTTTATCACTGTGATTATGTAACACGGTTATGTAACACGGTTATGTAACACGGTTATGTAATTCGGTTATGTAATACTTACGTTCTAACACTATAGTTTCTATTCTAAAGTCGTAATTTAGTATCTCGTGACTAAATAGAAGTACACACACCTATATTTAGTGTTATGACAATGGGTTACCTAATAGACGGCGCATGTACTATATTCTAGTAGGCAAACTTACCTATATACTTTATACATATCATATTAATGAATTAATTAATGAATCATGGAATAAATTACAATTTATTTCACCTAATAAAAATAAACGGGTGTATCCGTGCAGAAGGTTTTTTGAAGTTTACATTAAAGGTTATAGGTTAACGTTTTACTCTAATATTCGATCTAATATTTAAATCTCCGTAATTATTAGATTATATATATATATATTTATTACTCAATTATTACTTCTAATTATTAGAGTTAATAGTTGTGTTCGAGTTGGTGTGAAACCCCGTTAAGATTAATTATAGAAGAGGAGGAAGGGCTTAAAAGTGATCAGCAATTAAAATACGAGGAAATGAGGAAGAGGTAAATATGTTTAGATATATGCATATATTGAAAAGAGCCATATTAACATCAATTAGTGTAGTTAATGATATGGTTAATATACAGACAGATTTAAACTAGATTATAAAAGTAGGAGCACACGATTATAGTTTATAGTTAGCAGTCGGTCCTATAGTAATAGTTAACGAGAAAACTATTTAGTAGGTAGAGTGATGTGATTGATATGTAATTGTACTTTGTAATTGCAATATGTATAATTAATATATCATAAATTAATCTGTGTACATAATCTGTGTACATAATCTGTGTACATAATCTGTGTAAAGTTACAACAACATATACATCTTAAGTACTAATAATAACATATATATTCAAATTATAAAATGTAATATATATGTATATGTGTGATAAGCTTATTAGCATTCTGCGATTATGTATAGGTTTCTTTGTAGAAATATGTTTAATATATATTTAATATATACGATGAAATAACTCTGTTTATTAATAAATGAAATCTATAAGCAATGTTGCAACATGTTGATGACATGTCAGTCTATAGACTAAACTCTATAGAGTTTCTTTATTAGATCCACAAATACATAGTTTGCGATCAACTAATAAAAAACAACTGTTCATAATGAGTCATTGTACTTGTTGTTTTAGAATAAATCTTTTCTAACGACTAAACTGCCTAATTTACAATTAACTAGTAAATGACCTTCTAATCCGAGTATATGAACAAAATCAATTTACTCGTTATATATATTTATTTATGTATTGATTGATTGATTTATTTTTATTTAAATACTAAAATAAATCATAAATGATTTCACAAGATTATATATAGATATAATAATAATAAAAATAAAAAAGCATATAATATAGACATATTATTTAAGTAATATACTAAACCGGAAAGAAAATAAATAATAGAGTGATAATGACAAACATAGAAGTATTACAGGTATTACCTGAGCTCAATATTTAAATCGATTTATTAACAATCTTATGGAACCAGATATAACTAATAGAGGGTGGGTGTGTATTCGATAGTTTATGTTCAATATAATAAGGGTTTGATCATTATTTTTTTAAGGACGGATAATAGGGGTATACTCCAATTGAGAGAAAAGATTGAAGAGAATATCTTTTAATTATATATATAGAAAATATTCTACAAATTTAAATAGAAATAGAAATATAGGAGGAACAAATCGAAGAGTATACTCTTCTATAAATATATATATTTATGAATAAAAATAGATAGTTACGATAAAAGGAGAGTTATTTAAATGGGAACCAGGGAGGTAAGTATTGGTATGAGGAAGTAGAGGAATGGTTTCGAATACGTAGGTTATATAATATACAGATGGGTGAGATAATAACTCGATTTAGAGGAGAGATAGAGGATAATGGAAGATATATGAAGAGTAAGTAATAGTAATCCATACGTGACAGGATGAAGGAATTAACTAGAGTTTTAGTGAGAGATAGGGTAATTGGTATTTTAATTTTGAAAATATGATAATTAGCATGTTTAGTGTGAGGCAGTGTAAGATGATGAATGAAGGAAACAGAAGAATCAATTATAATGCCTACATTGTATGGAGTAGGGGAATGGTAGATTACACTATGTTATTAGTAAGAAAATTATGGATATGTATGTATGTATGTATATATGTATATATATAAATATATATATATATATATATATATATATATATATATATATATATATATATATATATATATATATATATATATATATATATATATATATATATGTGTGTGTGTGAGTGTATATATAAATAACTCAAAATTGATCATATTTCAAAAATATCTTTTTTTCTATTAAATATAATTTTTAAATTATTGAATAATATAACCGACTTGTTTTAGTACTATATTAACATATAAGGTAAATTAAAATCGGCTTCATACAAAATCAACTATTTTTAGATATATACAGGGATATGATTATAATTTAAATATTATGAGAAAAGTTCCTTCAGGGTCTACTGCATATATGCATAGGTAGTATACTAGGTAGTATACTAGTATACTTTCGGTGTTGCAGAATGGACTAATATTCCCAAATCACTTAGGATTAATGCATCACATTTATCTTTTAAAATGAATCTTAGTAATTATATGTTTATATACTTGATGTCTTAAAAGATAACAATATATATCGTATTATATTGTTATATACATCAACTATAAATCATTACAACTATATATATACCCAGCGACTATTCAATCGAGAAAAGATGTTAATGTTAATGTTGAGGAGAATACTGAATTTTGAAATGAAGAAATAAAAATATGAAAATATTAATTAAACACATACATTGTTTCTATTAAATACATACATTGTTTCTATTCTATTCTACCCTATATACCACTATAGTGTTACACTCGATTCCCTGATTAGTGATATAACCAACACTATTTAGAATACTCAGTGATATTACGTAATAGCACTTTATTATGATGTAAGTAAGTTATACTTTACATTATTATAGTATTGGTATGATCAATTAAAATCTATGATCTCAATCGATGTTATATATATATATATATATATATATATATATATAATATATTTGCTGGCTACAACCTGAAAAGACAAAGGTCTTATTTTGAAACTATTTGTATAACGAAGAAAGAAAACGAAAAAAAATACATAATGAAAAAAGTATGAAATTAAATGACTCCAATAAACTATAGTTATATATAAATATCTAACTATATATTTTTTTTTTAAATGACATAGGTACTGTTTATTCATATAGCATATATAATAGGTAATAGATAATAGATAAAAGATAATAGATAATAGATAATAGGTAATAGATAATAGGTAATAGGTAAATACTTACCTCTATAGTTGATTCGAGAATAAAGAGTGGGGTTCTAAACCACGGCTGCGAGTTATTTATAATTATCTAACCCTGAAGGGTGGTTATAACAATAGTGAGGGGTGTGTCTATTAATTAGATAAACACGCCCACCGCACGTGCTGATTTTCTAGAGAGGATGACGCCGTACATAAATCTCGATGTAAAGTCACCGAAGCGATGGCAGGCATACTAACAAAAATGTTGTTCTTTTCATAACAAATATGGGCGTATATCAGCTTTATTTCAGCTTTATTTCAGCTTTATAGATAGATATGTATCACGTATACATTTTTACAACTTAAACATGCGCAGGGCACTAAATTACCATCAGCGAATGTGTCTATGATTATTATAATAACCTATAGGTAGCAGAAAGTAATATAATACGACTCTATTCGGACACTTTAACACTAAGTGGTCTTAACATTTTATGACTCAATATTTGTATTCCAAAATTACAATTGATTAATATTATATGATTATAGATGTTTTTGTGATTTTAAAATTGTATTTAGTCTTTTTATTCATTATAACGGGGTGTCCGTATTCGGTACCAGTGTCCATATTCGGTACCAATGTCCGAATACGGACAGTGTCCGTCGGACACCCTGTGTTATAATATGGATATACTATATATATATATATATAAATATAGGTATATATATATATATATATATATATATATATATATAGGTAATGGTATACCATTAGATAAAATATATATTATTGATGAACTAATCAGATAAATTACAATTAATTTACTATAATTTAATTAGTAATTCATTTATTAATTTGTATTATTTTATTAATTAACAATACAAGTTAAGTATATACATAATAACAATTTAAATTGTCATCTAAAATTAGATGTAGCTTTAGTGGTGGTATTACTATCATTACGTACGTCGTACGCGGATTTTTATGAAAATCAGAAGAGTTCACATGCTTCGCGCTGATTGGTTATAGGGTATCCGTATTAAATGATATCCGTATTTAAGAAATATATAGTATCCGTATTAGGGACTTATATGATCTCTAGATATATGCTTATAACTTAATTAATATTTGATAACAAATATAGCAATTATGTATATAATTTGTTGTATGCTTTAGTTTTTAATAACATATTGTTATATTTTATATCGATACATTTTATATTCTTAAGAAGGTTTTAAGTTTACATTTTTTAAATAAATTTAAAAACGTAATACAAAAATAAGTTTATTGGATATATTAGCACTATTTTGATTAATTAGAAAATAATAAATAATTATTTAGACTATTTATATAATTATGAATTTTATTCATTAAACATTTTTTTGTATGATTTATGGTTTCTGAGATACCGAGGGTGTCCGTATTTGGATACTTTCCCTTCTACTTATACATTATATGTGATTTAATTACGTATATATTAGCGCTATTACATATACTAATATTATCCAGGATAAGTCATCGTGTGTATATTCAATAGGAATGACCTATATGACCTCAATTAAAGTTACCTCTTGAAATATTCTGTATTCTATAGAATATGATATATATATATATATATATATACATATCGTATTTTATATGATACAAAGTATTTAAAAATATCGCTTTAATAACTTTAATAACAATTGTTAACAATATATTAATATATTGTTGTATACGAGTATAGATGTATCCCACACATATGTCCTCACAGCTATTTATTAACAATCATACGCATTGATATTATTCAGCTGCATGCAGTTAAAGCCACATTATGTCTTTGAACTCCCACCTATTAAATATATTCTCATATATCGCATACCTTCTACACCCTACATTATAAGGCTACTTTAATAACTCCTTCTTCTTTCATTACTAAGTGAAACTCATTTATCCTATTTTTTCTATTCTATTATACCTCTAAAATCACGATATTATTTAATGGTTTGTATTATGCTTATAATCTAGAATGAAAACCTTAAAACCTAATCAAATTTAAATTAAGCAACTCTCATATAATTTCTCATATACGGATATATATATATATATATATATATATATAATAATAATAATAATCAGAGTTTGGGCATTAGCCTGGATGAACGAAAAAGCAGAGCTTATCAAGTCGTTCACCCAATGTGATTGTGGGGGGAAAAATTATGTATAAAATTAAAATAATATTAAATAAAATATTAGATTATAATATAAATTTCTATCCAGGATATCAGTAAAAAAAATAGTCATAAAAAAATCTACCTAGAATACTTTATATCGATTGCCAATGAAAGTCGATAAAGGTGTATCAACTTGGAGGATTTGGGGTTTCTATATCCAATACCTTAAGGAACTCACTTTCCCCAAGAGTAAGAGCACTGGCAACAATTGCCCCCACACAACAATTGCATCCTCATCCCCGACACGAACCATTACCGGCAACATAAATAATCAATACAAAGTACTCGTGAATATCTTATATTTAATATTTAATATTTAAAACAACAAATTGACTTCCTGAATAGAAAATAATACTGAATGTTAAATAAAATTTAAATAAAATTTAATATGTAAGTAATTAAAAATAAGTAATAACAAATATGTACAATTAAAAACTTAATACAAAAATAAAAATAAAAATAAAATAAAATTGCAAAAAACCCCACAATCATTCTCATCATGTATTTAAAATAAATAATTGAATAATATGTACCTACAAAAATATAAACCAATAAAACACAAATATTAAAATTGTATAACAAATTATAAAAATATATTAAAAAAAACTATAACTAAAAGCTATAAAAGCTATAAAACTATAAAAATAAAATATATAAAATAAATACTGATAATATAAGGTAGCAAATAAATTAATATATCACATAATACAATAATTAAAAATAGATTATAAAAATATAAAATTAAAATTAATAAGACGATATCATAAATGATTTAAAAATTGTTTTAAAATTATTCAATTTCGTAATATTTCTTATTTTTTGTGGTAATCTGTTCCACAGCATTGGACCAGTATTCGATAAACAAAATGCTTTTCGGTCAGTTCGTACTTTTATTCTATGAAACAGATTTCCATTATAAGATTTAGCTTTATATAATAATTGTAAATTCTTAGGTAAAATATTATTCCTAGCTCGAAACATAAATTTTATACTATTCATTTTTACAATATCGTCAAATTTAAGAGAATTAGAAATAGTATAGAAATTTGTATACATAGAATGAGTATTACAAATACATTTTATTGCTCTTTTTTGTAAAATGAAAATATTTTTTAAACTGGATTTGAAGGTATTCCCCCAAATATTTGAACAATAATTAAGATGTGATAAAAATAAAGCATTATATAATAAAATTAAAGATTTCATATTTAATTTATTTTTAACTTTGTGTAAAATTGCAATTGTTCTAGAAAGTTTACTTGAAACATAATTGAGTTGCAATTTCCAATTCAATTTACAATCTATAATAACACCTAAGAACTTTATTTCACTGACTTGTTTAACTTTAATGTTATTAATATACAAATCCATATTAATATTAATATTTTTATTTCTTATATTAAATAATAATACATTCGTCTTACTAATATTGAGTGACAATTTATTTACATTCAACCAATCATATAGTTTGTTAATATTAAATTGAATATTGTTTTTTAATTCTAAAATAGACGTATTTGAAAAAATTAAAGTTGTATCATCTGCAAATAAAACTGATTTAAAAGTATCTGATATATTCGGAAGGTCATTAATATATAAAATAAATAATAACGGACCGAGTACAGATCCCTGTGGTACACCACATTTTATATAATTATAATAAGAGTCAGTATTATTATATCTAACAAATTGAATACGATCTGATAAATACGATTTTATTAATTTTAGCGCTATACCTCTGATACCATAAATATAAAGCTTATTGATTAAAATATCATGATCCAGTGTATCAAAGGCTTTGAGTAAATCTATTGAAACAATAGCACAGTTCTCTAAAATTTCTAAATTTGTATTAACTGATTCTAATACATCAGACAATGCATCAGCTGTAGATAAATTCTTTCTGAAACCATATTGATTATCATTTAATATATTAAATTTATTTAAAAAATTTGAAATCCTGCTTTTAATTAGTTTCTCAAATATTTTTGAAATTTGTGGCAGTAAGGATATTGGTCTATAATTCTCAGCTAATGATTTGTCTCCAGATTTAAAAATTGGAATAACTTTAGCTTTTTTTAAAACATTAGGGAAAATACCTTCAGCTAGTGACCTATTGAATACGTGTTTTAATAAAGGACTTATTTCTAAAATAATTTCCTTAATGATAAACATACTAAAATCAGTAACATCTGTACTAGATTTACTTTTAGAATTTCGTACCTCATTCAAAATTTCATAAATTGAAATTTGTGTAAAAAATAATGAATTTTTATTATTTCCTTGCATAGTTTTATAAATATCATTATCAAGAGATGGTGCAGATATTTTTTCAGATAAGTTAATACCTATATTACTAAAGAATGTGTTAAATTCATTAGCATTCGGAGAATTAGAATTATTACCTTGTTTACCTAAATTA
Source organism: Osedax fenrisi (assembly GCA_964019155.1). Lineage (NCBI taxonomy): Eukaryota > Metazoa > Annelida > Polychaeta > Sabellida > Siboglinidae > Osedax > Osedax fenrisi. Next base: position 44,952,586 of record OZ025244.1, on the reverse strand, counting down.
ATATTAATTAAATTATTAATAATTGACCATGTATACTTAATATTATTTTTATTATTATTTATTTTATTTGAATAATATAATTTTTCAGATAAGCGTAATAATGATGTAAGTATGTTTTTATATTTTATATTTTATAAAAGCATTAATACTACATTTAAATTTATGTATTGTATGACCATTTAGTTTTCTGATATATTTATATGTATTATGTTTTGTATTACTTTTATTTGAAATATCATATATTACAAAAATTGGTAAGTGATCACTGATATCACTAAATACAATTCCATTACTTACTGGTTTATATGTTATATTACAATAAATGTTATCAATTAGTGAATTAATACTATTACCATATCTGGTCGGCTTAGTTACTAGTGGAAAACAACCCATACTGAAAATGGTATCAATGAAATAATCATTATTACTATTTTTAATTAAAATATTAACATTAAAATCACCAACTAAAAATAAATCACCTTTGACTGAAAAATCACTAAAATTATTATAAATAAAATCACTAAAACGTTTAATATCAGAATTAGGAGATTTATATATCCCACTAATTATAGTTTGTTTATTATTTATAAACATTGATATACTAACTATGTCTACAAAATCTGGCATTGAATAAGTTAAATTATCTAATGTGTTGAAATTTAAATGTTCTTGTATATATATAGAAACACCACCTCCTATATTTAGATTTTTTATAGATTTATTTTGTCGAATTACATGTGTACAATTATATGTGTCAATGTTATATAAGTCTTTATTGAAATCATGTAACCATGTTTCAGTTATAACAATAATGTTAAATTTAAAAGTACAAGAATCTAATAATAATATTATATCATCGAAATGCTTTACTATATATATATATATATATATATATATATATATATATCTATACCTATATATATTTATAAACATATTGGACATGTAGTTATTTATTTATACATCTTCTAATTTATTGATTATAATCATTGTTTTCATAATAAGTATCTCTTCGATTTAGTCTCTATTTTTATCCCCAAATGTTATCAATATATCAATATGCTTGGAATTAGTAGTAGGATACACCTATCATACAATATCGCACGTTTATTACTAATTATTGCGTGAATTCCTTTATTATAGCAGTAACAGACTAGTCATATGACTTGAATTATAATTATTCATTGATAAATAATATCATTATTAATAATATCACCAGTATAATAACTACTATAAAAAGAAGAAAACTGTTATACTATGGACACTTATGCCGATATGATAGTTTGAGTAAAACTATTATACAATGTAGGGTCGAATGTATACAAGGGATAGAGGCAGACCAAAGAAAGACTGGATGGCTAATATAATACAGTGGACTGATGAGACAGTGAGTGAACTTTTGGAGAAGGTTAAGGATAGCAAAGGCTGGATAAAATGTGTTATTGGTGTTGTTGTTGTTGTTGGCGGCGGCAGGATGGCGTCACATGGACCAAAGTCGATGTGCGAACGCCAGAACAGCCCTTGGGTTTGAAACCAAAACTGATAGATGGGGTGCCGCCCCCCCCCCAAACACACGTATACGTTTCACGGCCTCCTGAATCCAGTGCTCGAGTGTTTCAGGATCCGCTTCTCAATGAGGGCAGGTTGGCGATGAGTTTGCGTCCACGATGCTTCTGTAAGCTGCAAGTTTGCGGCAGTGACCGCTGCGGAGCTGCGCGATTATAACATGTTGTTGTTGTCGTTGTACTCGAGATGATTCCCCCTACGATGCATGCGTCACGGAATTAAAAGTAAAAGTAAGTAAATAACCAGATTATAATAAATCTGTATTAATATACCGTATAAAGTCTGCGTTGACATACCATCTACCTCACCTGGTTTTTATTGTGACATTACACTATATTATGATTTATTTGTTCAAAACCTAAATGCCTTTAGTGATGATCACAGCACTGCAACTATTTGATTAGCTAGCTAGTAGCTATAGCTATAGCTGTAGTATATTGACTACTATTCTTACATATTCACCGAACACACTCGACTTAAACTCTCAATAGGCAACTACTTCTACAACTTTACAATGTCTGATATATGTCGGATATATATCCTATACATTTGAAGACACTGAACTTAAAATTCCCACTATATATAAACTACCCCTCCTTTATGAGAATGTGGGTATATTATAATATTATAAGACCTGCAGGTATATAACATGTTATGTAAGAACTTAATAATATTCATGGATCTTCAAATTTGTAAAACTTAAATACTGATTTTATGAATATGGTTAATAAACGTATTAATATTTACTATTAATAAATAGTATTCATCTATAGGCTATATATATATTATATAGGTATATACTATACTATGGTATATATATAGTAGTTTATATTATATAATTTCACTTTAAGTATTTCTCAGTGATACTATATAAGTTTCACTTTCATATCTATAGATAGTATACTAGTACCGATTCTACCATGTATTATCTAGACCGACCTAAATATATTTGGAATGTATCGCTTCCGATAGGTTGTCGTATTGTAATATGTTTACTCGAGCCTATAGGCTCGAGTAAACTATAGTTTACTATATTATGAGTTTACTATAGCCTATATATAGGCTCTAATTTAGTTAGTAACTTTACTATATATCGAATCTAACATGCCTCACTATCGCATAGCTCACTCGCATACATAATAATAGTTATAACCAATAATATCATCTATAATATAATTGTTTGAAATATGATAATATTCATAAGAGAATCTCTGAGAGATACTTGTTATCTGGCGATATTAAGAATGACATTATTCAACTATATAAATCTGAATTATTAAATATTTTATTATAAGATATTAATGGAACTTTCTCAATTCAATGTGATGGAATTCAAGATATATCCGGAAGTGAACAGGACATTTTGGTGGTTCGGTATTTGACATAAAAACTAGAAATTAAAGAAATATGCAATATGACTGAGGGTACAACTTAGAAAATATAGCAATTTAATGTTTTCTGAACTTTAACATCTTAACTTGCCTATTTAAGAGGACAGTCATATAACGGTGCAGCTAATATATTTGATAAATGTAATGGTGTAAAGACTATAGGTATACTAATGTACTAATGAACTATTATACTAATGAATAGACAGCCATTAACTTTTATACACAATGTGGAGCTCATCGCACAAACTTAATAGAATAATCATTAGATAATAATATAAATATAATAAAAGCCTTGAGAGTGATTCATGATTTGGGATTATTATATGAACAAACTATCAAATTCCGGAATGTATATATTACTAATAATAAAAAAGCAAATACATTGAAACCATTATGCACAACAAGATGGAATGTGAAAATCATGTATTAAAACATCATTATTTCAATATAGTGGTATAATCGATGCACTGAAATAATATAAAGAATTAGATTATATTATCAATGACAACAAATATATTGCAAATTTATTATTACAAAATATGAATAAGTCAAATATTTGTTCTATGAATATTTCAAGTTTTAAATTTGAAAGCTTGGATATGAAGGTGAAAGCTTTCAATGATACCAACAAATACTATTGAAGGTAACATTTATAAAAAATATACTTGAAAACATATATGATTATAAATATATATATAATAAAAACCAATATTAAACATAAACATAAAGTATTAGATAATATTAAAGATGATTCTAAATTGAATAATTCATTGAAGATATAGAAACAAAAGTATTTTATATTTTATATATATACAATTTTGTATATTGATTCAAGGTTAATAACCTACTTTATAAACATATTATATAAAACATTTTATAAAATACAAAATAGCTTACAATAAATGTTTATAATAAAATATTATTATAATTTATTTTTATTTTAAATATATATAATTTAATCTTCTAAGTATATCTAATTCAGAGAATAATAATAAGATATATAATATAAATTATTATAAATATGTATGAGATGAATAGTAATTAAAGTTCAAAAGACTATGTAAGGTACCTCATCTAGATAAAAGAATAGGTATAACATTGTTATAACATTATAATGTTATGTTAATATAAGAATGTGATTAGATATGATCAGTTAATATGTTAATATACTTTATCATTATTATTTACAGAATAAAATATACTGAGTTGTTTGATTCCATAATGATGAAAATTAAAACCACATTTTATACTAAGGAAACATTACTTATACATTCTTATAAATTAAAGGAATCATTATTATAAATAATATAATTCATGAAAAAAAGGTATTTTTTTTTATATTAATCTTATTAATCCTATTAATTTTCTACACTAAAAAATGTATGAAGAATTAACGATTGAAAGATCGAATTTCCATATGTTCAAATCAATCAATAAGTTCAATACCATCTGATGTGGATAAACATATACATTATGGAACAATCTCCTAAAATTCAAAAAATATTTTCCGGCATAATAGATTTGATCAAATTTTATTGGTTTGCCCCTCAAGTTCTGTATCATGTTAGCGTGGATTTAGTAAGAAATAATAAAGACGTTGTTAAGATCTACTATGCTATAGCATATGCTAAGCATACTATTTATAAATAGTAAATTAAATGCATTAGTAGGTTATTATATATATCCTATTGGCAAATATCAATCAAAAAATAATTCACACAATTGAGATGGGTATATTTATAAATAAAAATCTATATTTATATAATAATAAATTATGTAATGTTTATTATTTATTTTCTAATATATTCCTACTTATTTTTATAAAAATTAAATATTATTAATTGCATATTAAAGGTTTAACATATACTAATGAGGTATACGATATTAATAATATATATTTAGTAATTATATTAGTAATAAATAATAGGATATATAATATAAAATAGAAATAAATAGCCCCCACACCATAACAAATATCGTTCCCCCACACCCTAAATATAGTTATATAATCGAAAGTATAAATTATAAATATTTATCTAATGATAACATTCGTTATAGAAATAAACAAATAATAATACGAAATTAAAAAATTAAAGAAATGTAAACGTTTTACAGTCAACGTCAAAATAAATGAAAAATAATCGAAAATAGAAATAAAAATAGTAAAAATAAACGAAAAATGTGATATTATTAATTTAGTTCCAAATGTAATAATAGTACAAATATTATTTTAGATATATTGCAATAATTTCAACGAAAATTGTACACTTTATGTACCCCATATTGTCTGCTAGAACACGTAAATACATGTCTTCTCACTAAAAAAGACGATAGAATAATAATCCTAATTATTTACCTACAAAGTAACTAATTAAAAAATGTCATATAAATTAAGCACCCCATTTACCTACATTTGTGATTATAGGGTATCGATATTTAGAATGTCCTAGTGTGTTTTAAACATGTTTATAAACCGAAAATCTAGATTATATTTAACAATTGTTGTTTAAACATGTTTCATATATGCATGTTCAAACGTGCATGTTTCTAAATATAATTAAGCTCTTCTATGCGTGTACTAAGTATATTAATATAATCTACTATTATTACATATTAAAACAGTAAAACACATTTTAATTGAATATTTGTGGTTTGTTTTTTTTCATATTTTATATTTGAAAATAAAAAATATTTGTATTATAATAAATATGAAAGCTTATTTATAACCTACACGCAGGATATATTTGTAGTTTCGAACTACTAGGAATATTCTTATAAGAGATTAATTAAACAAGTATTCCTAATCAAGTGACGAATTGTATACAATTATTATATTACACTGCTTGTATAGAGATTTTGTGGATTCAAATTTGAACCAAAACTATTATCACTACCTTATTTTAAATGTATTATGAAGGGAAAAATCTTTGTATTGACCTACAAAATGTGTAATATATCCATAAATTTGTAATATATTTAAAATGTATTAATGAATTTATATTTATATTAATATAATTAACATAGTAATAATATATAGAGAATATATAAATAAGCAATACTATATTAATTTTATATATTTTACATATAAAAATTATAAAAAAAAGTGCCCTAGGAGAGGCTCGAACTCTCAACCTCCGCATAACTTAGTTAACATACTGTTTATAAGTACGGCGCGCTAACCGATTGTGCCACCAGGGCAGACGAAATAAAATGTAATATTTATCCGTATGGATATTAATATGTATACATATTTATAATTGTATAATAATTTATAAAATATTAGTATTACTGTTTATTATCTATAATGAATATGAGATTAAATCATATATTATTATAAAATAAATAATTATATATTAAATATAATATATATATATATTATAATTATATATTATCTTAGAATCTAAGATTCTTAGATTATCTTTATATATAATTATTATAATTATATATAATTATTATTATAATAATTATATATTTAATATAATTATTATATTATAATAATATTAGTATAGGATATTATTTACGAAACAATTATTTGAATTATAATAATTATAATAATTATAATAATTATTATTATAATTATTAATTAATTTATTATTTTAATATTTCATATTTATTATAAATAATAAACATTAATCATTAATTTAATGGCATTAAATTTTAATGTTAATATAATTATTATAATAATATTAAATTGTATAATAATTTATAAAATATTAAATATTTTATAAATTGTTATACAATTTAATTGAAATATGTATCTAATACATACTATTATCAAATGGTACCGGTAAACTATTATTATAATACTATTATTATAATAATTATAATAATAATTTAATTATTTAATAATTTAAATATATATATATTATATATATTATATATGATATAATTATTATAATATTATATTATTATTATAATAATTATATAAATATTATATAAAATTTATAATAAATATTATATTAAATATATATATATAAATGGTAGCTGGACGGAATCCGCACATTAAAATGAAATATCCGCACATGCAACACCGCAATACTAAAAATGCGGTATTGCGTGCGCTCACATTCCAGAGACGCGTGTGTTAATTAGTCGACAATAACAATGTGTGGAATAAACCCAGCTTGGTAGAGATATTAGTATATGTATATATATAGGCATACGCTATATGCTGATGTAAGAATACCTACGTGGTATCGTGTTGGGATACAGATATATATGTATAGAGACATATGCATGTGTATGCAGGCGTGTATACAAACAACGGGGTGTGTATACGTGAGCTATGAATATACATTAGCTGCATTACTTCTCGAGTGAGCCTATAAAAGTATATTGTCACTGTTGTGGTTAGGTTGGGTTAAGTTTTAATTTTTGAATGCGCATCGAGGATACGAGATCTGACCTATATATAGATATAATTAATAAGAATAGTAAATAGTAAAAACATGACTAACCTGCCCGCCCCCACACCCACCTGCCCTTAAAGGATTTTTGGACCGAGCTGCATTTCGCCATTCATCGAATTATGACTAATATATTTGGTTGTGGGTTTTAGTATTGCGGGCGTTGCATGTGCGGATATTTCATTTTTCAATGTGCGGACCCCGCACCCCATCCATATAAATTAGTTTAAATTAGATTGATTGATAATTTATTTATTTGTAAGCAAATATATAGTAGAAACATATAATTGAAAGTATAAAGTATAAATATTTTAGTATTTTAGTAACATATATATGAATATAAGTATAAGCTATTTTATGATTTTATTTAATAAATGATTACAATATTAAATATTACGATTACAATATTAAATCGTATGCTATTATATATAATACAAATATTTGTATTAATGATCATCAGTTTCTATTACTGCATACTACAAACAGGTATTCGAATATCATATTGCCTATTCGTTATGCATGGTCTCTATTAGCTAATCATAGAGATTGAAGGCAATGTATCTCATTTACTTATATACGTAAATACTTTTCGGCCGGAGCAAAACATATATAAATCCATAAATGTTGTAGTTATTTACTTTACGAATATTTGCAAATTATTTACTTATTTAGCATATCTTAGCCATGTCATGATCATTCCTATTTAAATAGATAGTTTTATATATATATATATATATACAGTAATCTATATATTATTCATTGGGAAGTGCTATATATTATTAAGATCCGGTAACTGATACAGAATTCAGTGAATGGAAATGGAATGGATACCACGAAAAGAGCCGATATGGGATCAAGAACTGATTACATAATTATTAATTATACTATAATAAATGTATTGAATGAAAATATATGTTGATTATATTAATAAGTAAAGGTATATTTATTTACAATTACCATATTATACATATAGTTATATGAATTATTTATTTACTAAATATATAATTATGATATAAATATATATATGTATATGTATTAATAATAATTATACATTAATAATAAATTAATTGATTATTAAAATTGACTTATAAAAATAATAATTAAATATAAATCATGTACAATTATTATTATATTAATTTAAATGACTCTAATAAATAATATTTATAATATAAACAATTTATTAGTAATATTTATCTTCATGTTCTTATAAAAGTATTATAATTATTTCCGAATATACATAATACAATATATTGCAAATAGGTTAATAATATTATAATACAATGTTATATTATACAATTATATATTATAATAATTCTTGAATAAAAATATCAAAATACGATGATTTAATCATAGGAAATAAACTAATACATAATAAATTAGTTTTATATAATAGTGTGCGAATAAATATATATTACAGTTATATACATACACATAAAATATTAATATTGAAATATCTTAATATATTACTATATACAGAGAACGACAAATAGGTTATATATAACGATCCCTAATATACTCCGCGACAAAAACTTCGATGACGACGTGTGTATAGGTACACGGGTCTACACAGACGGGGCTAGGATGGGGGCGATGGCGGGGGGTGGGGGCAGCGTCACTGCTTCATGCGGAACTTGAGCATGTGCGCGCTGATCGAAGCGAAACACTCGTCCACCGTCCTCGTCTGGGCGTAGTAGTCGACGAAGTCACCCTCGGGGTTAACTAGGTAGCCCACTACGCTGTGATCGACCTGACGGGGTGGCGGGGGGGGGGGGGTTAGTGAGGGGGTGAGGTAGGGAATATGGATTTGGCGGGGGGAGCAGGGATCTAGTATATATATATATATATATAAATCATATAGAGAATAAGTATAACATTTAAACTTAAATTACTTATATAGCTATTATGAAAATGTTACCCATACAAACATTAATGTTAATATCGAATAACTTGATATCTATTTACGATATTGAATAGAATATCAATGAATTAAAATAGTTGATAGAGTTCAGAAAGTAAATACAATTTCTGCTCTAAGGAGAGTACCAGAGATTATCTGTAATCTATACTCATAAAAGATACTCTCCAGAAAAATAATAATATAACATTATTAATAAATATAATTACGAATAATAAAACGAAAAAAAAATAAACTAAAATTTAAAATTATAGAGACAATAAAAAAAGAAAATAAATATATAGAATAAATTAGCTGATAGATATAATAAAATTAAAATAACGAGTTATAATAATGAAACTAATTAATAAACTAATAACGAAAATAATATTTGTTTAAAAAAATTAGAGTTTTATATATTTTTGAAATGAATTGTATTTTAAATATTTACAGTGATTGTTTAAATTACTCAAAAGTCTACTACAATATATGTTAATTGTGTACTGTTAATTCTATACTGTTTGTTTTATATTTATATGTATTCAATAAGTGTATTTATTTCTTATATTGTAATAATTTATTTTGTATTCAAATATATTTGTCATTTTTTATTAAATATAATATGAATAAAATTAAGAGATATGTAATTATCTAAATCATATATATTTTAAATGATATTTTTTAAAATAACAAATCATTAATATGTAATGTATATAGATTGTGTATACGGTTGTGTTTTATTAATTAATCTAATTTTTCTTTTTTGTAGTATAAATATTTTATTAAGATTACTTTTAAAACTTAAAAATATATTACTACGTATTATTTTATATTAATATTAATATATTTATATATATCGATATACTGAATATTAATGTATTCGATATTATTAGTGATCATACCATACGATACCATACCAATATACATACACCTACATACATATAAATATTATATGATTTCATTGTTTGTTTATATTACTATGACTTTATTATTATGTTATCATTATTTTTATTTTTATTTTATTATATTTATCTGAATGAATATGATGATATATGGCACTGCACATACTGCCAGGAGGTATCGAATCAATAAAGCTGATCGCTTTCACTGATCCTCCTTAGACTTTGTCTATAAACTAATGCTAATCATCTAATTAATGGTATGGTGTGTACATGATCAGTGTTACCCCGCTGTAGGGTGTACTAGGTCAGTGTAGGGTGTACTAGGTCAGTGTTACCCCGCTGTAGGGTGTACTAGGTCAGTGTAGGGTGTACTAGATCAGTGTAGGGTGTACTAGATCAGTGTTACCCCGCTGTAGGGTGTACTAGGTCAGTGTAGGGTGTACTAGGTCAGTGTTACCCCGCTGTAGGGTGTACTAGGTCAGTGTAGGGTGTACTAGATCAGTGTAGGGTGTACTAGATCAGTGTTACCCCGCTGTAGGGTGTACTAGATCAGTGTAGGGTGTACTAGGTCAGGGTAGGGTGTACTAGATCAGTGTAGGGTGTACTAGATCAGTGTTACCCCGCTGTAGGGTGTACTAGGTCAGTGTAGGGTGTACTAGATCAGGTTAGGGTGTACTAGGTCAGTGTAGGGTGTACTAGGTCAGTGTTACCCCGCTGTAGGGTGTACTAGGTCAGTGTAGGGTGTACTAGATCAGGTTAGGGTGTACTAGGTCAGTGTTACCCCGCTGTAGGGTGTACTAGATCAGTGTAGGGTGTACTAGGTCAGGGTAGGGTGTACTAGATCAGGTTAGGGTGTACTAGATCAGTGTTACCCCGCTGTAGGGTGTACTAGGTCAGTGTAGGGTGTACTAGGTCAGTGTAGGGTGTACTAGGTCAGGGTAGGGTGTACTAGATCAGTGTTACCCCGCTGTAGGGTGTACTAGGTCAGTGTAGGGTGTACTAGGTCAGGGTAGGGTGTACTAGATCAGGTTAGGGTGTACTAGGTCAGTGTAGGGTGTACTAGGTCAGTGTTACCCCGCTGTAGGGTGTACTAGGTCAGTGTAGGGTGTACTAGATCAGGTTAGGGTGTACTAGGTCAGTGTTACCCCGCTGTAGGGTGTACTAGGTCAGTGTAGGGTGTACTAGGTCAGTGTAGGGTGTACTAGGTCAGTGTTACCCCGCTGTAGGGTGTACTAGGTCAGTGTAGGGTGTACTAGGTCAGTGTAGGGTGTACTAGGTCAGTGTAGGGTGTACTAGGTCAGTGTAGGGTGTACTAGATCAGGTTAGGGTGTACTAGGTCAGTGTTACCCCGCTGTAGGGTGTACTAGGTCAGTGTAGGGTGTACTAGGTCAGGGTAGGGTGTACTAGATCAGTGTAGGGTGTACTAGATCAGTGTTACCCCGCTGTAGGGTGTACTAGGTCAGTGTAGGGTGTACTAGGTCAGTGTAGGGTGTACTAGGTCAGTGTAGGGTGTACTAGATCAGTGTTACCCCGCTGTAGGGTGTACTAGGTCAGTGTAGGGTGTACTAGGTCAGGGTAGGGTGTACTAGATCAGTGTAGGGTGTACTAGATCAGTGTTACCCCGCTGTAGGGTGTACTAGGTCAGTGTAGGGTGTACTAGGTCAGTGTAGGGTGTACTAGGTCAGTGTAGGGTGTACTAGGTCAGTGTTACCCCGCTGTAGGGTGTACTAGGTCAGTGTAGGGTGTACTAGATCAGGTTAGGGTGTACTAGGTCAGTGTTACCCCGCTGTAGGGTGTACTAGGTCAGTGTAGGGTGTACTAGGTCAGGGTAGGGTGTACTAGATCAGTGTAGGGTGTACTAGATCAGTGTTACCCCGCTGTAGGGTGTACTAGGTCAGTGTAGGGTGTACTAGGTCAGGGTAGGGTGTACTAGATCAGTGTAGGGTGTACTAGATCAGTGTTACCCCGCTGTAGGGTGTACTAGGTCAGTGTAGGGTGTACTAGGTCAGTGTAGGGTGTACTAGGTCAGTGTAGGGTGTACTAGATCAGTGTTACCCCGCTGTAGGGTGTACTAGGTCAGTGTAGGGTGTACTAGATCAGGTTAGGGTGTACTAGGTCAGTGTTACCCCGCTGTAGGGTGTACTAGGTCAGTGTAGGGTGTACTAGGTCAGGGTAGGGTGTACTAGATCAGTGTAGGGTGTACTAGGTCAGTGTTACCCCGCTGTAGGGTGTACTAGGTCAGTGTAGGGTGTACTAGGTCAGTGTAGGGTGTACTAGGTCAGTGTAGGGTGTACTAGGTCAGTGTAGGGTGTACTAGGTCAGTGTAGGGTGTACTAGGTCAGTGTTACCCCGCTGTAGGGTGTACTAGGTCAGTGTAGGGTGTACTAGATCAGGTTAGGGTGTACTAGGTCAGTGTTACCCCGCTGTAGGGTGTACTAGGTCAGTGTAGGGTGTACTAGGTCAGGGTAGGGTGTACTAGGTCAGTGTAGGGTGTACTAGGTCAGTGTTACCCCGCTGTAGGGTGTACTAGGTCAGTGTAGGGTGTACTAGGTCAGGGTAGGGTGTACTAGATCAGTGTAGGGTGTACTAGATCAGTGTTACCCCGCTGTAGGGTGTACTAGGTCAGTGTAGGGTGTACTAGATCAGGTTAGGGTGTACTAGGTCAGTGTTACCCCGCTGTAGGGTGTACTAGGTCAGTGTAGGGTGTACTAGGTCAGGGTAGGGTGTACTAGGTCAGTGTAGGGTGTACTAGGTCAGTGTTACCCCGCTGTAGGGTGTACTAGGTCAGTGTAGGGTGTACTAGGTCAGGGTAGGGTGTACTAGATCAGTGTAGGGTGTACTAGGTCAGTGTAGGGTGTACTAGGTCAGTGTAGGGTGTACTAGATCAGGTTAGGGTGTACTAGGTCAGTGTTACCCCGCTGTAGGGTGTACTAGGTCAGTGTAGGGTGTACTAGGTCAGGGTAGGGTGTACTAGATCAGTGTAGGGTGTACTAGATCAGTGTTACCCCGCTGTAGGGTGTACTAGGTCAGTGTAGGGTGTACTAGGTCAGTGTAGGGTGTACTAGATCAGTGTTACCCCGCTGTAGGGTGTACTAGGTCAGTGTAGGGTGTACTAGGTCAGTGTAGGGTGTACTAGGTCAGTGTTACCCCGCTGTAGGGTGTACTAGGTCAGTGTAGGGTGTACTAGATCAGTGTAGGGTGTACTAGATCAGTGTTACCCCGCTGTAGGGTGTACTAGGTCATGGTAGGGTGTACTAGGTCAGTGTTACCCCACTACTAGGGTTGGGTGTACTAACGATGTAGTCTTCGTCGTCATCTTTAGGTCCGCTAGCAAAGTACACGCGATAAGCTTTAGCCGCGACCTTGACCTGCTCCTCTGTACCGGTCAGACCTACCATCTTGGGGGAGAACTCTGCGCGATGAGGAGGGGAGGGGGGTAGCTAGCGTTACTATGGGTTTATAGTGATGGTGATGGTGATGGTGATGTTGATGATTGATTGATTGATTGATTATTTATTTAAATACATTAAATATATAAGTCAATACTGTTGACTGAATAGTGTATAATAATGGGGACAAAATAATATATATATATATAATTCAATTTCATATTAACAATATAACATATAAACACAAATTAATTATTCGAACAGAAGAATTTTGTTGACCTTACTTTGTATATTTTCACATTGCATCTACATGATGATGATAATAGTGATAATGATGATGATGGTGAAGATGATGGTGATGATGATGATGAAGTAGTAGTAATTAAACCTGCAACGTATTCCTTGACAGTAGCAACATCATCTCTGTGAGGGTCCACACTGATGAACATCGGTATCAGGTTTGGAAGCTTGCTGATGTCATCTGATAGAGAGAATAATACACATTGTAGAGTGTGCTATGGGTTATAGCCTATTACGTATTGTAATATATAATGTTTAGTAATTGAAGATTTCACTACACTATAGTGTATATGAAACTTGTTACATTATATTATTTTCTTAATATAATAATATCTTATAAACCATACAAAATATAATATTAATGATCAATTAAATATTATTTTATATTATATAACTACATTAACTATAACTACCAGATATTAGTTGCTGCGTAATCGATAAAGTAACCTATTTTGTCTACGATTTCCACAATCTTCTCGAGTTCATCGGGACAGATGTCAGGACAATGTACGAAGCCAAAGTACAGGAGCAGCCATTTACCTGTGTAACACATAGTATGTATACACACGCGCGATGCTCGGCATGTGAATACATAGTGTGGACTAGCGATGCAGTAAATGATGCAAGTCAAAGCTAAGTATCGATGTAGTCTTAGTCTCGGTTACCTAAAGTCTCAACTCGGTCTCGATTCGAGCTCGTTTTTTTTTTTCGAAAAATGAAAGACTTGGCTCGGCATCAATAACCAAAAGTCTCGGCTCGGCATTTGTTACCTCACTAATATGTGCACACGATATATTATCAATATAGTAACTATCAAGCATTAATCTAAAGATGTAACTTAAATTCTGTGCAATCATTATTTACACCTATATTAATATTATTTAAAATAATGTGTATTATAATTTTATAAGTTATAGTACAATATCATTATAAAATATAAAAAAAAAATACTAATTTTATTAATAATAATTAATATATATTTATTTTATATTTATATTAATGAATAATGTAGATATACCAGTAATTATGTACTATTTTAATAACATTTCCTAGTAGAAATATATGTATGAATCATAAATAAATTAGTAATACTTGTAGGGTAAAAGGAAATCCAGTAAATAAATACTTATAAGTTTTAATTTAAAACTAATTAATAATATATAATGATGTAAAACTAGTTGTTTACAATAAACAGTATGTTGATAACATTTATGTATAGAATACCAACATATATATAATATTATATATATATATATATATATATATATTGTGAATATGTATATAAATATAATGATATTGATTTATTGAAATGATAATTGATCACATAATAATATATCTGAAATATTTATTGAATTATTTATTACTAAATATATATTATTTAATTACTATTAATATAAGAAAATTGTTGAATTTGTCCTTATTCTAATTTACGAGGAAGATTATTATGATGATATGTTTATGAACCTCTATAATCAGTGTCTGATTGAGTGACTCCATCTTGATTCACTAGGGTCCATGGGCCTCCAATACTTGCTTTTCCTAGGGTTTTCGTCCTTTCTTTTTCTAACTCTAAACATTGTGCATCGTAAGGTAATAAGCACATCATTGATGGCGTATTAATGGGATGGTCGATGTTCATTAGTTTACATGTAACATATAGGGAAAGTGTTATTTACTTTTTTATTTATTATTTAAAAAAAAACACTGACAACAAAATTATATATATGACAATTGTATACACTACAAAATAAGCAATAGTACATATAATGTAACAAAGTATTATTGATATATACAACAAAATTATAAAAAAAAATAATCGTAAATAAAAAAGTTTATAGCCCTTTCTCTATATTTTAAACTCGCAAACTCTTGAGTCCCATTAAAACGGTTAATTAAATATATCAATTAAATCATTTCCAATTAATACACCTATTTAACAGTTCATATTATTGTCTCGCATTCATTATGACACCGTTGAAATATCGGTGGAAAAGAAAATTACAAAAATATTTTAGAAATGATATTATTTGAATCGTATAATATTGATAGTATAAACAGTGTCATTATTGTCTTTAAAACTGTGTTATTGTACATCTATCAGTAGTAAACATAAGGAATTAACTCACGATTAGAGAAGGTAGTTAGGGTGGAAATTATTGATTTACTAAATATAATCTATTCTAATAATACATGTTAACAATGTTAAAATAATAGTATCTATCCTACTACTACTACTACTACTACTACTACTACTACTACTACTACTACTACTACTACTACTACTACTACTACTACTACTACTACTACTACTACTACTACTACTACTACTACTAACTCAACTCCTTCTCACTCTTAAGGTAAAGCATGCCCCCATAGAGAACACAACCAATACCCACCGCTACAGATAGTCCCTTCCACGATACTGGCTGTGAAACGTAGAGGCATAGTGTAAGTGTTAAGTAAGGGGTAAGGGTATATGCTAGGGTTTATATTAGGTGTAATTAAAGGGTAAGAGAGAGTAGCCTATTACAGAGATATTATCATGATAAAGTGTATGTTTACGTGGTTATGATTCTATATGATATTAGCAAAGATTTTGCGAAGCAAAGATATAACACTCCCTATGCATGCAACGTAATTTAGTAATATCCCCAACCGCTGCTAGCAGTAGTATCGAAATCACTGAAATAGATTTAGGTTCGGCTCTGTTTGCAAACAACAATGTTTTCATTGCTCTATTAAATTACATGTAATATAAATTAACTTTTACTTACTAAATATATACTTATAGCATTTAAAACATAAATATCATATTTGTTTGTTATATATTAGTAATGAACACTTAGTTTTCATCATATAAATATTAATTTAAAGCATATTATTTAACATTTTAAAAGTGTATAGTTAAATACGAATTTACATTATAAACAACACATAGTTCCTAAAAGTAACCCGCTATAGGTGGCACCAGGGTATTTTGTATACAAATTCGAATTACACGATTTCGCGTAAGAGTTATATCTTTCCTTCGGAAAATCTTTGATATTAGTGTAAGTGGATAAGTAATATTTCATTGCATTATTGTACGGAAGTAAACATTCACGTTCCATATAGATATTTAATTATAATGTAACATCGTTAAATACATTATGATAATTATGATTATATATGTATATATTATATACAGCTTTATTATATTATATATGTTAAAGTATAATAGACACCTCCATAATAATGAACACACTACTTAACGCAGAGAAACAATCACACGGTGACCTACTGTACTAAAGCTGTTCACTAGTGTACAGTATTCTCAAGCAATGACGGTGATCAAGTGTGAAGTGATAGCGTGTGTATTAGTGATGGTGAGCGCAATGATAAGCACGTATTAAACATATATTAATGACATTCATTTAATGTAAATAATGATTTATAAATAGTAGAATCACTTACGCTACGAACGGTACCACTAATCTGCATGAGATCATTGGTTACCTTCTAGAGCAGCGGTTCCCAACCTTTTTTCATCATGACCCTTTTTTGTATAATTCTTAATTTAAAAATATTCCATGACTCAATGAATAATTTTATTTTTGTATTAATAAATATTATTCATAAACAAATAATATAAACTATAATATATATATATATATATTTAGAAATCGGATCATGACCCAAACAAAAAATCCAATGACCCATAGGTTGGGAACTACTATTCTAGAGTATCTCGAACACACGCGCGCGCTCGTACACGCGACTAAACCCCTGTTACCAACCGAGTTCTTGAGGGGCTGCTCCGGGGTTTTGGGCGGCATCACTCCTGGTCGTTCTAGGCGACACTTACGCGACGGGTTGCAGGCCGTCTGCAGTCTCGTAGTGCGCAGTATTCTACCCGACTGGGGAGGGGTGTGGTAGCGGTCAGGGGTGTGGTAGAGGTCAGGTCAACGTGTTTAACGTAATGTTATGTTAACATCTACTCGTATAAAAAGATGGATTTAGATCAAATATTTTAAATCCGATATATTAATATATATATTTTATGTATATATATATATACATAAATACATATATATATAAATTATATATATATATATAATCAATGATAATACTACATATTTAGAAATATCAAATATTAATTGATTCATTTTAAAAAACACTACCTGTAATCAGCAAGAATCATTACATTGGTAAGTCATAAACAATGTGGCAATATACAAAGATAAGCATAGCATCATTTATACTGTAATATGGTGATATTTGTATATCTGGAGTATATATATATGTGTGTGTATAACTCAATTTTGTGTTCATCTTCTCATGGTAGAGGTAATGGTTTTTTATTCGAAATATATTGAAAATATAATTTATCTCCTCTCCTCTATGCAATTGTCTTATTATTTATTATTTACATATAGTATTTTTACTTTATTTAACTTAGTAATTATATATATGTATTATATATATAGTATATAATCCTTAATTAATGATTTTATTCATATTTTGATGGGTTTTAAGGTTTTATTTACATGATATGAATATATCAAATTTTATTATTTTAATTTTCATTATTTATTGTTTTTTCTCTTCATATAGAATTTATATATTTATATTTATTCTTTTTTATTGTAGCAATATGCTGATTTACTAATCTATAGTCATGAAAACTATTCATATATAATGTATAATCAATGAATATAGTTCACTAATTAAATTTCCTATTTTCTCTTAATTTATTACGGATGAATTTGTTATTTATAAAATTAATTTATGTAAATTTACACTTAAGTGACACTTAAAAAGCGCAAACAAATATTTTATTAATGAGATAAAATACATCTATTTATATATATATATATCTTATTACATTATATATAATATTAAATATATATATGAAAATAGGTACGAGTAGAGTTATTGATATTTTATTAATAATATTAAATATTTGTTCTCCTTAACAAATATTTTACTCCACTCATTTTCTCATTATAATATATGAACATTATTCTCTAAAGTCAGTTTAAAAGGGCTTCAAATACGAACTGGAAATACTCTGGAGATTTTATAAATTTACACTCTATAACGGTTCTTAGTAATAACCTCAGGTATTTTTCTCAAATATCTTAAATAGGTTGTTAATAATGGTTTTCCATTATAATACATCATGATATTAAACCATATGTTACATATGACATATTATGTAGTACATGGTATACTATTATTATAATAGTTATAGTAACTATATGATATAGTATATCATCATGATAATCATTTAGACTAAATGATTTAGTACATGATCATTATGATGTTATACATTATTCTTTAGTGTATTAGTGTACCTACTTCTGTAACTTTATACTATTATTGTATTACATTAATTTAATGATTAAATCATTTAATTTAATGTAATTTCATTTACAATAATTGTATATAATATTATAATAATTATATTATTAAATATTTAAAAATAGTAAGTATATTTAATATAATATTATTATAATAATTATACTATATGGGTACCAGTAATTTCGGACGAGGTAATTTCGGACGAATTTTCGGTAATTTCGGACGAATTTTCGGTAATTTCGGACGAATTTTAATTTTACCGACAGGTGAAAATTCGATTATTCTAAGCTTATTTTATGTATTTTTAGGTAATTTCGGACGACTTTTTAAGTAATTTCGGACGGATTTTTAGGTAATTTCGGACGACTTATTTATGTAATTTCAGATGGATTTTTATGTAATATGCACGTACACTGTACACAAGTGTATTTATGCACAAGTTATTTAGAATGTATTATAGTTCTTATTTATCTTATTTATAATTGAATTATTTCAGAATTGTATTATATATATGTTATATTATAACTTATATATATATGTTTTAAACAAATTTAGTTAAATATGTTATGGACCTACTAAAAAAACAAAGAAAATATGTATGATATTTTATTGTGACCGTGATTGACAGTGGCGCGAATTCACACAAAGAAACTCTATAGCGTTTCTTTGTATATAAAATATGTTAATTTAAATATAATCCCAAAAGTAAACATCATGTTTAACATGGGAATGTATTTTAGATATCCAATAATACAAATCTTTAATAGTCCGAATCTAATATTTAAAGTCCGAAATAGTTCGATTCAATATTAAGTCCGATATAAGTCCGATCCGAGTCCGATATATCATAAATTATACTGTATCATGAGCTGCAGCTCGTTATCAATGACCTAAAGTCCGAAACGGGTCCGAATGAGAACACTATAGTGTTACAATACTATAGTATACGTATATATAATTGGTAAATACACACACATATATATATATATAAACAATTATGTAAATTAGATATAATAAAAGTATAAGTTTATATGATAATACTTAATACATGTGTGTATGTTTGTGTGAGTGTATATGTGTATATATTTCATATACTATAATAGTACAATAGTAACTATTGTATTACAATATCAAAATATACATCTTATATATTACATACATGGCAGGTAGAAATTTAAGAATCACACATATTGACTCATTGCAGTGGGAAAGCTTTGTCTATTTATAATATCTTGTTGACCTAGATATATTTACTATATAATTCAATATACGTAGTATAAATAGATATATAAATAGTATAATTGGTAATATATTATAAATACACCTATATATAAATAAGTATGTAAATAAGATATAATAAAAGTATAATATTATATGATAATACATAATACATATGTGTGTGTGTATGTGTGTGTGTGTATGTGTATGCATGTGCGTATGGGTGTACATTTTTCATATACTATTGTATTACAATATCAAAATATACATCTTATACATTACATACATGGCAGGTAGAAATTTAAGAATCACACATATTGACGCATTGCAGTGGGAAATCTTGTCTATTTATAATCTCTTGTTGACCTATATATATTTACTATATAACTCAATATACGTACTCTGTATGTATATATAATTGGTAATATATCATAAATACACCTATATATAAATATGTAATGATGTGAATTATATATATATATATATATATATATATAATACAATTATATATTATAGGAAATAGAAATAATACGTGTGTGTAGTTGTGTGTGTGTGTGTGTGTGTGTGTGTGTGTGTGTGTGTGTGTGTGTGTGTGTGTGTGTGTGTGTGTGTGTGTGTATATATATATATATATATATATATATATATATATATATATATATATAGGTGTATGTGTATGTGTGTGTGTATATTTCATATAATATTGTATTACACGTTACAACTAGAATACAACTAGAATTTATATATCAAGGCATATGCATATGTGTATTTATTTTGTGTATACGTATATTATATTATATTGATTAGGTTTACTCGTTCAGAATATTTTTGAATGTGCAATAGAGCGAAACGGTTGCATTTGATTGACGTATATAGGCAACGCCTAACTTGAACTCTGAAAATAATCGGCGGCCAACTTCGGGTGTATACAAATACGTATACGAAATAGAGAATATATTCGAAATTGATTATTCTATTAATAGTGATACTATAATTATAATTATACGTACTATATATATACTGTTATTTCACATTTTATATAATTAATAGTTTATAAACTTAATAGTTTTATATACTTAATAGTTTTATATACTTAATAGTTTATATATTTAACTATTAACTATTAGGTTAATAGTTGAATAGGAGTATACTATGCATAATTACACTGTAAAACACTTGTGCATAAATACACTTGTGTGTAATATACGACGTACACTGTACGTGTATATTACATAAAAATCCGTCTGAAATTACTTAAATAAGTCGTCCGAAATTACCTAAAAATCCGTCCGAAATTACCTAAAAATACATAAAATAAGCTTAGAATAATCGAATTTTCACCTGTCGGTAAATTTAAAATTCGTCCGAAATTACTTAAAATTCGTCCGAAATTACCGAAAATTCGTCCGAAAATACCTCGTCCGAAATTACTGGTATTCTACTATATACATATGTGGAATTATCTCGCAGAAGGCCGAATATTCAATATGATATTCAATATCATATTGAATATCATATTCAATAGGTATAGTAGCCTACTATAATAGTAGGTATACTATACCTATATAATATAGTATATGATAATCATATTGTTATTATTATAATAATTATAATAATTTAGTATAATTTCTATAAGAGGTGGGCGGTACTTATATATGCACTACTGCACATTATTATCATTATATCCCAAGTCACTTGGGATATAATCATTATAATAATGCAGCTAAAAAAACAGCAAAATAAAACCAAACCAAAGAAATCACACAACCCCAAAATAAAAATTGAACTCTGACACTAATAATAATAATCGGCGGCCTGCTTCGAGATTCACGCATATGATATTCAATATCATATGCGTGAATCTCGAAGCAGGCCGCCGATTATTATTAATACAATATCATATTCAATATGATATTGTATTATATTTATAATTTTAAAATAATTTAATGAACGATAATATAAATAACATAATTTAAAATATCTTATGAATAAATGATACCAAATATAATATAATTACATTAAATAAATATAAAATGTATATGTATATGAACATTTTGCAAAAAGCTCCGTAACGTAATTGTAGACATGGTTTAATTTAATATTTAATGTAAGGTTGAAAATGTTGACATTAGAGATTTAAAAAGCATAATTATAATATTAGGGAGTGAAAGAATAGATAATTATTTCTAATAGTATTATATCAATTTTAAATATTTAAAATTAGATGGGAATATTTTTATATTATATGTTTTATATAATTTTCATACTTAAAATATTTATAAATAAACTATAAATATTATAAATTACAATTTATAAAATGACGGGTTTTTTTTAGATGTAGGTTAAAGGTCATATATAATAAATATTCTCATTCCATAATTTTATTTTATTAAGAATATTTTAAAGGTGCGTATATCAATTTACTATTACATATTAATACGGATATTATAAAAGTTAATAATTTTCAAGTCTTTTATTAATAATATAAACTAATATAATAATTCATATTCATAAAATTTGAATATCATTAACTACATTTATCATTGACATTAATGAATAATTATTTATTATTATAATAATTATAAATGCCATTTATTATCCATTTAAACTTAAATAATTATAATATATTAAATAATGTAGTTTAATCATTACACAACCAATATTATATTTATTACACTTAAGTAAAGTTAATTTAGTATACGTTATATTTACAATTTAAAGAAATATATTATATTATGCAATATTTAATGCAAAATATTATTTATTTAATACAACAAAATTTGTTACAAATATATTATTTGATTTTTATAATTATTACTAAATATTTTAATATAATTATTATTTATAATAATTTTTGTTTATATACAATGTATATTATAGAGTATAGTATTCATTATACAAGTAAAGATGCGCGATAACAATAATCATAATCATTATGATAATGATCACAATGACTCATTAATAAGAATACCAGTAAACTCGGACAAGGTAAACTCGGACCACTTTTGAAATAAAATTCAGACCACTTTTGAAGATGATTCTGACCAGTTTAAAATAACTATATATAGTATACTTCTATATTATGGGTTAAAGCATAAAAGTGGTCCGAGTTTTCTTCAAAAGTGTTCCTAGTTTATTTCAAAAGTGGTCTGAGTTTACCTGGTCCAAATTATTCTGGTCCCAGTTTACTGGTACCCATTAAGAATGAGTCATCATCAATGATTATCAACATTTATGATTTATATATTTTGTAATATCCTACCTTAGAGCATCACCTATTATAATTAATGTATACAGTAGTATACACTGTATAGTAAATAAAATAGTTTTTCCTGCACCCTTATATATCACTTATTAATAGTATTACTTAAGGGGACGCGATACCATTGATTTTTTCGAAAAATAAAATTAATTTCAAATTTTTTTTTAATGTAAAATTATAATATTTCAAATATTATCTTTAAAATGGTGTTTAAATTATGTTCATTACATTATTCATTTTGTTTATATTATATTATTTGTACCTGTATAATCATATTGTTTATATTCATATATTATATTTGCAACTTGATTTACTCTAGAATAATTATTTGTGACCAATCATGCTGACATAACATTAACTTTTGTACAATTGAATATCTTTTCTTCATTTTTTCAATATAACTAGATAAAACCTGTAAGATTAAAGTTATTTGTCAAAATTAAAAAATATTTATTTAAAAATTTTAATTAGCAATTTAGTTGGAAAATTAAAATTTTTTATGATATTTCAATTATTTTTGTTAGAAACGTATAAAATAAAGATGTGTAAACATCTATAAATTTCAACATATAATATAAAAATATGGAATATTATTAATAGATTAAAAAAAAAGTGAATAGTTTTTGAGTTAATAGATTTCTAAAAATAGCATTTTTCGTTTCTTTTACAGGTAAACCAAACGATGGTATCATGTCCCCTTAATATTATTATATATGTTTTATAAGTATTATATTTAATATTCATAAAGGGGGTTATTCACACGTATATACGTAAAAGATATGTTTAGAATAATAATAGGAATCTATCTATATCAGGCTTGGCGGTTTTTTTTTTTTTTTTTGGTTTTTTTGTGGTTTCTTTGGTTTATTTGGTTTTTTTGGTTTTTTTATAATTAAATGTTAAGATTATTAATTAGAAAATATTATATATACCTAGATCGATTATTAAATGTCTGTGCAAAACATACATATATAGAGTAAGTATAAAATATACAACACTAATGAATATTATTTATATATATTAATTATATATATATATATATTATTAAATTTTCAATAATAATTAAAAAAAATAACAATACAGTAATTAGAAATATAATCAATATAATTCTCGCAATAAAATAACAAGTTACAAATTGTAACAATATAATAATTTAAAAAATAATAATAATAATAATTAGATGATTTCTAATAGAAATATAATCAATTTAATTCTCGAAATAAAAAACAAGTTTTGCAGCCTTATCATTACATAATCGATTCCTTATTTTTGATTGAACGCTTTTATAATGTTAAAAAAACCAAATAAACCAATGGTTTTTTAGATCAAAAAAACCAAAAAAACTTTTAAAAAAACCGAACCAAATAAACCGATTCAAAAAAACCGACCAACCCTGATCTATATACTTGTAACCGATCAGTTTGAAATACAGTTGTTACTCTTTAAGGAGTTTGGGTAATATTGTATAGATATATTGGCTTCTAACACATATATAGAAGCCAATAAGATATTTAAAATAATATCTTATATAATGTATTTTCTCAAATTATAAATACAAATATTTTAGTAATAAACATATTTTATTACAATCAGGATTGCTTAGAACAACCCTAATAATATGTATAAATCTCTTGTACTCTACTAATGCTATCGGCATTTCTTTATTTTAGTATCCAAAACATTTAAAAACAATTCAATGCCTAACTTTCTGAGCTATATCAATATGTATATTGTCGTTGTTTTTAGGTTAATACACTCCGATCTACATTGATTAAGTATCTTTTAAACCTTAAATCTAAGGAACTAAATATCTCTCTGAAGCGTCTTTATTCTCTATATTACTGTACAACTACTACTACTACTACTACTACTACTACTACTATTACTACTACTACTACTACTACTACTACTACTACTACTACTACTACTACTACTACTACTTGAAGTTCTTTTAATATAGTCAATTTAACTCATAATATCCACTTAGTTTGATACCTTCGTAATTTTTAATTGTATTGTTATTATATCAACGTTATTACGATCATTATTATTATTATTATTCGGTAATTTCAGATAAAACAACCACCTCCAAATCATTCTCGACCTACTTGCCCCCTTACCTATCACCACTGCCCCCCCTCTCGCAACAGATGGCTATATACAGACCTACAACTGTATCCCTGGACAGCATGGACCCCGTGGAGCTGACGGGTGTTAACGTAACCATGCCCCGTCTGTTGGGGCGCGACACCCGCACCGATATGCCCGGTTTCGAGGTTAGCCCTACCCTGTAGCTGTGCTGTGGTCTCTAGTGGATTATCAAAGTCACTCTCTTTATCGTTGTATATAGGATTAGGGGGCTAGATATATCCATAAAGTTACGTTAAATATTTTTATTAACTATTTGTTAATATATATATATAATAATAATAATATACAATTTATTTATTAGAAGAGTTTTTTGTTTCGTGTTTTGTTTTCTAGTTTATAATATGAATACGCTTCTTCCTCATAAAGGGCTTCACAATAATATAGCATATTTTCTGTTGTTGTAACATATTAATATATATATATATATATATATATATATATATATATATATATAATACATTCTTTACTTTACTTCACTTATGTGATGACCTAAACATAGATACACATACACACACGCTAAACGTTACACCAGGAACATGAAATAGAGACTGCCTTGGGAACAATACACGCCTCTATTCAAGGGGACCGCAAGAAGATGTGTATACTAACCTATCATGATATAGGCATGACCAGTTAGTAATGATCACCAGGCATTGTTCTCCTCCATTGTTCTCTATTGTTCTCTATATTGTCATCGCATTAATCATCACTGCTGAAGTACCCCTGACTAACCCACCCCCCGTTTCTCTCTCTACTTATTGCCTCAACAATGACCGCCGCTGCCCTATAAATCATTGATGAACTACAGTATTTACGATGCCATCAAGCACTCTCCAATATATATTATAATTGTCTTACACCACAACGTAATAGAGTTATTAATATTAATGTGATTAATCAGTTGTGTGTTGCACAGAATTGTAGGTCTATTTATCAATAGAACATTAATTATTATTAATTAATTATTATTGATTAATAAACGTTCAATCATAAACCACAATTTGATATTTATTGTATTCATTAAAATAACCTATATATTATTTTTATATTTTCTTACATAAGATATTAATATACATACATACATATATATATATTGTTGACATATTAAATAAGCTATATTTTACTTTGTACTATTTGATATCCTGTACCTAAGTCACACCTACATACACACAATAGTATAGCCTACATAACAGACACTGCTTGCTGTCATACACTGTTTACTACACACACACACTCACACACACACACACACACACACAGGTTCTACATGCTTCGATGGTTTCTTCAACCACAGCATCATGCAGCCTCTGTTACGTCACTTCTGCGTATGTCATGTGTCAGCTCCTGGGCAACAAGAGGGTGCTGCCACTCTGTCTGACACGTTAGTCATGTGACCTGTCATTCTATCTATCTCTCTCTCTTTCTCTCTCTCACCCTCTCTCTCTTTCTCTCTCTCTCTCTCTCTCTCTCTCTCTCTCTCTCTTTCTCTCTCACACTCTCTCCTTCTCTCTATCTTTCTCTCTCTCTATATCTCTCTATATATCTCTCTCTCTATATCTCTCTCACTCTCTCTCTCACTCTATCTTTCTATCTCTATCTCTATATTTCTCTCTTTATTCACACTGTAATGTAATGTGCATTAGGGTGTATGTGTCAGTATTCACTAAGAACAACCCTACTTCAACCTGTCTCAAATCTATTCTATTTCTCTACACAATACCCCTCTATAGCCTATATCATCTCTCTATTGTTATGCATGCATTGTTACCTATACAATAGGTTAGCCATCAGCTTATAACATGAGATCACTAACACTGGCTCATTAACCCCTTTATTAACCCCCCAACCCCACTATTCGTGAGGTCCTAGTTTTACCACAATACTAATCATAACTATGCATTACTAATAGGAAAATAATACCCAGGTAAGTTGTATTGTTCATATCTCTCCATTGTATTGCCACTATTACACTACCACTCACACTATTACATCACACCCCTATCTCTATTCACCCCTAATGAACCCACAGTCACACCCAAAACCTCTGTAACAATCTTGATTGACTACAATGCATGACTAATGACTATCTCTTTTTATCTCCCTATTTCCCTCTATATCCCTCTTTCCCTATATCTATCTCTATCTCCTCTGTAGTTGTTTCTCATGAAGAATATACACTCATAGATCACGATATTCACTTATTTCTATTTATTTTATCATATTACTATCACCCCGAATTTCAACCCTTCATAATATCACCCATCTTAATAATATAAATATCCGATATAGGTTATTATTATTGTATATAAAATGGGGTACACATATGAAATGCTGATATCACTTTATTATTGTTCATCAACATAATATTGTCTTTGATTATAATCATTAATTATAATTATATATATATATATATATAATTATAATTAATTAAATAAGAAATGAAAGATATAACTGCACACACACACATGCAATAACACTATATGTGTATACTATTATGCAATACATGGGACAGATGTTTGTAACCTGTCATTAACATAATGCTAATGCATGAGGAAGGAAGTGATTATCACCAGTAATCTGTACTAATCTGTACTGATGAAATCTCCACTATCAATGCACTATGCCCACTATGACATAATATATATACTCTCCCCCTTTCTCCCTATACACATACACCTTCTATAGTACAGCATACACACTATCTCAGATGTTGTTATCTGAATGGAAGCTTATCTATATAATGTTATACATTATTAGGGGGCGTGGTCTAATCATGCATGCAATACATTATTGGGGTATATAGCCTAATATCGCATGTAATACATTATTAGGGGTGTGGCCTAAAATGTAGGGCTTGTGATATTCATGCAATACAGTATGATTGACATGTATATTTACTACTGTTATTGCTGCTGTTGGTGCAGCTAATCAGAGGTCATATCACCATAGTGGTCAATAAACTAGGTTCATGGTAGTGACCATCCAGTGGGATACGGGTGTGGGTGTATGTTTCAAGCAGTATGGCATTCGAAGAGTGCATCCTATATCGCAGCATATATTGTCTGAGTGTGTATCTGAGATACTGAGGTGTTTTAATTTACGATGTTTACATGTCCTCACCGATCTATAAATAGCACTAGAGGACATAACGTCCTTGAAGTTAGTTACAGCTTTAACAATATACGCACAATAGTTTGTTGATAGCTTGTGTACTGCGCATTTGGCACAGCTGTTTAAATATAGAACTTCATCCACTACATCCACTACATGTATCACCATCACGCACCACATCCTCTTATGACATCACTTATTGAGGCGATGAGTCAGCGCGATGACTCACGCCTCCACCCTAACCCCCCTCGCAGGAATGTGGTAACTCAAAGCACTCCGGACAGCAGGTAATTACCCCTCGACCCCAGTTCACGAGTACCTAGTACCCCATACTAGTACTGGTAACACCCTCCACCCCCCCCACCCCACAGTAGGGGCACTGAGATAGTTCTCACTCCCCCTCCCTCGTTACCTCGTGTTTATAGCTACTAGCTTATCGTTGTCTGTTTAACCCTCACCCCCCTCACGTACCCTTATTCATATCTCCTTCTCCACCCCATCATCATCATCATTGATGCATCAGAATATCGCTGCTGCTGCTGCTATAGCTATTGCCTAGTGAGATGTAAAGGTGGTTTTATTTCGTCTGTGTAACACATACATAATTCTATAATCTTTGGTATGCATGCGACTAAAAGTATTACAATCATACTTGAATTATGTGATTATATTCTGAACATTGGCCCAATGAAAACTGTTCATTTACATCAACCAATTGTATGTATTGCTACATTGCTGAAGAATGCTGAAACACATAGCCTATCATGTAGCATGTTTACCATCAGTTGCATCATCATCTGCTGCAGTCTCCGTTACGTCACTGTTTCCTCCTCCTCCATCCTCCTTTATCATCAAGCTTTTGTTCAGTTTTGTGTATTTATTAATTTTCTTTTGAATTCTTCGATTAATTTCTAAGAAAATCTAATAATTGCTCTCAGTAGGAATATATTGAGATAATGCAACATTATTACATAATCTATTGTTCCCTTCACTAATTAACATTCACCCTATAGTTACATTTACCCAACAATGGACCAATTGGCCGAGATGTTACTTCCTGTCCTACAGTACTACGGGCTAGTTATTACATAATCTAATTCGTCTTACATCATACTATCTAAGCATCAACTATAAAAAGCATATTATTTATTATTATTTAGCATGCACCATGATACAAATCTAAATGTTTGCGTTTCCATACAAGATCTTCTAGACTGTTATTGTTTTCACTATTGATTTATCTTCTAATGGTATCGATTTAAAACTGCAGTCATTCATGTATTCTATATGTAGACACTAGTCTAATGGATATCATACACTGCCTACATATATGTATGCGTGTCTAAATATATACATAATGTGTACATTGTACCCTTGCCTGTGAACTTTACATCAACATACCACTTTTATTATCCTCCACACCATCTCATCATGCAATCTCCGTCTCATTTAACCACTAGTCTATAAATAGACAATGTGAATTAACACTTGCTTAATTCTATAAATAGATTGAAATCCATCATTGGATTCGGATCTGGTGCAGGGGCAAATGTTTTGGCTCGTTTCTCTGTTGGTATCATACACATATACACACATATATATATATATATATATATATACCTAGATACACATGTATTATTAGTTAATCTAATTTTAGTTTTAGAAAAAATATTTAACTCTAATTTTTACAATATTAAAGTTTAATTATAACTATACACATATAGCTACACAATAATAGCCTGTGTTACCTAGTGATGTAAACCTACCCCACCTCACACCCCCTTACACCCCCTCCAGTTGATGTACCCTGAGAAGACAGACTCCCTAGTACTGCTGAACTGTTCAGCTAGTAAGTCAGGCTGGATGGAGTGGGCCTACGAGAAGGTTTGCACAGCTCCTCCCACTCCTTCCACTCCTGCCACTCCTGTGTGCATACACTAGTGTGACATTGCGACCCCAGTGCACCCTTACCCCTATACTGAATACCATCATTACTACTGCTTAATCACATGACTACATTACTAAATGATTACATGTCCGTATGATACCACCATTACTACTGCATCGTACCACCATTACTACTGCCACCATTACTACTTATCACAGGCAATGTAATGCAAGTTGTGTTTATTATTAGTATTACTTGCATACAATTATTATCTTTCAAATACTATCAAATTAATTATATCATTATTTGCATTGTTATAATGTTCACAAATATCATTAAATCTATTAATAGCTTTATAATAATAAATATTTGAGAAAATGGAATACAATATACAATGTATATTAATTAATATAAATTTGCTATGAAATATATATGCATGTGTTAACAAATATCTGTAAAATAAATACTATATAAATATGATAAACTAACAATAAGATGTTGATATTCACAATGACATCACATAGAATATATGTACTAGTAAACAGGGTGGTCAAGCCTTCTGATAGTCATGCACACACGCATACACACACACGCATACACACACACGCATACACACACGCATACACACATATACATACACTGCTACAACTAGTAGCTATGCTGTTGATATGTTTTACTTACTTCTCATGTAATAATATAACCCCCCCCCCTCCCATTGATACCCATATACTATAATGTAACCCCCCCCCTCCCATTGATACCCATATACTGTAATATAACCCCCTCCCCTCTCATTGATACCCATATACTGTAATATAACCCCCTCCCCTCTCATTGATACCCATATACTGTAATGAAACCCCCCCCCTCCCATTGATACCCATATACTGTATTGTAACCCCCCCTCCCATTGATACCCATATACTGTAATGTAACCCCCCCTCCCATTGATACCCATATACTGTAATGAAACCCCCCCCATTGATACCCATATACTGTAATGTAACCCCCTCCCATTGATACCCATATACTGTAATGTAAGACCACTAATATAGCATGAAGTATTGTACTATAGCCCACATAACACATGCGTCACTTGTGACAGGTGAACATTTGGCATTTGAAGAATGGACAGCTCTCCAGTACTGTGGAGGAATATCTGTTGTGGCATTGGTTTGGAAGCGTTAGTATTATGTATTTCATCACTATCCCTGTATATTACATCATTCACTGTGTTACATCACTCCCAGTATTACATCACTATCTATTATGTAACTTATTACTAATACTTGCATTACACATAAATACCATGGCTACTTACATGTATGCAAATACTATTATTTTATTACACTACATTTATGTGGTCTTATTTTAATTTGATTTCTATATTTATACATATATATTGATGTTTTTAATAACCGCTTTTAATAATCTATTTCTATCTCTCCATCACTCTCTCCCCCTCTGTCCTTCTTCTGTCCCTCCCTCCGGTCTTTTCTCCATCCATCCCTCTATCTATATTTCATATAAACATATTCTTTCGAAGGATTCAATTAAGTATTATTATTTAATTAAAAATGTATACATATTCTAATAGGAAATACTATTTTCATATAGAACAATTACTGCTTACAATACTAACAGTATTCATTTGTTCATTAACTAGCTACCCCTATCCCACACCCACGTCTAACCCCCCCCCCCCCTCACATAGAAAACAATGGCCAGCAACAATGACCTCGTCAACATGTATTCCAAGTCTCTGAGCTCCATGAACGCTAAGAATCTTGGAGGATTCATCGAGAGTTACATAAGGTTAGCTAGTGAATAGGTTTATAAGGTTATAACGTTACCTTTGTGGGTAGTTATTATTTCTATACAATTAAACTGTCAACTTAAATTAAGAATAAAACAATTTTTAAATAACTTTTTCTATCTATGTATAAATTTAGTTACAAAATGAATATAATTTGTATTAAAGAAAATAACTAAATGAGTTATTGATCAACTATATGACCTGATGACCTTACAGACGCACTGACCTAGAGATTATTAGAGAACTTGACCCCTACAAGAGAAATGACGTTCGCTGTATAAAGTTAATATCACTACCATCATTATTACATAATATGTTATGATAAGTTCACTGTGATATGCATTAATAAGATATCTATTCAAATATTATATAACACTGACATGTATTAGTAATATCATGACATCATGACAAGTATTAGTAATATGTCATAGGCTTTTAAGAAGAATACTTTAATATAGTACTTTCCATAGTATTTTATATTATTATTATATTATTACTATAAAAAATATATATACATATATATACCAAAATAAATATACATATGTTTACATAAATAGTAATAACATTAAAAACATAATACCAATTAAATGCGCAATACCCATGTGCATCATAATGTACTATAAATACATTATCAATATTCTAATGGCTCATGATCGATATTGAAATGTACACTACAGTAAGTAATACATACTTTGTAAAGAGTGCCACCTCTACCGTACGATCAATACATTCACACCTCGCCTCATCTCTACGTCATTAGCATATCGTATGTCATGTGCTCTTCATTAATGTTAAGTTCATGCTACAAGTTATGTACTAATGTTATTTGTTAATTTAAATAAGTCCTGTATTCTGTGTTTATTATGTCATAAGTCTAAATAGTATTAAGATACTAGGCAAGCGAATAAATTAAAGGCATTTTTTTATAAAATAAACATTATTTATTGATATTTTATTGCTTATATAAACCATCGATATAAAGAAAGTGGATAAGCAATTGACTGTAGTGTATGGCACTTTCCGCTACAAGCGCTGCAGTCGAAACCCACTATCTGGCCCACTACTTTTTATTTATAATAATATGTATTTATCATATATATATTGATAATCACTACCAATTTTAATATACTATCGATACTAAAAATAAAATTATATATTTAAAATATATAATATCAACATTCCTCGTAATTTTGTGTATTTAAATTGAAGTTATAATACTATTTTATTGATTTTATTGATATTTATAATTTAAATCCATTGATATAGATAGAAGTCACTTTAATCTATTTCGACGAAAAGACTACTGTTTCAATATTTGACATATATAATATGACTAATATCCAATCAAAATCACTGATACCATTTTGTTAATTTATCGATAAAAGTGTCATTCACGTGTATATCTTTTACATGCATTGCGTGCGTCAATTGCTTATCCACTTTCTTTATATCGATGATATAGATAGATAGATAGATAGATATATTTTATTGGATTCATTAATTTCGTTCTTTTTTTTTTCATTTATTATTCTTTTTCGTTTCTTTCTTCGTTTCCAAATGGCTTCAAAATAAGACCTTGATCTTTTCGGGTTGTTGCCAGTGATTTATTCATACATGGGACAGGACATAAACACATCATTATATCATAGCAAAGATATAAATAAATATTTAATTCAAATATTAATGATTTTGTTGTATAACTAAAATATATAATAACTAAATATATACTATAACTATATATTTGTATTCTATTTATATATAATATTTAACAATTAATAATTCTCTAAATAATAAATTTATATTTTTATCATTTATATTTATATTATATATATATTATGATATTTTTTTATATTAAATGCTTAATTTATTTCATAATAATAATTTATTTTATTATTTGTATTTTATTGTATTTATAGTATATATTTTATACATATTAAAATTAATTGTAAGGGTCAGCAACAGGAGATTTATTTACATGGTAACATAGGAGATTTATCTATAATTATTGTTTTACATAAAAACATGATAACTAGAAATAAGTAACTTTTGTTGTATCTTTTAAAATACATTTAGAGCTATATATACAGTGTCAATTTTTTGATAAGAGAATGAGACCTACTAACACCAATTTGTAAAATAATATATATTCCAGAAATGTCCATAAATGTTATAATATATTATATGTAATGAGGTATTATTTTGTAAATATTACACTATAGCTGAAGTGTATAATAAATTCAATATTCTGAAAGTTTCATATAGTTTGATAGAGTGGTTCTAAAGTTATGGAGTTTCAAATATACAACATTAGTTTTTAAAAATGAATAGAGGTATTATGTTTTAAAATTAAATTTGTTATCAACATTTCTTAACGAGTGCACGTGTAACACATACTGTCTTGATTCAGATGTCCAGTGCTGTTGATCAGTGGAGATTACTCACCTCATTTGGACGATACGGTCAACATGAACGGACGTCTCGACCCCGTCAACTCTACTTGGATCAAGGTCAGCGTACGACCTTGTGTGTCGCATTACTCATTAGGCTAACTGCAACCTTCTCGTAATCGAATTAATGTATAAATACGAGTAAAACAGATATTTTGATATATATTAGAACTTCTTTAAACTTGAATCATAATAATAAATCGATATATATATATATATATATATATATATATGGGAATTTATACATAGTTAATTATATAAATATTTATACATGTGATAACTCATTTAATTTGAGAAATATAATATTTAAAATTTATTTAGCTGATGAAATATTTCATATAATTATAATAATTTGTAATTAATAACTATAATCAGTAATATAATAATTGTCTATAATTCATACCTTTTATATATATATATAAATCCATGGTAGTGCCTTCCTATATTCAATACTAGTCAGACTTATAATACTTCCTCATTTTCTTTTGCAGTTTGAATGTGGAGGTATGGTACTCGAGGAATGTCCCCACAAAATTTCAGAAAGTTTCCGATTATTCCTGCAAGGAATGGGATACGGTTTAATATTTATTTTATATTGTATTAATATTTATTACTGACATCACTCATTGATGGGCTTGTTTCCATTACATATAAATTAACTTTATTTATTTATAACAAATTATTTGTATTTAATTTAATTTGCACATATATTAATCAACGTAATAAATTATAATTAAGATTATAATAACACATGCTATAATTTATTATATTAATTGTTGCATGGATTGAAATTAAGAGAATTTAAATTTTAAAAATGCTTTGAAAATTATTACGAAAAATATTAACGAATCATATTAATTTATCAATGTAATTAAATATATTACATAATACATATTCCTCAGTGATTACGCAATCGTACGTAGATATCAATTGTACTTGCATTGCACTCTAACCTCCTCCCCTTATATCTCTCTCTCGTACAGTTACGAACCTAAGCCAAGTGAAGATGGTGGAAGCCCACCAGAGAGAGAAACAGGAACACCAACACGAGGAAGGGCCCACTGTACCCGCTGTTTGTTAGGAACCACGGTTACCATGGTTACCAGTGTCGTCCTACCCCACGAGGAAGGGGGTGTGTTACTGCGATATCTACCACCCACCGTGACCAATCAATCAATCATTCTCACAGACATTAATCATCAACGTCTTGTATTCGAGTACCTCACGTTTATTTGCAATTTTATAATCGTATTTTAAAGTAAGTTCAGCTACTATGAGTTTTTATGTAACATTATATAATTTATATTGATGTATACAATTTATATTCGACCTTGCATAATGTGTATATATATATATATATATGTCACTATTTTACTGTATATTATTTAGATGAATTTCTATTTACTATACCATTATTATTTAATACTTTGTTATTAATAAAATCAATATAAAATTTTAATTTATTTTTAAATAAATACAATAAACTAATATAATGGATATATATTTAAAAAATTGTAAAATGAAAGTATAATTAATAATAATAAGACTTAACTAGTAATTTAATTAAATAATTTTACAATAATATTTTCATATAACTAATCAAGAACATGTTATCAATTATTATATACATATATATATATATATATATATATAGATATATACATATATAGATATATACATATATATATATATATATATATATATATATATATATATATATATATAGTATATGATAAGGTAACATATACAAATTAGGTAATTATATATTGATTTAGTTAAATATTATAAGTAATTAAACATATTCTTCAGTGAAAATTTATTTAGTTGAAAAAATAATTATAATTTGGTACCTAAATTTAGATATATAAAGATATTTAGATGTTTAGAATAGATTCAATAATCATCATTAAAATAACAGATTTCATATAATTATCCATTGTAATCCTTCCCTCGCAACAATATAAAGACTTCAATGTATTTGTTAATAGCACAATCGTGATGTGAATTAATTATTCAAAATATAATTAGAATGAAAATTAAGTAAATGTTTTATTTATTAATATGTATGCATTGATATATAGTTTGTAGTATATATCATATTAATATATACATTATATATATATATAGTTATATAAAATTATAATACACTATATCATAGTTTTAGATAAAATACAAGTTTGGAAAGATTTAGTAAATTAAAACTAATCTATTCTTGTACAAGAACAGGAAATCTTATTACTGAAATGATAACTTATTCTATACTCAATTGTGTAATTATTACCCTAAACTTTATCTTTACGGGTTGATTGTCAATGATTTATTACCTACAATAAGTATTTATATAAATGTTAACAAGAAAGATATTATCAGTCCCATAATACAATATGAGGATATCACTAAACACTAAAATAAGTTAATAATAATATTTGTAATTGACCTAAGTTCAATCCTAATTAATATATATATATTAGTATATAATAGAAGAAATGATATACATAACAAGTTAAGGAGCGCTATAGAATCCTGATCACAAATATTTTAAATAACCAAATTAAATACTAATTATTATTCTTAAAAAATAAATTTCAATATATTAAAATAAAAATATATATTCTTACTTTATAATATTGGTATTAAATATGATTAGTAATTTATGATACTACGATATATATATATATATCAATATAATATAAAGCTTATGATATAACCAGGGTATAAAGGGCTATATAAGGGCTATTATAATGAATATATTCACTGCACATATATTATCTAATATTTCACATAAATTCAATTTTATCACACAAAAATATATGCATTATATTATATTATATAATTAAATATTAAAGCTGCCTTCACACCAAAAAAGTAGCCTGATTATCTGGCGGATATTTCTCACGGATATCACTGAGAATGATTTTATCCAGATTTTATTTATTTAGAACGAGGATATTGTTAACGGAATTTAAGGAGTTTTTATTTGTTGGTAAATTAATGTAAATAGTATTGTATTATATGTGATATATGTATTATTGTAAATACTATAGTAATACTATAGTGATAGAAAATAAAACTATTCATTAAAATTAAGAGCAACACAATATATTATTGTTTAATATGAAATTTTGTATATTTATATATCTTATATTAAAATATTCCAAATATAAATATATATATTAATTCAATAATAATTATGTGAATTCTATAGAATATATTTTATTAGCAGGCTCTGCCTATGTATTGTACAAACGTAGATTAATGAATAGAATAATTTAACAAATTACAAATAATTCCTATATATTTTCAAATTTTCACATATCATAAGTTGAAAGGTGACGGATAACCATCAAACTACCAGATATTTTAGAACAATTTCCAAATATATCCGGCAGATAATCTGGCAGATATTTACTGTCTTAACACCAAAATACAATAAAATCTGGCTAAAATCATTCTCACGATAATAAGACGAAATATCTGCCAGATAATCTGGCTAATTTTAGGTGAAAGTCAGCTTAAGAAGTAATTTATAAAAACTGTTAATACATATATAAATATTAATATTTATATTACTTTATAAAGTAATATATATATATATATATATATATATATATTAGCTTTATTACAATAAATAACATAAATATGTACAACTCTTTTTTATAGAATGTAAATTATGTAGAAATATTAGAATTAGTATCTACTTATTGTCTATCTTCCCATCACATGAAAGTATCCCTTTAAAGTAATTATGATATTCCCGTTGTAATCTCGTTGATAATGTCGATTATTTATACATGATGTAATATATGTTCTTATGTCACAAGATCGTATTCTAAAGTAAAAATATTATATATAAGAGACTCTTATATATAATATTTTTACTTTACTTTTACTCTTATTAAGAGTTATATAAATATATATTTAAACAATCTCTTGAAACTTCGAGTGATAGTGAGGCAAGTCAGAACTTCGGATGCTATTCTAGTAGACATAGGTACTACTAGAAGCATGTTCAGCTCTCGTGCCTTCTCCTCCGTTATTCCTCGCACACGGAATATATTACCATATGATCTACGCAAGATCCAATCATCCTATTGTTTTAAAATTAAATTGAAAAATAATTTAAACTCTATATATATATTGTAATATTTATATCTTAACTACAATTTATGGAATCAATTCGTTTTATTTTGTTTATTTATTTGTTCGTTACGTTATACACCAGTGGGGCTCCCGTTAAAGTCGGTGTTTTTTAAATAAACCAATTCATTCATTCATTCATATATAGGTTATCGGTTATAACTACATCGATAACATTTAGCTTATATGTATATCTTTTATTAACAACCTAAATATGAAAATAATAATAACAATAATATACAATTAATTAATTATCCCTATTAATGTTAAGACACTTTCACTATGAACTGATTTCAGCAAATTAATTACTTAATTATTTGTTCCACAGCTGTACTCCGATTCTTCTAACAGACAATCTTGTCATATGTATTGTTAATTTCACCGTTAATCTCATCTATCCTGTAGGACATATATATATATATATATATATATATATATATATATAAATATATGGGCATACCAATATTAGATATCTATTTAACAAATAAATATATCTATATTAACATAAATAAATGTAATCCTACTAATCTTTTAATTTATATCTCC
The DNA here is from genome assembly GCA_964019155.1 of Osedax fenrisi. Lineage (NCBI taxonomy): Eukaryota > Metazoa > Annelida > Polychaeta > Sabellida > Siboglinidae > Osedax > Osedax fenrisi. The sequence continues at coordinate 44,912,822 of OZ025244.1, read as the reverse complement.
GCAATAATTCAATATCTCCTAATAATTATAAACATTATTTAATATTAAATATCGATAGATAATTTATTAGAATCTTAAATAATTATTAATATAATTTAAATGTTATCAATTAGTTTATATTATATATCAAAGTATCTTCAACTTAATATCATTCTTTAAGACAAGTAATCATTGATTGCATAAGTTCAACTATAATGATATATATATATATATATATATATATATATATATATATATAAGATACAATGATCTACTTACTTATATTTTCTGTTATATATAAAATTATATAAACTTTTTCTTCATAACTATATAGTTATTAGAATAATATTATTTTAATATTTTACGTATAGTACCCTTTACAATATTATCTTTAAATTTGTATAGCCAATATACTAGTAGGTACTTGTACCTAAACAGTTTATATTACCCACAGAGCTTTATTTAACGAATAACATATACATAAATTCATATAATTCATGTAATATATTACTAAGATAGTATTTGTCTTCAGAAAATCAATCATTTGAATTTTATTTCAAATAATTTAAAAAATTTGAAAATATTAGTAATATTTTTTAAAAAATGTTGTAGACACATTTTTCAAACTTTACAAATTATTTTAAATAATTGTTTTACATTTTTCGAAAATAATTTACCAACTTCACATAATCTACATCAGGTTACATCTGTACTACATTAGTCCTACATCAGACCTAGGGGAAAGTAACCGAATACGGACACTAGGTATCACAGAAACCATAAATCATAACAATTTGTTAATGAATAACATATTCATAATTATATAAATAAGTATTTTTTTAATTTTTAATTAATAAAAAGTGTTCTGATATATCAAATAAACTGATTTTTTTATTACGTTTTTAAATTTATGAAAAAAATGTCAACTCAAAACCTTTTCAAGAATATACAAATGTATTGATATAAAAAATATCAATATATTATTAAAAAATAAATCATTCTAAAATTATATATATATATAATTTCTTTAGTTGTTATTAAATATTTATTAAGTTATACGCATATATCTAGATGTCAAATAGGGTAAGTACATAATACGGACACTCTGGATGTCTTAATACGGACACCCTATAACCAATCAGCGCGCAGCGTATGAACTATTCTGATTTTCATAAAAATCGCGTGCGTTATAATATTAATACCACTAATAAAGCTAAATCTAAAATTGTTATTATTTAGATACTTAAATTGTATTCTTAATTAAAAAAATATAAAAATAAATAAATTATTAACTAATTAAATTAGAATAAATGGCTCATAAAATTAATTACAAATAATGTAATTATAATTTGTCTGATTTATTCATCAATAATATATAGTTTATCTAGTGGTATATAGGGTGTCCGTATTATAACACAGGGTATTCGGACATGGGTACCGAATACGGACACCCCCGTTATCTATGGAACTAAAAGATTAAATAAAATTTAAAAATCACAATAATATCTATAATCATATAATATTAATATATTGTAATTTTTGAATACAAATAATGAGTCATAAAATGTTAAGACCATTTATTGTTAAAGTGTCCGTATTAGGTTTATTTCCCCTACATCAGGCCTATATTAGGTCTACATCAGTTATAGTTACAGTTACATCTGTCATACAGCACACATTACATGCATGCTATACAGATATGATGTTAAACCTTCATCTTATTTATCAATTAGTGATTTAAATATAATTAATAAGTAATGGTTTAAATGAATTTAACATATTCTCAAGTATAAAGCAAAGTAAATTTACTATAAATTCACCCTAATAAATTACTTTCGTCTGTAATACTCTTATTGTTGTCATTGATTATGAAATACTGATCTATTAAACATTTGTTTTTAGAATATTGTTACTTAGAGCATATTAAACTATGATTGATATATGTAAAAAATACTAGATATGTTATAGCATAATTACGTAAATAAGTATAATCAACAGTATCACATTAATAATATCGGTTATATATTATATTTATGTAGTTACATTATTGAAACCTGTAGTGTATTACCTATTATAAATAATTATTTATATATTACTAATAAACAAAAATGATTTCATAAACGTATAACATTAGTTACTATAGTACCCTCTCTTCTTTTAATATTTAATATATTCTTTTAATATTAATATCCTAATCATTTCAAATCATACAACTATCATTAATCATACAATGAATTAAATATAGGATGATCGGTAGTCTTTCTTAAGAAAGAAAGAATTCTTTGTTCTTGTTGTCCAACTTCTAGACAAATTAAATCTTTATGATTGATAATATGTAGTGACAGCCCATATATTGTATGCACTTTTACTACATTCATCATAGCGTAATGGTATTGCATGAGTATTTATTAAATAACAACATAAATATAGTAGGTTACTTACATAGTTTTCTATATATTTCTAAAATAATAAATAATAAAGTAAAACAGTTGACATATTAAAGATCATAATTTGTAATGTGATTATCATTTTAATTAAATGTGAATTTTGATGTTATTTTGTGTGTGATTGCTTTACCAGTGAAATAATATTCTGAAGAAAAAGCATCAATTAATATAAAAGTATGGCTTCCATAAAATTATATTATCGTTGATATTTAATTCTGCATTCACATTCAGACTGACATTAATACTTATTGGGGGTTACTTATTAAGGATACTAAATATATTGCGAAACGTTCATTTTAATATATAACAAAAAGATTATGTACTGCTAGGGGTCTATATGTAGGGGAAAGAAACCTAATACGGATACTTTAACAATAAATGGTCTTAACATTTTATGACTCATTATTTGTATTCAAAAATTACAATATATTAATATTATATGATTATAGATATTATTGTGATTTTAAAATTTTATTTAATCTTTTAATTCCATAGATAACGGGGGTGTCCGTATTCGGTACCCATATCCGAATAGGGACACCCTGTATTATAATACGGACACCCTATATACCACTAGATAATCTATATTATTGATGAATCAATCAGACAAATTACAATTACATTATTTATAATTAATTTTATGAACAATTTATTCTAATTTAGTTAATAATTTATTTATTTGTATTATTTGTTAATTAATAATACAATTTAAGTATCTAAATAAAAAAAAATCGATTTAGATTTATTGGTGGTATTAATATTATAACGCACGCGACTTTTATGAATATAAGAATAGTTCATAATCTGCGCGCTAATTAATTATAGGGTTTCCGTATTAGGGACTTATATGACCTATAGATATATGATTATAACTTAATGAATATTTGATAACAAATATATAAATTATATATATAATTTTAGATGCTTTATTTTTTTATTAATAAAGTGTTATTTATATCGATACATTTGTATATTTTTGAGAAGATTTTAAGTTGAATTTTTTTTTCATAAATTTAAAAACGTAATAAAAAAAATCAGTTTTTTGGATATATTCAGCAATATGTTGCATAATTAAATAATAAAAAATACTTTTTTAGACTACTTATATAATTATGAATATTTTATTAATTACACATTTTTTGTAGGATTTATGGTTTCCTAGATACCGAGAGTGTCCGTATTCGGTTACTTTACCTTACACATAAACAAGGACTTGATATTCATATGTAGGCCTACATACGTAGACCGACATATCATTATTATTTATAAATATACACAATAAAATATTGATTTCGAATGTACAAGTTAATACATTGTATAACATATTTTATTAGTATTATCAGATTTAGGTATAAGTATCTGGGTAATTGTAGAAGTATTGTTGCTTCTCGTGACAATTACCACCTATATATAACCTATATATATATAATACATAGGCATAATACATATATATATATATATATATATATATATACCATTTCGGAGTCTTATTAACTGGTACAATAAAAGTTTAAATAAATAACTAAAATAAATTGAATATTTATTTATTTCTGTTTAGATTTTCTATTTATTAAATTCTTGCTAATCAAGGATGAAGATGATAATAATATAAAAAGGGGAATTTGCATATATACTCTAGTCTATATATAGACTAGAGTATATATGTATACATGTTAGTAATTTATATATATTCTACATACAAACACACATGTCTCTCTCTCTTATCCACATACATATACAAACACACATATATATAAATATATATATATATATTGGGAAAGTTATTATTAAAATATTTAAAAAGTAAAAACAGAATATTACATTTTATCAAATAACAATTGTATGATTGAATATTTTGTAAAACAATATACGTATTCATATTTATCATTAAATTGCTAATAGTTCATATATATATATATATATATAATTTTTTGATATCTCTCATAGTTACTGAGATACGAGAGGGGGTCGGTATTAGGAGGGGTTCGTTAATCGGAGACTTTCCCCTACATTTAATTTCTTTAAAAAGTTATATAAATTAAAATTTATAATTTAAGAAAATATTATATTTTAAATTTATATGTAATTATTTAATTTCTGTACATATTTACTTTTTACTTTGTATTGTATTATGGACTAATATATGCATAGTAGGAATCCTAAAAAAGCCTGTGTATGATTATATTATATAATTTATATATATATAACATTTAAGAAAGTCGTAGGTTTTTAATAATGTATTTAATAATGTGGAGGTTGATTTAATATATCTATAATTTATTGGTAGGCAATTTCATGTGGATCTAATATTTTCAAAGAGTATACTATAGTATATAGTATAGGATGTATTGATATATCAATACATCCTATATATATAGGTATATATACCACGAGAGTATACTCTCGTGGTTGTTGGTGGTCTTTGTAATATGTGTGGAGTAAAGTTTGTATTTTGATGATAATTGTACCTAATGACCTATATGTATACTATGGATTAATCGATCATATATATATATTTTGTTGGTTGATGTTGAGAGGCAATGTATGAGACATATCCTTACACTAATGGATGCGAAACAGATACAAAGTAATAGATGGATTTGAGTATAAGTAGGGTATTATAAAGTATAGTTAAGGAACCTTCGTTAGTGATTGATGGTTAGTGTGTTTTTAATTAATAATCGAGTTATACTGCTTTTGATAATACGTCAACAGTATAGGTAACTTTATTACATACCCAGCAATCAGTAATAGCCTCATAATAGAAACATAACAGCATATTTAATAGACTCACATGTTTACATTGTGTTATTATGCTGCAATTTTGTTGCCATTAAATATATATTATGACTCTAATGATTTGTCATGCTATTATGCTGCTGTTATGTTGCTATTTAAAGTTTATTATGCTATTATTATGCTTCTATTAATTTTAAAAGTATATTATGCTGCTATTATGTTTCTATTATGAGGCTATTACTGTTAGTTGGGTAATTTACAAAACACATAATGGAGTCGAGAGTTATAGAATATTAATTGAGGAAATGGTTATGATTATATGATTGGGTATGATGGGGATGTTATGATTACGCTATCCCTATAGATCAATGGTCCCCACCTTTATTCACCGTGACCTTTTTTTTGATAATTCTTAATTTAAAAATATACCATGACCCAATGATACATTTTATTTTTGTATAATTAATTTTAATCATAAATGAATACTATAAACTATAATATATTTATATATATATAAATATATATATATATTTTTAGAAATTAGCTCATGACCCAACAAATAACCCAATGACCAACATTTGGGTCATGACTCATAACTCATGACTCATTACCCATAGATTTGGAACCATGGTTCCAAATCTAAGTGCACTGCTATAGAGGGTTATATATTTAGTAGGATCTACGTATATTAATGGTGTGTGTGTATGTGTGTTGTTATTCACATAGGTTAACTACATATAAAGTAACGAATTTAATATTATAATTTATAACATTATTATTAAATGTTATAAAGATATTGATACAGTTATTTTATTAATTTTGTTTATACATCTTTACCGTAAAATACAACACATTATTCATAAATACTATATTGTATAATGTGAAGCACATGGTGTATACATATATATATATATATATATATATATACCAATATGTATAACGGATCCTATATAAGTTAAAGCATATATGCTTATATATATATAGGTTATATTATATTACATATAAATATAATATATAGGGACTAATGTGTGACGTATGGCTAATCTATTGTTTATACTGTTGCCTATACGCTGTTGACTGCGCTCGAATCTATAAATAACTATTGCGTAATGACGTTAATGAGGTCACGTGAGTGACACGGCCCATATGACGATCGCGTCAGCAACCCGTATGCACGGGTTATTATATAACCAGGGGAAGGAGACTGCATACTCACACAGTCGTACTATAGATGTACTAGATTACTACACATACATAAACACGTATATACATAGGCATATTAATATAGAGAAACACGAAATGGCTGGACTTCAAAATAAAGTTATCTTAATAACAGGTTAACGATGTTTATTATTGCGCTAATATTATTGTAGAATATATATTAGCATAATGAATTTATTTTATTAAAATATATTTAACTAACTATATATATATACATATATATATATATATATATTTATATATATATATATATATATATATAGGTGGGGAATAGTAGGTTCAGTAAATTACCTACAACCTACAAACAGTCAACTCACTATAAAATACCGATAAAATACCGAATAAAATATGTCTGGAATATATATATATATATATATATATATATATATTATATATATCTTAACATTTGTTGATTACAATAGTATTATTTTCTTAAATACTATTCCTTGTAATTGCTATGAAGTATACTCCAAAATTCACTTTCTCTAAAATAACTTAGTACACACGCACATATGTATTCGTGATGAAAGATCTATCACTAAGAGATATATAGTAAGAATTAAATACAAAGTTAAATATAGCATAATCCAAGGTAAAATGAGTCATAAATCATTAAATTTGTATATCAATATACACAAAAGTATTATACTTAGATGCAAGTATTATATTATTATAATACTGATTATTTCAAGTTATTTTTCTATTTATAAAGTAAAATAATCTTTTTATATTACGAGTATTCCATTATATACTATGTTTAAATAAGTAGGATATAAATAGTATATATATATATATATATATATATATAAAAATAAATATATATATAATATATATAATAATATATATATAAATATACATAAAATAAATAGAATATATATATATATATATACCTAATAGGTATTACCTATATATACTAATATTATAATATGCATAAATACATACGTAGTTGTTTAGCCATAATTTAGTGTTATATAATTCCATAAAGTTAAAGTATTAATATATATATACATTATATAAAATACGTGCTGTATACGTGCTGTATAACTGTATACGTCGTACAGTGTATACTGAGTGATATACGTATACCTGTAGTAGGAGATAGTTTCGCTAAGGGCTCAGCTATATCTGATAATTATATATATATATATATATAAGTGAGATGTATAGTATGTTGGATCCATGAAATCGCGATTGTTATTCTAAAATTCGCGCGAATAACCCTAAGTGTAACCTCCAACTAACGACGACGAGGTTACCCCTTAACCTCCACCCCACCGCAGGAGCTAGTTCCGGAATAGGGGCCGAGACCTCCGTGGAGTTCGCCCGGTGCGGTTGTCGTCTAGCGTTGACCGGAAGGATCAGCGAAGGACTCGAGAAGACGGCCGCTAGGTGTCAGCAAGTGGGAGTGTCACGTGATAACGTTAGCCACACCCATATACCGTTGTCCTAACATCTATAAGTACTACAGACGAGGAGTAACTATAACGTAGTGATTAACGAATGCCGATCACGTGGCGTGGAAGTGTATAAGCCAATCGGTGAACGCTTCTATATCACGTGACCCATATTCTTTAACCAAAAGCTATATCGTTTAGACTAAATCTGAGGCGGCCACAATCGAGAATATTCGCGCTAATTTGCGAATAAATATATTTTCAAAATATAACGAACACCTATATATACGTATATTCAATATTTGCGAATACTCTAAATTTGATTTTGATTGCCCATATGTCACCTACAGGTGGCACTATAGTGTACCTATAGGTCTATGATAGCTAATACGCCACTATAAATAACTGAAAGGGTTGCAGTATTTATATTGTAATGAAGTTTAATAATTATTGTGAGATACATTTGTATTTATATAACTGTACACACGTTATAGTGATACCATATGTGTATATATATATATATATATATGTATATATGTATATATATATATATATATGTATATATGTATATATATATATATATAGGTAACTATGCTTACGTTCATTGCACAGTGCAATTTGCACGGCGTTCCATTGTTTATCATTAGTACTTATATGTATACATAATTATAATTAAATTATATTACCTACAAGTATTATATTTACCAAAGTACGGCCACCATTCAATACGATATTACGTAATACCACGTGGTTTCAGATTTACCTGATTACCGGTGACGTAACGATCCAGGATGACGTCACGCGCATTGTTGAAAGTACCGTGCAACATTTCGGATGTCTAGATGTTTTAGTTAGTAATTTAATTATATATATATATACACTCTTATTTCCATACAGGAATTATATACATCCATATATATATTTGTATATAGTATGTATACATAATATTTTCATAATATTAAAATAATTGTTATTTTAAATAAAATTATTTCATGACAATTATGAAATATTATATATATATATATATATATATATATATATATAAATATATATATATTAATAAGCCGAACTAGAGATTACATCACTCATTTGTTTACATATATACACTTACATGAAATATATCCGAAACACACACACGCACACACACACTCACACACGCATGTCTCGTGGGGACCTATCACACATTAAAGGCTACTTAAAGGTGTGATAAATACTTAAAAGCGTCGTCCTCAATACGAATAATGATAAACGCCGGCTAAACTGCACAAAAAATGCTTTTTTTTATTCATCTCTTTCATTTAAAATCTGAAATTATAATATATCCGGTAGTTAATTGATAACATTATCGATTACTAACTAATTATAATTATTATTAACATTAATGTTTTCGTTATAAATTAAATATTAGATTATTAATGCTTCAAATTAGATGAATTTATGAATGACATGTAACATAATCTAAGCCCCACCCCTTGCCTGTATCTATACATAAGTTACTTTATAGTAACATACTATAAGCCCCGCCCATTTTTCTGACTACATATCAGTTACTTTATAGTAACGTAAGCCCCGCCCCTTGCCACGCCCCCCAGGTGAACATCGCCGGCGGCCTCAAGACTATGCGCTTCCACAACTGTCCCGTCGAGAAGATGACCGAATTCTTCCATTGGAACGTCACCAGTCAGTTCATGATGAATACTGCAGCTATGTATCACCTGATCGCTAGTAAAGGTCACGTACTATATAGTAAAGGTCACCTGCTCTCTAGTAAATGTCATGTGCTCTATAGTAAAGGTCACCTGATCGCTAGTTAAGGTCACCTGATCTCTAGTAAAGGTCACCTGATCACTAGTAAAGGTCACGTGCTCTATAGTAAAGGTCATCTGATCGCTAGTAAAGGTCACGTGCTCTATAGGTAAAGGTCACCTGATCACTAGTAAAGGTCACGTGATATATAGTAAATCTCACCTGATCGCTAGTAAAGGTCATGTTCCCCTATAGTAAAGGTCACCTGATCACTAGTAAAGGTCATGTGCTCTATAGTAAAGGTCACCTGTTAATAGTTGTTAACAGTTTTTATTTTGTAATTATATATATATTCATAAAATTATAGTCATGCGATATTAAATATAATTATAGATATTAATAATGATATTTCATTATATAGAATGCAGGTATATCTACACTATTTGATAGTACCTACTATAGTAGGTATAGGTACTACCTAGACAATTTAAATAATATAGAACATGCTTTATAAAGCGTATCATATACGACACACGTACACTATGACATCATATCCTATGACATCATACCACACACATACGAGTAATCACGTATTGCATAATGTCTGTATACAGACTATATTCTCACTTCTCACTAACATGAGAATATATTTTCACAGGAAACATCGTGAACATGGGCTCCATGGCGGGAACTAGACCGGTTTGTATTACTACTACTATTGTTATACCCTACAGTGTAGAGTCTATACAATTGGTTCCCAACCCATATTTGGGTCAATGATTTTCTTTAGTGGGTCATGAGCCAATTTCTAAAAATATTTATATATATATATATATATATATATTATAGTTTATATTATTTATTTATGACTAAAGATTAATAATAAACAAAATAAAATTTGTCATTGGGTCATGGTATATTTTTAAATTTAAGAATTATCAAAAAAGGGTCATGATAAAATAAGATTGGGAAACACTGCTCTACACTGTGATTTAGTGTGGGGTGATCCAGCGATTCAGTGATCTGTACGGGGTGTATGACAACGTCGGTAAACAACCAATGAGCGTCGCCCATATACGGGTCTTCAGTAAACAAATGTAAACACTATATTGTTTAGATCTATATATAGATCTAGAACAGTATCAAACACCCCTTTATAATATGATCAAACACCCTATAGGGACATACACATAAGTATAATATTATACAAAAAAAACCCACTTATGAAAGGTAACAAATCCGATATATAACGATATTGATATACTACAATACACATTCTGATAATGAATACATAATACACACTCGCGCATGCGTATCGATAACGCGTTACGTAATATCTCGCATTGCGTAATACCACGGCGCGAGGACATCCTCGTATGTCCTCATGGTAACGCCGACCTGTCTCGACACGTGACCCAGCCTCGCGTGACCTAACCGCGTGACCTAACCTATTATCACGTGTCCTCGTTGACCACACGACCTTACGACCACGACAGCACGCTATTATCGAGATCATGTCCTTATCGTACGTCCTTAATGACAACGACACGACCTTACCGCCCGTATACATGTCCTTATTGAAAACATGTCCTTATTTATTACGCGACCTTATTCACCGTATGTCCTTACTGGCTAGTCATGTCCCCATTAACCGCAGACAACGCATCAACATCGTCGTGTCCTTATTTATCACATCAATGTCCTTAATGAAAACATTTCTATATATATATATATATGATTATATATATAATAACTATATATTTATTATTCTATATTACAGTGATCATAAGCAACTGACCATAGCTGACTACTAATAGACTCACTTATAATAGTGATATGGGTATCTACATGAAGTAGTGTATACATTGACAACTGCATACACTGAACACATAAATGCATCACTTCCCACTACTATCTTTATCACAGCCCTGACCACTCTAGCGTATACACTACACTGACCACTACACCATATACCTATATACAGAATAATACACTTACAACAACAATATATCACTTTCCACTACTCTCATTACCACAACTACTGACCACTATAATGGTGTACGCTATACTGACCACTACTGTACTTAACAATACATTGACCACTACTGCACACTGCTATGATAACCATTATACTGACCACTTCCTTTAGATAACTGACCACTACTATACTGACTCCCACCACTATAACAGAACTGACCTCTACTGAACTTAATACACTATCACTATCCTGACCACCATTGACCCCTGCCCCCTCCCATCCAGTACCCGGCATTGTTCCCGTTCTCTGTGGCTAAAGCGGCCGGAGCTCACGCTACGAGATGTCTGGCTCTGGAACTAGGTCCCAAGGGCGTTAGGGTCAACTCCGTAGAGTTAGTGCAACACCGGGTCACGTGATCTACACCGAGTCACGTGGTGGTTACGTAACTAGGCGCTAGATGTCGTATCGTTCTCGTTGGCTATAGTCGTAGGAAATACTAGTAGTCTTATAATTGTTAATTTTAATATTAAATATATTGTTTTTTAAATCACATACTCATATATATATTTATCAATTATAAATTTGATATATATCATAATATAGTTATATACACACACACATAAACTGTGTGATGTACACTAATTGAAGCCTACAGAATACCGTAGATAGTATTATCCCCACGAATAGTGTTGACTGGTTATATACAATACCCGATATAGTAACGCAACACAAGTCATACCGTAGTGTACACAATGTCAACAGATGACCTCTACGTAACTATTATAAAGGGGCGTATCCGTTCCTTGATCACGTGTTCAATTATCGTATTTTAATTAATCAATACACATTCGCGAGTATATATATACATATAGGTACATGAATTTATCATGATTCATGTATGAATAAGCGCGTGACTAATACGGTCGTCCATCGCTAGGGCCGGAAGTATCACCGACACTCAACTGTGGAAGAGATCCGGCATATGTCCGACCAAGGAACGTGAGAAGGCCGTTAGTACACGAATTATACGCCATGTTATGTAATCTTACGTAAGAGGTATTGTTTACTGAGTACACCATTATATACCTATGTAATGCCGATGTAATGCCGCATTTAAACTGTATCATATGTTATAAGCCTATATTGAACGGCGATTGAATAATGTATCGATATTGATTTATAATAAAGCACAATATACGAAAGTATAAAGTAAAATACATATTTGTTAATGATATACATGCGTGTTTAAATAAACAAAGAATAATACGCAATTAAAACATGTTAATAACATTAATTATCGTTTACACATTTGATAATACGTGCACCGCTATACCCCCTACCCTTGCCCCCTTAGCACCACGAGAAGAGTTGGCCCCTGTACCCGATGAGGAAGCTGGGCAAGTGTACGGACGTGTCGGCTGCCATTGTGTTCCTGGCGTCACGTGATGCCGGTTACGTCACCGGCTTCAATATGCCCGTAGACGGAGGCATGGTGATCACCGCTCAGACTATGATGTAATCGTGTGACGTTATCGCCTGGCTGTGATGTAATCGAGGGAAGGGTTGTGACGTAATCGCCGGGCTGTGATGTAATAGAGGGGGAGGGACGTCATCGCCGGGCTATGATGTAATCGAGATGAGCGTTTGACGTCATAACCGGGTTATGATGTAATCTAGCGTGACGTAATCGATACCACCTATCGGGCTACGTGTTCAACAGTAGAACCTCGTTACATCTACGTAGCCGAAGTCGTATCTACTACTTCGGATCGAGTGCATTAGGAATGTGTTATTATTACGGCATACCATATTGTTTATATATTTGTAATGCATACCAGAGTAAATACCAATTAACATTTGATACGTTGTGATATTCGTATTGCGTAACAGACTAGAGATGAATACAGTCGCATCTATTACGTCATATATATGCAATAGATTACTAATTCATTATTTACATTTTTAATTGTTTTATTTAGGTAAATGATCGTGCATATAATGTTGTGTTGTTTTTGTTAGATATGCATACAGGTATACGTTCTAATGAGTGTATTGAGATAATGTTTAACAAGTATGATGTGTTAATATATATGTATATATTTATGTATATATATATATATATATATATATATATATATATTTATAATTTATGTTTTGATAATAAATAAATATTTGTTTTATTAAATTCATTACTTTTTATTGAATTCAACAGATGATAAGTTTAACGAGTGGATTATTACACATCTGTATATTAAATATTAACAATATTATCGATTTATTATATACTATTACACGATTTATTATTGATATCCGTGTCTGTAAGTAAGATACGTAATATCATTAATAGTGGGGATAATTAGAAGGGGACAATTAGAATACTGATGAATGGGATTGGCTCCCCTTTCTCTCGCTAGGGGGACTGTTTACATCCCGTAACTAGGCGCTGTCGGACGCGTTAGCCATATGGTCGTATAGTTTACCGAGACCCCTTACGACCGTTTCTAGCTTATCACTTCCGGTACATTCGCCGCACAGATTGATCTTCTCGAACTCTTCGTTCTTGGCAACGAAACGACCGTCGCAGCTAATCAGGAATATCTTCTGGTTGGGCTGGCGACACCAGGCACACAGGTCGGAAGTGGTACCTGCACGAGGGGGCGGGGTCAGATCCGGTAAAGGGGCGTGACTATCGAGCTGTATCGATGCGATAGAGCGGGGGGGGCGTGACTTAATATCTTATATCGAGTGGCCTAGCTTAATGCATATCTATATTATTTATATATTATTTACATTAATTAATATAAATTAATTCTTAAGAATAGTGTATTTTTGTTTTAAGGGACATTTTTGGGGCGTAAAATAGGGTTATCTTAATTATATTGATTCCACGCATTTAGAGATTTATAATACATATCGATAACCAGCACATATGTTAGGATATATGAATATTAAATATCCACTGCGTTTAGCTATAACCCGATGTCTAAATAAGTATGATAACACAGTTATATCAATCTATATTGCCTATAATCTAAAACTATACATTACATCTTTCCATATTTTATTTCATAAAAACAGAATAAATAATATTATTTATTTTACAATGATATTATATAAACCCTTGTATTATGATAGCAACATATATATCACGATCACACAACTATATGTATCTACAACTTAATATACTACTACTTAATATACAGTATTATTAGTGCGAATATACAGGATGGTGAATGTAAGATAGGTGAATCATATATTACATTTTAAATTATGTTTACATTTTGAATTACAATTCAGTGATTACTGTATGATAATGTATACATTTCTAATATTATATTGGTGATTCCCAGATAACATGGTTACTCATAATCTCATAATTATCTTGTAAACTATTTGTTGTTGTAAAAACACGATGATTATAAATATATATATATACCTATAGCCTATAGGCTATAGGTAATATATTGTAATATTATAGTTTATAATAATATAAGCTATATCCTATAAATAGTTACCTGTTTTCTTTTCCGACGCCGGGAACAGTCTGTATTGTTTACGAGAAGGTAGCATCTGAACAAGTTAGGGGGGGGGGGGGGTGATTAGTTATAGGGTAACGTAACACACACACGCTATATGTATATATGTTATGTAACAATTGTTACGTCACTGTATCTTAACATACATAATAAGCGAGTTAAAATTGCGTACATTTGAGTGTGAGATACGTCGTCGTGTAAAACTGTTACGTACTTCACTACAAGTTACACTGGATGAGAATTAGGTTTAGATTAACCATTAAGCATGCTTAGTATTAGCTAGGTTAACCTAATTATATTTACTGGAATAACGCGTAATTTAATGGTTACAATTAGTGATGGGATTGAAACCCAATGTTAAGGTTTCGAAACGGTTTCATTAAAAAAAAACGAGGGTTTCGAAACGGTGTCAGTTTCAATATATGTATTTCGATAATAATACATTTTTAAATTCGGTATATATTTAATATATTAACATAGTTTCATTTTAAATGTAAATTCTGAATACTCGAAACCTACTCGAATTACTCGCAATTATTCCAAACCTACACGAAACATCTCGAAAATTACTCGGCTCGATCCCATCACTAGTTATAATACACATACACGAGGTACGACACTACACAGTACACTGTACAGTGTACCTATAGTATACTATAGTATATTATTTAAAGGTATACTGTATACAGTATACCTTTAAATAATATACTATAATATACTATGCATAGTGAACTTTACCATGGTGACTAATACATATTAGTACGGTAAGTTGATCGTCATCAATACGAGATACATTATTTTATAACAAATATATTGAAAAAATATATATATACATACTATTAAATTACACTACTTACTGGTAATTTGATAATGTCTTTAAGTGGATTTTGTATCTGTGAAATATTATATTGTAATATTACGATAATGCTTATAGTATGTGTTGTAATAATATCAGTAAGTGGTTATACATATAATGATATATATATATATATATATATATATATATATATATGTGTGTATGTATCAGGGATATATAGATAGCGAGGGAGAAATATGGAGACAGCATGAAGAATATCGATCTATTTGAGTATGGGAATGTGAGGTTTGCTGGGATGTAGTATTATGATTTTGTTTATTTAATAGAGATATTTAGTTTAGTTATAATTCAGATTATTCCGCCGTTTACTGGTGCATCAGTAATGTAATATAAAATAATATAATATGGTATCAAAGATTTTCCGAAGGAAAGATATAACACTTACGCGAAATCGTGTAATTCGAATTTGTATACAAAATACCCTGGTGCCACCTATAGCGGGTTACTTTTAGGAACTATGCGTTGTTTATAATGTAAATTCGTATTTAATTATACACTTTTAAAATGTTAAATAATATGCTTTAATATAAATTAATATTTATATGATGAAAACTAAGTGTTCATTACTAATATATAACAAACAAATATGATATGTATGTTTTAAATGCTATAAGTATATATTTAGTGAGTAAAAGCTAATTTATATTGCATGTAATTTAATAGAGCAATGAAAACATTGTTGTATGACAACATAGCCGAACCTAAATCTATTTCAGTGATTTCGATACTACTGCTAGCAGCGGTTGGGGCTATTACTAAATTACGTTGCATGCATAGGGAGTGTTATATCTTTGCTTCGCAAAATCTTTGATAGTATTATATTATAGGGGAAAGTAACCTAATAAGGACACTTTAACAATAAATGGTCTTAACATTTTATGACTCATTATTTGTATTACAAAATTACAATATATTAATATTATATGATTATATAAATTATTATGATTTTTAAATATTATTTATTCTTTTAATTCCATAAATAACAGGGTTGTCCGTATTCGGTAACATGTCCGAATACGGACACCCTGTGTTATAATACGGATACCCTATATACCACTAGATAAACTATATATTATTGATGAATTACCCAGACAAATTACAATTACTTTATTTATAATTAATTTTATGAATAATTTATTTATTTTTATTATTTGTTTAATTAATAATATAATTTAAGTATCTAAATAATACAAATTTTAGATTTAGCTTTATTTGTGGTATTAATATTATAACGCACGCGATTTTTATGAAAATCAGAATAGTTCATACGCTGCGCTATGATTGGTTATAGGGTGTCCGTATCAAGACATCTAGATTGTCCGACGGACACTGTCCGTATTAGGGACTTATATGACCTCAAGATATATGCTTATAACTTAATGATTATTTTATAACAAATATAGAAATTATATTTAAAATTTTAGAATGCTTTATTTTTTAATAATGTAACGTTATATTTTATATCGATACATTTGTACATTCTTGAGAAGGTTTTTAGTAGACATTCTTTTTCATAAATTTAAAAACGTAATAAAAAAATCAGTTTATTGGAAATATCAGCAATATTTTGAATAATTATAAAATAAAAAATACTTTTTTAGACTATATATATAATTATGAATATATTATTCATTACAATTTTTTTTGTAGGATTTATGGTTTCTGAGATTCCGAGAGTGTCCGTATTCGGGAACTGTCCGTTTTCGGTTACTTTCCCCTACTACTATATATTCATATATTACTATAGTATTCAATACGAAACAGAATTAAATAATTTATAAATTAACTTAAAAATCCAGAATTAAGTCAGTGAATAGTAGCCACCCATAGTTACCCTGCAGTAATCTGATAATTCCTATTTATCTACGGTTAGATTATTAGCCGAAGGAGATGGCGTTGTGTAGGTGTAATGTAACATGACGTCACGAAGGTGACATTTGATGGAGACATAAGAGGTGGACATATACGTTATAAGTAGACGATCTGGGGAGAGGGTACGTCATATCCTTATATTGTGTATTAGTTATAACTGTTATAGGGGATATGAGTAAGAATAAAGAAAATATGAGTCATCCGTAATAATAAAATAGAGCACATTAGTAATAATGTATATATTAATAGATAAGGGAGGAGAGATAAGTAGATACGAAAGATGTAGTCAGTCACGTGGTTAGAAAGTAGTTAGGAGTCGGTGGCAGTAAGTATTGTAAACATATTATATAGGTTAACAATGGTGTATCGAACCATTATGACCTTCAGTTGATATTCACAGTAATACGCGTATTATTATTAAGGGTTTTATATGTATGTATATATATACAGTAGTGAAACGTATGATTGTATTGGTGTTAAATAGTATGTATTGTAATATGGTAAATAATATATATATATATATATATATATATATATATATATATATATTAATACCTTAAATATATTGAAATTCTTAGTACCAGAAGAACTTTTCGTATTAATTACTTTTGCAGTTCCACCGCTCTTAGTGTTCGTATCCTAAATATAATATTGAATGCGATGTTAGAATTCAATACACACATTCCAATATCCACACACCTAATGTATACTTTATCACTTTATTAAACTTGATATTTAATTAAAATATTGAAATATTAGAGAGTGACGTTATTATTGTATTACATAATATTCGTTGTGAAATGGTATCATTATGTAATAACTAATCAATCTTAATATAATACAATCCCTAATATAACTACTAGCAATGTTATCATATATTGATTCTAATATATATATGTATATATATATACTAATACATTACATTATATACTACTTACTTGCACTTTTGCATTGGGTTTGAATAGATTGTGAGCCTGTGAAATGTTGTTATTGTTATATTATGATAGTATCAACGGACATTGATAGTAGTTATGATCTAGTATTGTGATCTATTGTAATCGAATATCTCTAGATATTGAAGAAACTTGTTATGTAATATGTTTGCACTATTCATTAATGATATCAGCAATCTAAAAGAATATAGTTAATCAGCTAATGCTATGTATAAATATATAGTCAAGCATACATATACAAATATATATATATATATATATATATATATATATTATACAATATATAATATACTATAGTATATTGTATATACATGCATATAATTTTGAAAATATATCGAGAATATGAACATTTAGTTATAACATTTAGAACATGTTTTAGTTATAATTCCGGTTGCCCCGATTATTCTGTCTTACGAATACACTTTTAAAATGTGTTATTTGTACTTAGTTATATATATACTATATATTAAATTATATATTACTTACTTGCAATTTGGTAATTTTTTTGCCTAGACAGTAAGGCTGTGTAGTATAATAGTATATTATTGTCTGATAGATTCGTCCGATAGATTATACATAGAACTTATAATATACTATTTGTTTATATATATATATATATATATATATATATATATATATATAGTTATACCTTAAATATATTGAACTGCTTAGGACCAGAACTACTTTTCTTATTAATTTTACTATTTGAATCCCCACCGCCGTTCATATCGCTATCCTAAATATAACGTGTTAGTATATGATATTATGTGATAACGAAACTCTAATAATAGTTTATGAAATAGTCTATATTTAGTTTTATATAACAATAATTTCTGTAATAACATCACGTGATGTAATACAAATGTAATAGGTACATCTGTAACACAACAGTTGTGTATAATAGTGTAACGATAATGTACCTAATATATCACTGTATTATATCATGAATACTTATGATAAATATATATATATATATCAAAAATATATATATATGTATATATAGGGGCGTGACTTGTCACTTGGTTGATGATTATTTCAGAATGATTAAGCACAATTTTCACCATAGTAAAGCATGCACATCGACATGTATACCACCATGCACACTTATAAGTTATAACCAATATACGACTGTAGTTAACTAATAAATAATATATAGATTATAGTTTTAAACTTTATAGTGTTTATAGATCAACATAACTATAGAACTACTAATTTGTCCCTTTGTCGCTTGTGATTGGTTAATATCCGAATCGGATTATACTTATTTAATTTAAACTATATAGGTATATAACTTCGATATTACTATAGTGGTCTATAGTATTTGTATTGTTATCTATACCACGTGGTTTTCTTCCTAGCGTAATCATATTGTTATTAACGCTATATTTATATTCACAACAATAAGTATATTAAAACTAGCGAGTATATATTATTGTATATATTTTACAAGCTGGTATACAATTTAAAATAATCGATAACATATATACTATATTATATATTATATAATAATATATTATATAATATACTATACAAATATATTATATAATATACTATATCATAAAGTACACTAAATAATATAATACAATATATCGACTGTTATAGTATACTATATCATTTAATATATTATATCATATAATAAAGTATATTGGCTGTTATAGTATACTATAATATGACTATAGTGAATCACTATTAGTTATCTTAGTATTCGTTATCTTATCCCCACTCTTCATTCATAACTTATGAATCATAAACCGCTTGATAGAGGACGGAACGGAGTAGTGGTCGTTTTAATGTCTATCCTATAAAGTACATTTTATTTTTAAATAATTAATTAATTAGGGGAAAGTCTCTGATTACCGACCCCTCCTAATACCGACCCCTCTCGTATCTCGGTAACTATAAGATATATCAACAAATTGTATATACATGAAATGTTATTAATTTAATGATAAATATGAATACGTATTTTGTTTTAAAAAATATTCAATCCTACAATTGTTATTTGATAAAATGAAATATTCTGTTTTTACTTTTTAAATATTTGAATAATACATTTTTTTAAATCATTGTAAATACTTTATTAATTAAAAGAAAACTTAATACTGCACATAATATTGTAGATCAATATAATTTTTATAACTTTTATAAAAATAATTTAATTTTAATAATTAATACCAATATATATTAATAATAACAACCCATAAGATTTTCCTATTACCGACCCCCTAAATTACCCTAATACCGACCCCATGTGATTTATTGTATCCAATAAAAATAGATCCGTATTTTAATTTAAAATATGTCGTAAGCTGTTTGTGTATCATTGATATAGATTTAGAATTATTGATTCCAATTGATTATATACATACTGATTGATAAATAAATATAAAATAATAATATACACTATTTTAATATAATTACTATTAAGTTTAAATTTAAATTTAGTATTACTATTAAAACATAAATTCAATAAAAATAAATTGCGTGTATGTTATAATTAATTATATTTAAGTATATCTACTATTTTTATTGGATATTATAATACTACAATTATTTATACCACGATTATTTTAAGGGGTCGGTAATAGGAGAAGGGGTCGGTATTAGGCATATGTATCCGATTACCGACCCCCTTGTTTATTCTTGTAAATATAATTATATAAAAAATTTAAAATAGCCACATTATTCATTGCTATAATATTACCCTAATTACAAAATTTCAATTAAATATATTTAATATTGAATACGTTATTACAAATAATCATTTAGGGGTCGGTAATCGGAGACTTTCTCTTACTCTAATTTATTACGTAATCATTTGTTGTCAAATTTTAACAAAAATATAATTATATATATTTATACTTATTTTTGTGTATGTTTTTGTATACAATTCAATTATTCAATCAATTAAGGTGCGTATGCATCATAACTAAAATATGTAATATTACATAATTAAACAAATATAAATCGAATACATTACGAGATACCTATTGCATATTCTGATACTATCGGCCACTACCCCGGACTTGCCTTATTTTAATTCCTTTTAATGCCTAACAAATCGTTAATAGTATTCAGTAATATATAAAAGTGAAATCACAATATTCTAGATCTATATGATTTATAGCTAGGTCCTAATTCAAAAAAATAAGATATTAAAAATTAAATATTTATCAAGATATTAGAAGTATTCTAAGGCATATCAATTATCGGTCACTACTCCGTTCTCTCCCTTAGTTAGAAATGATAACTTTTCATTCACGTTCACACAACTAATGCAATACACAACTAATGCAATACACAACTAATGCAATACAAAACTAATGCAATACACAACTAATGCAATACACAACTAATGCAATACACTACTAATGCAATACACAACTAATGCAATACAAAACTAATGCAATACACAATTATCAATACACAACTAATGCAATACACAACTAATGCAATACAAAACTAATGCAATACACAATTATCAATACACAACTAATGCAATACACAACTAATGCAATACACAACTAATGCAATACATAACTAATGCAATACACAACTAATGCAAGACACAACTAATGCAATACACAACTAATGCAATACACAACTAATGCAATACACAACTAATGCAATACACAACTAATGCAATACACAACTAATGCAATACACAACTAATGCAATACACAACTAATGCAATACACAAATAATGCAATACACAACTAATGCAATACACAACTAATGCAATACACAACTAATGCAATACAAAACTAATGCAATACACAACTAATGCAATACACAACTAATGCAATACACAACTAATACAATACACAACTAATGAAATACACAACTAATGCAATACACAACTAATGCAATACACAACTAATGCAATACACAACTAATGCAATACACAACTAATGCAATACACAACTAATGCAATACACAACTAATGCAATACACAACTAATGCAATACACAACTAATGCAATACACAACTAATGCAATACACAACTAATGCAATACACAACTAATGCAATACACAACTAATGCAATACAAAACTAATGCAATACACAATTATCAATACACAACTAATGCAATACACAACTAATGCAATACAAAACTAATGCAATACACAATTATCAATACACAACTAATGCAATACACAACTAATGCAATACACAACTAATGCAATACACAACTAATGCAATACACAACTAATGCAATACACAACTAATGCAATACAAAATAATGCAATACACAACTAATGCAATATACAACTAATGCAATACACAACTAATGCAATACAAAACTAATACAATACACAATTATCAATACAAAACTAATGCAATACACAACTAATGCAATACACAACTAATGCAATACACAACTAATGCAATACACAACTAATGCAATACACAACTAATGCAATACACAACTAATGCAATACACAACTAATGCAATACACAACTGATGCAATACACAACTGATGCAATACACAACTAATGCAATACACAACTAATGCAATACACAACTAATGCAATACACAACTAATGCAATACACAACTAATGCAACACATAACTAATGCAATACACAACTAATGCAATACACAACTAATGCAATACACAACTAATGCAATACACAACTAATGCAATACACAACTAATGCAATACACAACTAATGCAATACACAACTAATGCAATACACAACTAATGCAATACACAACTAATGCAATACACAACTAATGCAATACACAACTAATGCAATACACAACTAATGCAATACACAACTAATGCAATACAAAACTAATGCAATACACAATTATCAATACACAACTAATGCAATACACAACTAATGCAATACACAACTAATGCAATACACAACTAATGCAATACACAACTAATGCAAGACACAACTAATGCAATACACAACTAATGCAATACACAACTAATGCAATACACAACTAATGCAATACACAACTAATGCAATACACAACTAATGCAATACACAACTAATGCAATACAAAACTAATGCAATACACAATTATCAATACACAACTAATGCAATACACAACTAATGCAATACACAACTAATGCAATACACAACTAATGCAATACACAACTAATGCAAGACACAACTAATGCAATACACAACTAATGCAATATACAACTAATCAATACACAACTAATGCAATACACAACTAATGCAATACAAAACTAATGCAATACACAATTATCAATACACAACTAATGCAATACACAACTAATGCAATACACAACTAATGCAATACACAACTAATGCAATACACAACTAATGCAATACACAACTAATGCAATACACAACTAATGCAACACACAACTAATGCAATACACAACTAATGCAATACACAATTATCAATACACAACTAATGCAATACACAACTAATGCAATACACAACTAATGCAATACACAACTAATGCAATACACAACTAATGCAATACACAACTAATGCAAGACACAACTAATTCAATACACAACTAATGCAATACACAACTAATGCAATACACAACTAATGCAATACACAACTAATGCAATACACAACTAATGCAATACACAACTAATGCAATACACAACTAATGCAATACAAAACTAATGCAATACACAATTATCAATACACAACTAATGCAATACACAACTAATGCAATACACAACTAATGCAACATACAACTAATGCAATATACAACTAATCAATACACAACTAATGCAATACACAACTAATGCAATACACAACTAATGCAATACACAACTAATGCAATACACAACTAATGCAATACACAACTAATGCAATACACAACTAATGCAATACACAACTAATGCAATACACAACTAATGCAATACACAACTAATGCAATATACAACTAATGCAATACACAACTAATGCAATACACAATTAATGCAATACACAACTAATGCAATACACAACTAATGCAATACACAACTAATGCAATACACAACTAATGCAATACACAACTAATGCAATACACAACTAATGCAATATAAAACTAATGCAATACACAACTAATGCAATACACAACTAATGCAATATACAACTAATCAATACACAACTAATGCAATACACAACTAATGCAATACACAACTAATGCAATACACAACTAATGCAATATACAACTAATGCAATACACAACTAATGCAATACACAACTAATGCAATACACAACTAATGCAATACACAACTAATGCAATACACAACTAATGCAATGCACAACTAATGCAATACACAACTAATGCAATACACAACTAATGCAATACACAACTAATGCAATACACAACTAATGCAATACAAAACTAATGCAATACACAATTATCAATACACAACTAATGCAATACACAACTAATGCAATACACAACTAATGCAACATACAACTAATGCAATATACAACTAATCAATACACAACTAATGCAATACACAACTAATGCAATACACAACTAATGCAATACACAACTAATGCAATACACAACTAATGCAATACACAACTAATGCATTACACAACTAATGCAATACACAACTAATGCAATACACAACTAATGCAATACACAACTAATGCAATATACAACTAATGCAATACACAACTAATGCAATACACAATTAATGCAATACACAACTAATGCAATACACAACTAATGCAATACAAAACTAATGCAATACACAACTAATGCAATACACAACTAATGCAATATACAACTAATCAATACACAACTAATGCAATACACAACTAATGCAATACACAACTAATGCAATACACAATTATCAATACACAACTAATGCAATACACAACTAATGCAATACACAACTAATGCAATACACAACTAATGCAATACACAACTAATGCAAGACACAACTAATGCAATACACAACTAATGCAATATACAACTAATCAATACACAACTAATGCAATACACAACTAATGCAATACAAAACTAATGCAATACACAATTATCAATACACAACTAATGCAATACACAACTAATGCAATACACAACTAATGCAATACACAACTAATGCAATACACAACTAATGCAATACACAACTAATGCAATACACAACTAATGCAACACACAACTAATGCAATACACAACTAATGCAATACACAATTATCAATACACAACTAATGCAATACACAACTAATGCAATACACAACTAATGCAATACACAACTAATGCAATACACAACTAATGCAATACACAACTAATGCAAGACACAACTAATTAAATACACAACTAATGCAATACACAACTAATGCAAGACACAACTAATGCAATACACAACTAATGCAATACACAACTAATGCAATACACAACTAATGCAATACACAACTAATGCAATACACAACTAATGCAATACACAACTAATGCAATACAAAACTAATGCAATACACAATTATCAATACACAACTAATGCAATACACAACTAATGCAATACACAACTAATGCAACATACAACTAATGCAATATACAACTAATCAATACACAACTAATGCAATACACAACTAATGCAATACACAACTAATGCAATACACAACTAATGCAATACACAACTAATGCAATACACAACTAATGCAATACACAACTAATGCAATACACAACTAATGCAATACACAACTAATGTAATACACAACTAATGCAATATACAACTAATGCAATACACAATTAATGCAATACACAACTAATGCAATACACAACTAATGCAATACACAACTAATGCAATACACAACTAATGCAATACACAACTAATGCAATACACAACTAATGCAATACACAACTAATGCAATATAAAACTAATGCAATACACAACTAATGCAATACACAACTAATGCAATATACAACTAATCAATACACAACTAATGCAATACACAACTAATGCAATACACAACTAATGCAATACACAACTAATGCAATACACAACTAATGCAATACACAACTAATGCAATACACAACTAATGCAATATACAACTAATCAATACACAACTAATGCAATACACAACTAATGCAATACACAACTAATGCAATACACAACTAATGCAATATACAACTAATCAATACACAACTAATGCAATACACAACTAATGCAATACACAACTAATGCAATACACAACTAATGCAATACACAACTAATGCAATACACAACTAATGCAATACACAACTAATGCAATACACAACTAATGCAATACACAACTAATGCAATACACAACTAATGCAATATACAACTAATCAATACACAACTAATGCAATACACAACTAATGCAATACACAACTAATGCAATACACAACTAATGCAATATACAACTAATCAATACACAACTAATGCAATACACAACTAATGCAATACACAACTAATGCAATACACAACTAATGCAATACACAACTAATGCAATACACAACTAATGCAATACACAACTAATGCAATATACAACTAATCAATACACAACTAATGCAATACACAACTAATGCAATACACAACTAATGCAATACACAACTAATGCAATACACAACTAATGCAATGCACAACTAATGCAATACACAACTAATGCAATACACAACTAATGCAATACACAACTAATGCAATACACAACTAATGCAATACAAAACTAATGCAATACACAATTATCAATACACAACTAATGCAATACACAACTAATGCAATACACAACTAATGCAACATACAACTAATGCAATATACAACTAATCAATACACAACTAATGCAATACACAACTAATGCAATACACAACTAATGCAATACACAACTAATGCAATACACAACTAATGCAATACACAACTAATGCATTACACAACTAATGCAATACACAACTAATGCAATACACAACTAATGCAATACACAACTAATGCAATATACAACTAATGCAATACACAACTAATGCAATACACAATTAATGCAATACACAACTAATGCAATACACAACTAATGCAATACAAAACTAATGCAATACACAACTAATGCAATACACAACTAATGCAATACACAACTAATGCAATATAAAACTAATGCAATACACAACTAATGCAATACACAACTAATGCAATATACAACTAATCAATACACAACTAATGCAATACACAACTAATGCAATACACAACTAATGCAATACACAACTAATGCAATACACAACTAATGCAATACACAACTAATGCAATACACAACTAATGCAATATACAACTAATCAATACACAACTAATGCAATACACAACTAATGCAATACACAACTAATGCAATACACAACTAATGCAATATACAACTAATCAATACACAACTAATGCAATACACAACTAATGCAATACACAACTAATGCAATACACAACTAATGCAATACACAACTAATGCAATACACAACTAATGCAATACACAACTAATGCAATACACAACTAATGCAATATACAACTAATCAATACACAACTAATGCAATACACAACTAATGAAATACACAACTAATACAATACAAAACTAATGCAATACACAACTAATGCAATATACAACTAATGCAATACACAACTAATGCAATACACAATAATGCAATACACAACTAATGCAATACACAACTAATGCAATACACAACTAATACAATACACAACTAATACAATACACAACGTAGTAATAATAACAATATTTACTGGAATTGTGTTCATTTTCGGTCTGATGTTATATTTGGCGGGTCGGTTGTTCACAAGTTTCAATTTATTTGTGGACGTGTCTACTTCGAGGAACTTGTCTACCTTGATGGACGTGTCTACCTCGATGAACTTTTCTACCTTGATGACCTCGACGATCTAGGAACATTATAATGGTATCAACATATTGTGTAATTGTTTTGAAGCTTCTACGTATCTATCAAATACACATAATACAATTTAATAACCTAGTGGAAATATATATGTCCTACTTGTATTATATTTATATATATATATATATATATATATAGTATGTATATACTGTGTTATTTTTATGATTTAATTTACAATTGAATTTTTAATTGAATAATTAAATAAACAAATTCCGGTACTAGGTTCGCATAGCTAAGTGTAAAGTGACCTAAGTGTACCCACAGCGGTTAACGTGTATGCTCGATATAGCGTATAATATATTATGGGCGCCGGAACAGGGGGGGGGGTTTGGGGGTTGCAACCCCCCCTGGCAAAATAATGGAGGGGTTTTGATAATTAAAACCCCCCCTGGAATTTAGGTAAAATGAAGGATTTTTTGTATATTATTATAATCTCTGTGATGATTATATGTTAGCTGAAATTAATAATGTTATTATAGACCATATAGTGAAGTATTATAGCTCACATTTCTATGCATTTTATATTTATAATCTATTATATTTGCTTATTCATTAACAAATATAATAAAATTTCCAATATATTATAATTAAATTTTATTTATAATGAAGAATAATACTCTATTTCTCTATTTTTTAGTTTATACATAAATTGAACTGTTTATATTTGTTTAATTTAAACTTTAAATAAAATTATTAAAAATGTATAGGATTTTATTCATCTAGGATTTTATATATCCTACATCAAGTACTGGCGAAACTATTGCAAATAATCTGAAAACATCATTATACGTTTCTGTATACTCATATATAATTTACGCGAACACTGTTATGATTTAAGTATCAATATATCAGCTGATATAAAGGAACACACGCCCTGATACAAAAAGAACAACATTTGGCATATTAATGGGATACCCCATTACCAGTATTTCCGGAAATGTTTACTAGAAAGTTATTAAGGTGGACACTATCCACTCTCCACTGAACTCTCAGATATAAGTCTATATCATAAGTCTTGGATAACTATTTAAATATTATAAATGCATTAGAAAATGTTACAATGGCAAGCATAAATAGTTCTGAATAAATCGCCAAAGCATATTCATGTAAGAACCTACTCTACTAGACAAATATAGGCTAACTAACCTACATATATTTCATTAAATATAGGATTTGATATATTCACTTTATTAGAAAAATTGGTTAGTTTTACCTATAGTTTAATTATTATTGATTACAGAATTATATATTTATAAATATATTAAAAGTATAATTTTTTAAATATATTTCATTAGATAAGTGTAATTGGATCAAATGCTACTCTCAATGAATATGTTATTTTACTCATTAATATGTTAATCGACACAGTACAGAACAAATGAACTAATTATCACATTTATTTAGAAAATATTTTAAAAGAATCCGGAAGAATAATATCTTATAGATTTATTAATTTAATATTAATTGTTTTTATAGAAATAATAAAAGTAATAAAATTATTGATAGTACAATTGTACCATTGGTACAATTGGTTAAGCAAGTATGTCAGTGTCCTAGGAGAGAAGTTTTTCTATGTTAAGAAGATTGAAGACGTGGTTAAGGTCACAACATAAATACAAATATTGGATATATGCAATGAACATCAGGATATATTAGATATTTACGACAATAAATTGATAAAAGAATTTTGCCAAAGAAATAATTTTAGAAGACATTTTATAAGTTTAACATAATAAATATATACATTATTTTGGGATTTATTCTTGTTATTGTTATAACATACATATTTCTTTAAAATATTCAAGATATGTTCATTACAGAATTCATCTTTTGTTAACTCAGTATAATTATAATTAGATGTTCTACCATTTAAAATAAATCATAATGTGTACTGTATTATATGTTACAAGATATATTTTACAATAATTACATGCTAGTATTTAGTTGATAAATTATACTTATTTCTTAAAACACCCCCTGGGAAAAAATAGTTCCGGCGGCCTTACTTGCTATCTATCCGTTATTATCGGTGTGTAGATGTCACGTGTCTTATAGCGGTAATCGTTAATCACGTGATACATACACCGGACTATTTACACGTGATACACACATGATCCATACCGACGTACGTTAGTATATATCACGTGCTTTCATATATCACGGGCGTTGATAAATATATATATATATATATATATATATATATGTGTCACGTGTGGTGGTCGTGACACGTGACGTGTTAGCGAAGACGGCGCACTAACATGTAGTGGTATCGGTTTAGTGACTTTAGTAGTCCGCTTCCTCTTCTCCCTAGCTGCTGCTACCGGTGCTGCTACCGGTGCTGCTACTGGTGCTGCTACCTGTGCTGCTACTGGTGCTGCTACCGGTACTGCTACTGGTGCTGCTACAGGTGATGCTACTGGTGCTGCTACCGGTACTGCTACCGGTGCTGCTACCGGTGCTGCTACTGGTAGTGCAGGTAGTGCTGATAGTACTGATACTGCTAATACTGCTTTCTTAACCAGGTCATCTCCATCTGCACTACATCCACCGCTTTCAACCTTCGCCTATAGTTATTGTAATCAATAAGTTAAACATAGAGTTAGACCGCAGTTGTAGGTCGTGATAGGGTAATGTTAGGAGTGATGATAGGGGTGAAGCTCATATATCACATAATTAGATATAATAACACAACATTCAATAATAATTCACGTCATTATAGTCTAGCCTCATGATATATAACTGTAGTTATGTTAAACGGCCAGGTTTATTAAGCTATAGTTTAAGGAAATGTAACCCCCCCACTATTAAACATTTACTGATTTTATTAACATGATAAATAACGTCAATATTAATTTCAATAAAGCATGCATGTTATCATTTGTGAATTTTAAACTGTATTTATTCTTCTTGTATCAATAACTCAAGAATTTAATAAATGATCAATCAAAACATAAGACAAAATGGTACATATATGTATTGTATTGTCCTGGGCCTCTCTAAGTTATTTATAGAATGAACAAGTTCTTGAGTGGTCCATTTGTATCCACTATTTGTATTCGTGGTTCAATATATAAATATTATTATTATGATTATTAAATAGTATTAAAACATAATGATAGTTAAACCTTGGTAGAAGGTAGGTGATGAACACTGGTGGCATATTTCTTAGCACTATAGTATGCATTAATGGCACCACTGATGGCGTACTGGTATTGGAACGGAGTTTTGTTTACGACATTGTCGTGGTCGTTGTTGACGCGATTGTGGGCGTGTCGATATGTGCTATTTGCAGCCGGTAGGTGGAACAAACTAGTTTTATCAACCGTATTGTGGGTGTTTGAGACATTGTGGTAATCCGTTGATGGGGAGTGGTTTGTGTTGTTATTGAATATGGTATAGTTGTTGCGGACATTGTTGCAGTCCGCCGACAGAGTTCTTCGGGCGTTGTTATTTTCCGCAGTGAAGTAGGTGTGGCGGGCGTTGTTATTTACCGAAGCCGAATGGGTGTGTCTTGGTTTCTTGACGACCGCTGAGTAAGCGTGGCTAACGTTGCTAGAGCTGATGGGAGGATGGCTAGTGTTGGTCACGATCACAGTAGGCCGACTGCTGATGATACTACTGCTACTGATGATATTCATCGGAGGCTGAGCCATGTGACAATCAATCTAATGGTGTAGCATTGGCAATTAATATTAAGGGAATTTAAGGGAATTTTAGGGAATTTAAAACCATAATAAAAATCACGGTTTTTTATAGCCCGATATCGGGATGTTATTTATTATTTTTAAAACATTTACCCGATATCGTTCAAGTCAACAATTTAAGTTTAGATAATAGGTAATGTATATGTATATATAAACATGTATAAATGTATATATATATATATATATAAATATATATATATATATATATATATATATATATATATATATATAAATGCACGCATAATGCATGTATCGGCCTATTACAATGATAGCCTTTCACATAAAAACTGCCCAATTTATATGTTAGACGATATCTGGCTATATAAATCGAGTTGTTTTTGTTGGTTGGAAACTTTCCAATGGAAAGAGATTTACGTCGTTAATGTCGGGTATCGATGCTAAACCGAGGAGGAAACGTGATTCTGAAAACGTGATTCTGAAGCGAGGCGTCTCGATATTATCTGTAATAACTCGAGTTGCATCACGTGATGTAACGCGAAGTCACTTGATGCACCGTGATGTCACGTATTGTAAGCGTATATTATAATAGTCTATATGATAATAACATTTTCGAGTACTTCTATTGTTTCAGGTTTCGGTACGACGACGTCATCCTCTTCCATCATCGTTACGATTACGTCACCCCCCGTATCCGGTTCGATGACATCCTCCTCCTGCTCCATATCGATGATAAAGTCACCGCCCGCACTTACCTATAGGAACAGATCGTTACGTAACACACACACGATTACAACTTCTTACATAGTCGCGAGATATATTACGTAATACTAAACTATTACGCAACATTAGGTGATGATCGTCAGAGATGCACGATACTATACATGAATATACATACGTATTGACATTATGTTAATGTTTGTTATAAATATAATAATTGTATAGTTAAATAAACTATAGTTAAAAAAGAAGGTGATTAATTAACGCAAATAATGTAGTACTGAAATATATATATACATATATGTATACTTATATATATATATATATATACATGTTTACCTATAATAAAGAAAACGATCAAGAGAATAATAGAAGATCGAAATAACATCGATAATACACGTAGGACCTGCGTTAGACTACAATATACTATAATTTACACTATACTAATAGTGATTAAATAACGTAATAATGGAATATAGATTCCGTTAGAATTTAGGTTTGCGCGTGCTCTTCGCGCAATCCTTAATACACCGAACTTTAATGTGAAGGACTTAAGTATGACTAAGTACGTCATACATGTTCGATGAGAGCTTAATATCATTATTATTATTCCTTCCATATACTATATTTTTAAACGTTGTTAAAATAATAATACTAATAACTACAGTAGATTATAAACATCCGGCCTAAGTGCGGTGTACCTACCTGATGTTCTGTGATGGCCGTCTGATGCTCTAGCTTAACGCCAGGTTTAGGTCGGTCTATGCCCGCAGCGTAATACAACTTCCGGTTGTTAGACACATCTATCGTGGGTGAATAGTTGCTGGGGTTAGCGATAGTGACGGCATCTGTTATGTCACTAT
Organism: Osedax fenrisi; assembly: GCA_964019155.1. NCBI lineage: Eukaryota > Metazoa > Annelida > Polychaeta > Sabellida > Siboglinidae > Osedax > Osedax fenrisi. The sequence continues at coordinate 44,878,989 of OZ025244.1, read as the reverse complement.
TGTAATAGTTTAATTAATTTACTTAAATATACATTTCTTATATATATATATATATATATATATATATATATTGTATACAATATATATATATATTGTATACAATATATATATATATATATATATATATATATATATATGGAATTAAGTTTGAAACAAATTAATTCAATTGTATTAATACATATTTTACTAAATCAATATCAATTATGCAATATTTATTATTATCAATATTCTATTAAGTTTGAAACAAATTAATTCAATTGTATTAATACATATTTTACTAAATCAATATAAATTATGCAATATTTATTATTATCAATATTCTATTTAATACTAATGAATTATTGCGAAAATTAGTTTAAATATTGTTATATCTCTTTACATTGTAAGACACAAATATTATTACTGTAACGGGATTATTTCTATAGTATAATTCGCAGGATTTTCAATACAAATGATTAAAGAATAAACAGATTCGGAAAATAGATGTTGTGAATTTGATAAATATTTCTTAAACTTGGTTTATTATATATTATTGAAATAATCATTAAAAGATAAAGTATACTCTTAAAAAGTTGTTATTAAATAATAAATTAGGATTATATATTATACCATACAAATATAAATTAACTATAGTTAATTCATAGTTAATTCATAGTTAATTCATAACTATAGTTATTAATAATTTTGATCGCATATTTGACATACAATTATTGATATGATATTATAATTAGTTATTAGACTAATTTACTTTATATTACTATATAATATTTTAAAATTCATTACATAAATAAACTTACAAATATTAGTTGGTAGTTTGAAATGTAATTTGTCTAATACCATTATAATAGTTAACTTTAATAGTTAATAGTATTAACTTAATACTATTTTATTAGATAACTATAGTTAAATATCTAAAAATAGTCGTTTGACGGGAGGTGGGGGTCTGTTTATTAATAAATATGAGTCAAATTACTAACATATATTTAATATTAGAATACATTATATATATATATACCCCTCAATATTCATAGTATACTAACCACTATAGTTGTGGTCCGTATCTCTCCGTAGCGGTTTCACTAGACTGACGGTTTCACTCTGTTCCATCAGACGAGACTTCAGTCTATTGATCGTGTCGTTTTGTTTGTCTACGCATGCGTGAGATGTTATAGTTTAAACGTCGCATACATCTGACGCTATATATATTAGGTACTTATATACTGTAACGAGTAACTGATATGTAACTAATAAGCTATATATATATATTAGATACTTAGATACTTTATCGAGTAATTGATAAGTATACTTATCAGCTATAGATGATCCTGCTGATTTTATTCTTCCGCATGCAAAGGTGGTAAGGTGAAAGACTGAAGAAACATATTATATTATTATTACGATTATTGCATTACTATATGATTGCACTTTAATGAATTATCTGTCTACTATTGTTAAGCGTCTAAATAAACTATTATTATTATTATCATATTAGCGAATATGCATACACGTACTGCGCGTCTAAGTACACTTGCACTCACTAACACAGCAGATATTGAAGAGTTATGTGATCCATAGTATACGTCTGAGATATCAACATCTTCAATGAGTTCCGAATTTCTGCACATAGGATATTCATTATATGTACATAACTTTGAACATAAACACATATACAAACACACACACATATATATATATATATATATATATAACTGTGAACGAATTATATAAAAAGAGTAATTACATTTTATAAAATCTATTCTAAATTTATTATATCGTGATTATTTTTTTAAAATAGCTTAAAAATAGAGAATCTATATCGTAAGCGAAAACGTATTAGAGAATGTTCACACGGTAATATCTACGACGATTTAGCTTAGTATACTACACAATGAATAGATGGCGATAATATGTAGTGATACCATAGATGATAATATGTAATGATAACATTGAAGCAGATGATAATATGTGATTAGTTTATTTATCGTGTAAATACGCCATTCATTAAATACTTTTTCGGGATATTTATAATAGAAAATTAAGGGATATATATTATATTTATATTCTAAAACATGTTTGTGATTTATTTTTAAATGTGTATTTGATTTATTAAACATCTATATCCAGATAATTGAACTTATATAATAATTATATAGATCTCAAAATATATTTTAATAATAATTAGTCTTTTAAATTATCTTTTAATCATTATGTATACATACTTTATATATATATAAAGTAAATAAAGAATACGTAGCAACAATTATTACAACCTTCAGCTCTGTCTTTAGTTGTTACGGCATTGTTATTGTTATCTATGGATTATGGATAAATACTTATTGTTATAACGATAAATCATATATATGATATATAGATCATACATATATATATATATATATATATATATATATATATATATATATATATATATATATATATATATATATATATATATATATACATATATATATAAATATATATATATGTAAAAAACACAACTAGAATTTGTAAAAAGTTAGAGTTATCTTAGATATAGTCCGATATAACTAGTATTGACTATATACAAAAATCGTTGGCGACTTATAATTTCCACTGTTCTTATCCAGACTATTGATTAATAATATTTAATAACAATACAATTTAAATTTAATTATTTAAACATTTTCACATCATAATACACCCTCGCACACCAACACACCCACATACCAACAAACGCACCCACATACCCACACCCACACCCATCCACACACCCACACCCACACGCACACACACACACACATGTACACACCGTTACATGCCGCGGGCTTCGACAGCGTGCTATTCACGTAGTCCGCAATGATCGTACTGGAGACACTTTCTGTGAGGCGATTGTTGGGTAATGTATCTATTAATATATCTATTAATACATCTCCATAGGGCGAAACCCCCTTACACACTTGACACGTGGGTTCAGATAGATAACTCGGTGTCACATGGGTAAAGACGAACACCTATACATATATTATTTTATTTTATTTATAATATTTTATATATATATATATATATATATATATATATTTATTTAACTTATAAGTTACAACGTACATACGTGTATATAATGCATATACAAGTTTTTTTAAAGATTTGAAAGTGGGGGGAAATTCAAACAATAATTATATTGTTTTCAATTGTATATGTAAAACAATAAAATAAAATACAGGTACTAATAAAATACCCTTATACATGTATACGTTCACGATATTTACTACACACATGTATTATTAGCAGGCCCAGTTATTTTGGGCCAAAGCTCAAAATAAAATCAAAAAGCCCAAAATAACTTATTTTGGGCTTTTTACTTTATTTTGGGCTTTTTTACTTTTTCTCTTATTGTAATCATTTTAACTAATTATATTTAATTTTAATATAGTTGTTAAACAACTTAACGGGCTAACAAATATTAAATGTATACATATATATAAAATATATAAGGGATGTTCAGTATAAAGCATGTAAACAATTATATTAATTGTATATTAATCTGTCTTGTGAATTATATTTATTTTATTTCATTTATCTATTTGTTTCAAAATGAAAATCATTATTATTGTATATTTTATCATAATTATGAATATCATTAATGTTATCATAATAATGAATATATATATATAATATAATTTTATAATCAATATCTCTCAATTTTAATCATTAAAATGATGGCACACACATTATTTCATATTTGTCTCTTTTCCTGAATATTATTTATATTGAAATATAAGTATTTGAATATATAAATATATTCATTTAAGTGTTATATAGATATTAAATATTATAATACACATTTGATTCATCTATATACAATTGATTTATAGTGATAGAATCAATTAGTAGGAATTTATAAGGAATATATTAATTTATTAAATAAGGAATGGTAGGTTTTTTTGGAAATATTTAATACTTTTTTTATTTCGACAAGAACTGGTATAACATTTAAAAAATTACAGAATCTTAATTCGACAATCCATGAAGAAATAATTATCATTAATAATTTAGTAACTAGTTTCAAAAATTATACAAAGTTTACAATTTTTCTAAATTAAATAAATTTTAAAAATATTGTAGTGTATTAGTTTTCAATTGCGGATTATACAATAGAAATAATTGATACATTTAATTTAAACAATGAATTTATAATAAAGAACTAGGACATTATCAGCTTTATAAATGTTTTTATTATATTTACATAATATTGGTTATATTTGTTATACATTTTAAGTGGATTTTCTGCTAACCTATATTATATGTGGTATAAACAGATTTGTTGTCTTTTTGCGGTTTATTTAGTTTTTGTGTGAAAAATATTGGTTTTTAACTATATAATAATATTTATTAATACGTATTTATAGTGAATGTTATTTGTAATAAATACTTCTATAATTATTATTAGATATTTCATATATATATTATAATAAAAAGTATTTTATCTACTATAATATAATTTATACACATATTTATTAGTTATTTCAGTAAATACTTTCTATATTTTCTTTCGGCCAGGCATGTTTATTAAATGAATAACTTTATATAATATACATAATCTATACTATTATTACACATTTTAATACAAATATTAAATGATACTATAGTATTGAAATTAGTATTCAATTATTTTAAATAAAAAAACCGAATAAACCAAAAAAAAAACATATTAAAAAAAACGGAACAATTATGTAACTCACACTTCCCTCCAGGCAGCACTATTATTAACAATATTCATACTAATTTATATTATATTATTAGTATTGAAATTAATATATTATTTTACAATAATGTTTTATAAAATAACCAAAAAAACCAAATAAAACATGGTTTTTTTGATCAAAATATCAACAACAAAACTGAAAAATCCTGGCTATATATGATAATTATGTTATTAATATATACTATAAATTTGATATTGGATCGTATACGAATGATAATTTGTTTCACTTTGATACATTTCAACTACATTTATTTTATCAAAATATTGCTATTAAATTAAAACTACAAAAGAAACTTCTACCTATTAATATCGGTTGAAAGAAATTCTAACAATTCACCACATAATAGCCAAGATATGATCGACTAACAAAGCATTGTAAATATATAAGGAAAAGTGTTTGGCAATGTTTTCAATAGACAGACTAAATATTTTTTTACGAAAGAATATGAAAATGAGCCAGAACTAATAATATTTTTAAGTAAAAATTTCGCAGATGCGTAGAAGAATATTAAATATAACAAATAAAAATAATTTGTCAATAGCATAGCAACCATTATTCCTGTAACATTTGCTATGGAATCAGATTTTGTTATACCAAAATATATAAAAAATATTATAAGAATAATGTAAGTAAAATTAACATTAAAGGTATGATTCATTCAAAGCAATACAATCTATTATCATCACTTTTATAAACGAAAGTTATTATAAAATAATGAATTATTATTACTCATTATTATTAAATAAATCTCATTTTATATAATACTAATTAAAAATGTATTTTTTTTTATAATTTTATCATTTCTTAAATTAAATAAAGTATATTGATAACTTATAAAATATACAAAAATAGAATAGTATATATGGTAAATAATATGATAGTTATTAAATATATAATATGAATCATAAATAATGATTGATATTAACGTATTTTGAAGTTTTTTATAAAAGGCCCAAAATAACCCAAAATAAGGATTTCGAAAAGACCAAAATAAGCTATTTTGGGCCTTTTTCTTTATTTTGGGCTTTGGCCCAAAATAACTAGGCCTGATTATTAGTGAATGCTTCTCAGGTTTCTCACTTTTATTATAATTTATGTGATAATTATAACTTAATATTGTACATGTATGTGTGTGTATGTATGTGTATGTGTGTGTGTGTGTGATGGATATATTAGCCAATGGAAACTTGTGGGGACGACACTCTGATTGCGAAGGGAGCTCGTGAGGAACACCAGGAGGTCGACGATCTGGTGCTGGGGCACGTATGCGTACGTATTTATAGTATCGCAGTATAGTATCGCAGTATAGTATCGCAGTATAGTATCGCAGTATAGTATCGCAGTATAGTATCGCAGTATAGTATCGCAGTATAGTATCGCAGTATAGTATCGCAGTATAGTATCGCAGTATAGTATCGCAGTATAGTATCGCAGTATAGTATCGCAGTATAGTATATAATATATTGTATAGCTCTATATATATTATATGTGTTTGCTTATCAAAAACCAAGTATACTTGTATACATAATATATGATATAACTTCACTGTTATAACTTACACACGTACGAAGTTATACGCTCTTATATCACGTGTCTACATGTACTAAATGTGTGTCTAAATGTTTAAATCACGTGACACAGTGTTTAAATCACGATATACGAGGTTAAGAACACGTGACATAGTGTTAACACTAATTACTACCACGTGACAACATATGGTTAATGTGTACCTTCTCATTTGAGGGCGCCTGTTCGTTGGGGTAATCGCGCGGGTGTAGATGTCTCGAGAAACTGTCGAACGAGATGTACAAGCACTTCCGGGTGTTGGGGCCCACCTGGTCCAGCAAACTTCCGCCCGCGATACGGAATGTTTCGTAGTCCTGGGGGTGGGGTGGTTACGATGTAAACGCGCCCTCTTTTATTATTACTTATGTATTATTATATAATACTACTATTAATATTAAATTAATATTTAATATTAAATAATCGACAACCATTTCAGTATCGGTACTATCTTGTTATCATATATAACATATATCTATATATATATATATATATATATATATATATATATATATATATATATATATATATATATATTAGAATATACGTTTGCATTTAGAGAGACATTTTAATATTATATCTCTAAAGATTAAATGTATTCATAATTAATTGTTATGTCATAATTATTATTTACTACGTAAACGCCTATTTCAATACAACATTTCAATAATAGTTTGTTACTAATTTCAAGTTATCTTAGCGGAAGTTAAGATCAGATTAGATACGGTATATAGTACGATAACAAGAACACGTGATAATAATAATATTGTTATTATTGTTGTGAATTCTACTGTAGGGTAGGCTATAGCCGTATACACATATGTTCTATTAATAGATGTTTAATATGAACAATGAACAGTGCGTACATGTTATATACATATATATATATATATATATTATTAGGCTAAGATATGTGACACTTATAATATTATATGCTTTATTATCCTCACTTCGTATACATTAAATATTATAAATACCGCGATATATATATAACTAATGACTGCACATATATATATATATATATATATATATATATATATATATATATACATACACGTATAGTATATTTACGTCGTATACGTATATACATATACGTCTGATACACACAATGTTACATAACAATAGATGTAAACAACGAGGTAACTAAGGCAACCTCTACATCCGGGTTAGACCAGCAGCACTTCACCCTTATCTTGCCCTCGCAGTCTCTTGTGTTCGGGGCGGCTTCATCAACCCCCTGTGTATCGGGTATAGGCGTTATGGTTACTTGTTCATCACCTCACTACACGTATAGTTCATACACTTAATGTATGTACACGTCTTATACACTAACATACACACATATATATATATATATATATATATATATATATATATATATATATATATTTACTTATATTATTTGATTAAAGAGAAACTATTTTTCCATATCAATTATCAAATAAAATAAACTATAAATGATGCAGTTTCTCGATATTAAATATATACTATGTATACATAGTAATTACATACATACTTATGTCATATTATATAGTAACATTATTTAGCGACATTGTCATATATATTATTGACCCTACATACGGGGAAATGTTTACATTTTCCCATTATCATATTTTAATTTGAGTTCATTATTTTGTATATATTTATTATATAATTTTTAAAATATATATGTATATATATTAAGAACAATATAGATAGATAGATAGATATATTTTATTGGATTAATTAATGTCGTTCTTTTTTTTTTCATTTATCATTCTTTTTCGTTTCTTTCTTCGTTTCCAAATGGCTTCAAAATAAGACCTTGGTCTTTTCGGGTTGTTGCCAGTGATTTATTCATACATGGGACAGGAACAGTGATTGTTTAATCATAATAGTTAGCTATATATTTCGTATTTACATAAAAGATAATAATAAATAAATAAAATACAGTAGATAGAAAAAATTTGACAATAACAAAAATCAAAATCAAAATAATAATAACAAAAATAATCCATACATACATATATATATTTGATATAGATTTTTTTATTTTTATTTTATTTTTTTTTTAGTTTTTTTAATATGTTAATTTTATTAAAATAATTTTAAATTTATTAATTTTTTAATTTATCTATAATATAATTCATCATTGAGTAACATATTATTTACTCTTTTCTTGAACAAATTTTCATTTTTTATATTTTGTATATTTGTTGGAAGTAAGTTCCAAAGTTTTGGACCTTTTATCAGTAAACTATTTATTGTTCTTGTTGATTTTGAAATTGGTATAGTATACGTTTTATTTGTTCGTAGAGTATATTTATTATTATTTTTTTTGTGTATTTTAGTTAAATTTGTTGGTAATTGATTATAATATTGTTTATGCATTTATATTAGTGTATTATAATATGTTAGCTTATCTTATCTAAGTATTTTATTTGATGTGAATAATTCTTTTGTATGATCTCGAAATTTTCTTTTATTTATTATTCTTAAGGTTTTTTTTTGAATGATTGTAGTATTTAGGGTATTATTTGAGAATGTATTTCCACAAAGTATATTTCCATAGTTTAAGTATGGTAGGAAAATACTATTATAATATATATAATACCTATATATAATTATCAATGAATTTGTTTTAATGAATTTGCTCAATTTTGAGATTAAAAATTGAATTTGGGAGAGTTTGTTATTTAATTTAATAATATGATTTTTAAAATCAAGTTTGCTATCAAGAATTATACCAAGATATTTATAATTATATACGTTATTTATTAATGTATCATTTAATGAAATAATATTGTTTGGATATTTATTTGAGTTGAAATTTATCATTTCTGTTTTCATAAAAACATATATTTAATTAACGGACTATTCATGGTAATTAAAATATAAAATACTTGTTATGAAACTATCGTAGTAATATCATCTTAATATCGATGTCAAAATAATTAAAATACAACTAATAATACCGTATAAATTAACTTATAAAATATAAATGTTAAACTTATAGATGTGAATATCTCGATAATGTTCAATATAAATCCTATATCAACCTAAAACCAAATATTAAATTATTAATATATATATATATATATGCTTATTGATAGATGTATATATATATATATATATATATATATATATATATATATATGTATGTGTATACACACACGTGATTTACTAACTGTACTGCTGCTAACAAGTCCCTTAACACCTGTACACACTCTGGTGGAAGAGAACACTACGTCGTAAAGGACGGAACTTCCGCTTATGTCCTTCTTGTAGATTACCTCGTCGTTATCTGCGTACAGCCGTGAGATTGTATGCGTGTGTATGCGTGTGTATATGTGTGCGTTTATATTCATATGTATGTATATATGTGTGTACGACGTACACTGTACGTCGTACAGTAATAGTGATTTTAAACATTATGTTTATCATGGATTCGGCTGCTTTATATAAATTCATTTATATTTGAGTATTGACAATACCCAAACAATTGTTTTTTTAAATATAGGTCAATATTGGCCATGCGAAGCCCTGGTCACTTTAAAAAAATTTAACATGGGAATAGATATGAAAATTCAAAAAAAACAAAATATGTATATGAAAATAAAATTTTCAGAATATGTGTAATGTGTATAGTTCATATGCATGGATACACAATTTATACAACACACAATTTATAAAATATGTAATTTAATTTCTAGGATTTTTTTTTCAAATTATAGGATTTTCCATAATTTGTTTATATATATTATATTATATATAATAAAAAAACAATTAATTAATCACTATATATAAAAAGTTGCCTGAAAAAATAATAACTACCATGGCATTTCTTTAATTTTGTTAAAAATCATCAATAAATGACCATTTTTTCTGTGGATTGTACCTTTACAAATTTTAATATTTTATTTCTACATCATAAGATGTTATATTTTAACGTACAAGTATATACATTTTTTAAATAGATCTTTATAATTTTAATAAATAGTCAAAGTGACCTAATTTTTAGAAAATGTGTGTATATATATAAATTTATTTTATTGTTTAAATTAATTATCTAATAACTTATATTGTAATTACAATAAAATACAAATAAAATGTACAACATTAAAATAAATGTCCTTAAGGACACTTGTTTATAAGCATATACAAAACAATTACATAGGTGTAATGAAATTTCGAGATTTTTTAAAAATTATTATTATTTAATAATTATTATTTTTTTAAAACCTCTATCGCATCTCCAATATTGAACCAAAATGTATATGTTTTAATAAAATAGTATCATGAACAACATATCTATTGAATCTACTATTAAGCAGTATGTTAAGCAGTATCTGTAAAATAAAATCACTCTCAACGTACTGCGTACACAGAATTACACCACATTCACCTATGGCGTTTTGTAATACGGATGTTATGATGTGTTGTTGTTAAAGAATACACATACTCATAGGTACTTGTTGCACATATGGTAATATAATCGTTAGAAAATAAATTCTGAAAATAAATTATAAATTCATATGTACACATAAATACGGCGTACCTGTTGTATGTATAGATAGTAAAAGTGTATGTAAGTGGTTGATATGTATTGCCGAACATGTACATTGTACAGTAGGGTAGACCGTTTTTGAAAGTTTTTCTAGCTCGATCACAGTAAGTCATAAATGTTATATTAAACAGATTTGTGAAGTTTCATCACAAAATATTTAATATTGGTAAAGGTAAGTGCACTTTAATGATGAAATATTTAAACAATTCAAAAATAAATTAAAATTTCCATTATATCGATTTAATTATTTAAAAAAAAATTAAATATATTTTAAGGATATTTTTATATAATACATATGCTAAAATTCAATTTTTACTTCTACACATTTTTTCCTTTCATATATCTGTAATTTAATTTTTTTTTCTTAATTTTCAATGTAAATTCCTATATTTTTTATAAATTGTTTAGCTTTCAGAATTGTTGTCGTTTTTCAATTATTTTTTTTATTATATCTATTTATTAAGTAGAGTTATTCCGAGTTAGCAGGCATTTGTATATGAATGTAACTAAAAAGGTAACAAAAACTGTCTTTCCTACAGTGTACAATGTACACTGTACTTTGTACATGCTCTACATAATAATAATAATAATAATAATAATAGAAAGATTTATTGACTCAGAAAATTATGGACGTTTATGTGCGTCAAAATATTACAGTGTATACATTGTATTGTACAGTATATACTGTATATTGTACAATGTATATTTATAATAAAGATTTTTCTAAGGAACATTTTTTGGTTATAATATATATATGTATATATATATATATATATATATATATTATTTACCATATTTATTTACCATTACATACTATTTAACACCTATAAGCATACGTTTGACTACTGTATATATAATACATACATATACTATATATACATATATTATATATACATATAATACCCTTAATACTTACTGTGAATGTAAACTGAAGGTCATAATGATTCGATACACCAATGTTACTACTACCTTAGAGGTCGGGTATAATTCCAGGCCCCTAGCGACGCAGCTTAAATAACGACCCCTGCATATCACGTGACAATAACATCACGTGACATTTTACTAAATACACTAAATACGTTACTTTCAGAGGCGGATGTAGTATATATGCATCTAAAACCACGTTTATAATTGTCGATGTGGTAATATATTGTTTAAGGTGTATACACGGTATACCGTGCCCTATGTGTTAACCCGGTCATCACCCACTAACCCTCTTTCGAAGTAGGGCATCGCTGTTTGACCAGCCGGAAGCTGCAGTCGACGAACTCCTCGTACCGGGCTATCAGGTAGTCGGCCATGTCCTTCATGCCGGTCAGGGTGGACATCGGACTCATTACGTAACACAGGGTGATTACGTCACTCTCGTCGTTAATCAGAGTCGTGTTCATCGTGTTACAGAGCTATTGTTACGTCAGAGGTGGGGAGTTATGTTATTACGTCAGTTATTGTTGACAATTTATATATATATATATATATATATATATTATGTAATATTATGTAAATATATTATGTAATATACTACGATAAATGATAGTATAAAATAAGTAATTACTTACAATCATATTATCGGTATTATTATCTATATATATATATATATGTTATAGTTATAATTAATTAATATACTAGTTAGATCATTAGATAACTAAATATTAAATTATATATAAATTATAAACAAATAATAAATTATATTAACATTTCGCGGAATCGATTAAATAAAATATAAACAAATATGATTGCTATAGTAATATTGTTATTTAATTATTATTATGAGTGGAAACAAACTTAACAACTAACACAGATTATAAAATTTATAATTATTCAATTGGTATATAAACAATGACTTAGCAAATTAATAAATATGATTTTATTTTATATTGATTGATGAAATTGTATATTACTATGTATTATATATATATATATATATATATATATATATATGTATATATATATATATATATATATATATATATATATATATTAAATTCAATAATATATATATATGATAACAAATATAATATTATATATAGATGTGTACATTATTGATGTATTCAATACAATCATTTATAAACAATTTAATTGGAATTTAAATATAATTTGTTCGACGAAGAGTATTATTTATTATAAAAAATATATTATACAAGTGAAATTAAATAGACTAATAAGTTTGGAATATATATTTTATTTATATAATATTATGTTTATGTGATATATCTTAAAATAATACTTTATATTATATATTATACTACGCAACTCTAGAACAACACGATAACTATGTATTCTTCGGTAAGAACTATAAGTTATATTGAAACGGACATTTTTTTATTTTAGAGAATTTCACCATTATATTCGCCAGGTATTACTCTTGTAGGGATAATACACATATTAAATAGACAAACAAGTTCATTCAGATATGCATACATATAGGCATTTGTATATATATATATAATATATTATATATATATATATATATATATATGTAGGCCTAGTATGACCAAGAAGGGGTTCGCACGAGTATAGTTTCAATAGTTTTATTAGCAAATCGCAAACAAAAGACCTTAGCCAAACTAGTGCAAGTGTTAATTATTAGTAATATATATCACGTACATTCCTTATCCGTCAACTTATTATCTAGAAGTCCCTATTATTAATTAGTTGTATTTAAAGCGTGTGTTGTGCCCTCTAAATTATATATCATATTTACACTCTACTAAACACACATATATATATATATATATATATATATATATCAATATATATATTATTATTGTTATTTTATTTGGTGGAGTCCTTTATCCAGGAATTTAGATGACATTTTCACTTATAACCATATATGGCTATAATGTCCATTCGAAGCCGCTATTATGTTAATGTATCCATGGTTTTAACGAAGTCGATCATTTATTTATACACAATTATATAAGATCACTTCTAAATAATATGTTAAGACATATTTTTTAATGGTCCGGACGAAGTTCGAACCTGTGTTCTACTGCTTGTGTACCACCGTATAATACTGCTTTCTGAAACCTTAGCCAACTGAGCCACAAATGCTGGTAAATACATATATATAAGCTATATAGCTTCTCAAATAATAACCTATGTGTTATTGTATGTACTATGTGTACAAACATCCCCTTTATTGTTAAGCTAGCTGACACCAGATTCAACATGAGTCGCTCTTTTATTAAATAAACTCGAAACTATACGCCATCTTATGTTACTAAATCTATCGTAACCTATTTTACACAGGTACTTTCGTAAACCGCCCTATTATCAAATAGTAGAACAGGTTACAGATAGTTATCATTGCATGTACTTATATGGTTAATATATGTACACAGATGTACCTATATGTATATATATATATATATATATATATATATATAGATGTACCAAAGGATATTATGTATACCTGTATACACCTATATCTCTATATCTCTATACCATTCATATTATGTTATTCAGTGATCTAGTATTTTGTATAGCATCATAATTTCATTGACTATTTATAATGGAATCCTATACGAAGATAACATTATGTTCATATTAAGTTAAGGCTTTTGAGAATTCTTTATATAGCAATGTAGCGGGTAGATTTGTTGATTTTCCTTCTTCCGTTATTCGTCGGAAATTAATATTTTTCCAAGTGGTTGATCTATTTTGAGAAAATCATTTTGATTATTTATTATTATAACATCTATTTCTGATATTATGCCGTTTATTAGCGTCAACTTTATATATATATATATATATATATATATAAACTTTTACTTCTATTGAAATAATATGTTTACCTCATTGTTTTTTTGGAATAAAGAAATTTCTCTTTTTTTGGTAAAAGGTAATTTAAATCCTCCTGTTTATACTGCAGAGTTTGCTGTTGTAACGTGTTGATATTAATTATTCCGTAACAATTTAAATCTAGTTTTTAATTCAATAATACATTTATTTCAAGTAATCAAGCCTGATTTTAGTTTTATCGAAGTATTAGTAGTACGTAATCTGCTAAACTGTAGTGTTATGACGCTACTCCAGTGAAAGAGTTGTAAGCTCTATACTTGTTAGCACTACTTCTTATTGATAAGTAAGTACGTAAGTTGTGATTGTCTACGTTTCTATAATATGTGTATCCGTATTTGACCAAATATTTTTCGGAAGTGAGTATTCAGGTCAAGAAGATTATTTTCCAGTCGATATTCGTTCAGCGTGTTTCATTTACATTTTCTCTTAGTGACATGCATATTTAAAGCATTCCATCTGTCATAGCTATGCATTGAAAACATCTCCGATAGCATTAATATATCATGCTCTGGTATTTGTCTGATTAGTATAGATAACACTTCAAAGAATCTCTCCACTTATATATATTCGGTTATGTTTGTCGGACTGTAGCATGATATTATTATAGTCTGTGGGATTCCGTTTAATATAGTTATCATAATTCTAGGTCATGACCATATGCATATAACACATCTATGCTATAGCAGAATATTCATCAATATACAAGCATATAGTTAACTTATATAGAAGTTAAATATATGCTTGTGTATCGTTGATAAATATTCCGTTTAATCCCGTATCTATGTTTAAAATGCTGTTCATGTTAAGCCGGAGATCAGTTCCAATTTCCTAAGGAATGTTCTTTTATAAGAATATCATAAAGACTGAACCTATTCTCCTAGATACTATTTATAATGTGTATTATTTTTATTAATTTATTAATAGTCGACGTATTTAACGTAGAAAAATTAATATTATGTTTCCCCTTCATTAATTTATTTTCTTTCACTCTTTATTTTATGAGTCAGTATATGATTTCTAGATTACACACGAGTAAGTGGTTGCCCGCACGAAGAGCGATACTGTACGTAGGTAATGGTACGTAGTGGTTTGTGTCTGGGTTGTTTACAATAGCTGGGTGCTATACACGAGTAAGCGTTATCTATCTCTTATCATTGCGAATATGCCTCACCGAAAGGAAATATCCCCTAGATATTTATAATAGCCTAACCATACCCACCACACTGCCTCCGATGTATTCGCGTTACCCTGCTCGGGTGGCTAACAGGTACAGTGCCTCGCACGTGGTTGGATGTTATATAATGTATGTTGTCCGGCACTTCTTATTGATTATTTGCATATGACCACTACATCTAGTGGATATTCCCTATAGGGAATATCGGATATACGGATATATCCGCAACCCGGGTAACCGAAGTATAATAGTTATCATCACCACATCACACCAACCATATATATATATATATATATATATATATATATATATATATATATATATATATATATATATATGCATACTATTATTATATAAAATGTTTAAATACATATATGCATACATAATGTTATATTATTTTTTAATATCAAGTACGAAAATTAATAAACCATATATTTATAGGTACCACACCTAAATAGGATAGCATACATTACATTTTATAGAATAATTACTCTATTTACTCGATAATGAGTTAACTATTGAAATATAAAATTCGAATAATAATTTAATTTAACAAAACGTGAGGAGAGTTGAATCATTATTTTTAACATTATCCTAAGCAATGTATTTAAATTAAATATAACTATTGAATACTCTTTATAATTTTATAATGTATGACTTATATATATATACTGAAATATGTTGGGGGGTTTTATCATCCCCAATGTTTTTGGGGGATATCATATATCATACTCTAATTTAAAAAAAAGTCGAATCTACAAGTATCAAACAGTCATAATATCGAAGTATAACATATTTATAATTCATTGTAAAGAGAAAATAAATACTATAAAATTCTATTTTTAATTTTGTTATTTTTAAATTATATTTAAATTATTTCTATATTAACATAACAAATTAATTTATAAATGAAAAATAAAATTTTATAAATAATTATTTATAAAAATAGTAATTTGTAAAACTTACTTACTAAATCAAATATACATTGAATAATTCCAAAGTAATATAAGTATATATATACTTGTCAATATAAAATATGTATATTGTGAACAATTTTATTAAAATGGATACATTTCTAATAGTAATGTCAATATTAATAGCAAATGTTAAATTTGTGTATTCTGAGTTAGTATCATCATATGAATATAAGTATAAATATAGAATAGTATGGAAATATATATATATATATATATATATATATATATATATATATATATATATATATATATATATGTTAATATATAATATTTAAAGTAATTAAATTAGTTGAGCAATTCGATAATATCACACTACTTTATAATAAATAAATTAAAAGGTTGTCATTACCTTATATACGCCCATATATTTTATAACTTTACGAAGTATATATACTTAATGATACATAAGATTCTCCTATATATGTGATTGTCCATGGTTAGTATATTAATATATCTCCTCCACATATAAAAACGATACTACCGATTTATATAGTCCTTCCAATACTCTGGTATAACTCTGTCTATATTAATATTGGTATACAAGAACGGTTCTTTCTATTTAAGTCGATTAATATGTTATTAATATTATTAATTTTATAATATAGAAGTATATTAATATTATTGATGATGATGATATACGGTTTATTATGAACTAAAGTAGGCCATGTTTCAGCCACTTCACTCGGCCTTCGCTCGTGCAGGAAAAAAATAATAATAAGATAATAATAATACCATAATAATTGAATACTAAGTTGAAGATAAAACGATACACAAATAACGAATACAGAAATAATAAGTTGAACGATTTAGTGATCAGAGATAGAGAGAAAAGAAGTAGTTTATTATTGTTTATTTTAGATAATTCTCAAGTTTATTAAATTATATTCTTTTGATTTAATCTTTATTATATATTTGTATACAAGAATACCCTTAGTTCCACACTTATCTTAGATATAACAATGATATATATATATATATATATATATAATCCTCCTCCTGCGACTCCTCAGATCCACTTGCTCGGCTACACATGACATCTACTCCTTCACTAATCACTAATCTCTATTTTCCATCGCGATTGGAAGTTCGTTAGGTCTGCAAAGTGTATCCTCGACGAATTGGTCGCCATGTGTTTTACTCGGTCTTCTTGAGCTACGTTTAACACGAATTGGTTCCTAGATGAGAACATCCGCTGCGGGTTCAGCTTTTGCACGTCAACAGTTTCCACTGAAACATTATCTTTGCCGTGTTATCGATGTACAGATCAGCGGGATGTTTACATATAGTTCTCTCTGTTGATCGGATTGTCTCTCAGTGCACTGTTTAGCTCACAACATTCATGTATAATTATCGTTTAGTAGATTTTCTAGAACTTCGGTCCACATCCAGGATATAGATCCATATATGACATTTTTCACGTATATTTTGAGTTTTCCGTGGTATTTGCCGTCTGGTATTTTATTTTAAGATATTATCTCTTCGCTGTTTCTCTGCATATATTTTCGAACATGTCATATGTTATTTTTGCAGATTCAGTAGTTTCCTTTTTATTTAGATTACCGAATTATTCTGTAACTTAGGTTACAAATGTGTTCCTAATATCAGTATTTGTTTTTCAGGTATATACAATTATTGTCTTGACTTGCTTGAATTTTATTTGTTATTTGAGTGAAGAATAACTAGATGTGTTGTGACGATGTAGTGGTCAGATGATACAATAACACAATAATTGTATTCTATGCAGTTTTTAGCGCTGTTTTTCTATTTATTATTTTTTTTTATAGAGTCTAGTTGAACGTTATTTCCAATTGGCGATTTATGAGTCTATAATTGACATTTTTGTTGATATCTTATGTTCAATCATATAAGTTATTTTCTTGAAGATATGCTTTTAGCAATATCCCGTTTCAATTTGTTTATTCATGGAGGGCGAATTTGAATCCATCTTGCCATCCGAGGTGTGAATTGAAATCGCATGCGATTATGTGTACATTGTAGGTCTTTGCCTTGTAATATCTGATAGTGTTTCGTAAAAAGTTTCAGCTTCATCGATATAACTTATTTTTGTTGGACTGTAACATGCAGTAATAATTATTTGTTGGTTTCCATTGCAATTTACCATCATTATTTTTTTGTAGATACTATTCGATGCTAGCTAATTCTCTGTGTGTATTTGACTTTAGTAGTATCCCAATTCTGCCAGTAGTTTCACTGATACTATTTTTACAGTCTGATCATTTAACTAGTCTCTAATCTCCTTTGTTCTTTTGTGTCGTTATTATAATGTATGAAGCGGTTTTCTTGCAGGAAGATCATATCATGATTTGTGTTATCAGTTGAGGGTATCAGTTCTGTTGGTTTACCAAATTTAGTGAGCGTTTGTACGTTGAAAGTTGTGACTAAAAGTTTTTTCTTTCCTTTCAATCATATAGTTGTTTTTGACTCAGAATATATTGTTCTACTGCGACTTTTGTCATTATCGCGCTCCTTGTACTGCAATACGAACGATGTGGGATGAGTTTGTGAGTTCGGTGTTATATTATTTATATATATATAAATATATATATATAAATCATATTTAGTGAGTAGATCATAACCTTGATTGATAATGAAGCCTTATCAATGTATTAACCAGTTGACCACAAATTGTAATAGAACATCATTAACTATACATATACTCATACATAAATAACTGTATAAAAAAATAACTGTCTATATAAATATATATATATAAATATATATATATATATATTTAGATATAAGATAACATAATATACCTCGATTGTTTACGTACGAACCGTTACCACATTTCAGGTACGAGATGAAATGCTACATCTGCGAGTGGACGCAGTTCAACTGGACCAAGTTCAGTAACAACATGTACGACGTGCCCTGTTTGGCCGACTTGACCGATGTCCGAAGTGAGGCGTGCGGTCTAAGGCAGGTATGTCGTACCTACGTCGAACTTAAGCTGCCGAAGTCACCTGTCGTGGGGTCAGAGTTCATCAATTACAATGTGAAACAGGTTTAACATATATCATCCTCTCTGCTGCCGATAACGTTCGCATAATAATTACGTTATTACCACTCGAATGACATAGAGTAAATGTATGTATATATATATTAATATTATATGTATATTATACATATATATGTTATTGTTATTGTTATTCGGTGGAGTCCTTTTATCCCACACAGGAACTTAGATGAAGTTTTCATTTATAACCATATATGGCTCTAATGTCCCTTCGAGACCGCTCTCATGTTAAGGCATCCATGGTTTTAACGAGAGCCGATTATTTATTTATACACAATTATATAAGATCACTTCTAAATATTAAGTTAAGACATATTTTAATGATCCGGATGAGGTTATAACCCGTGTCCTACTGCTTGTGTGTATAATGCCTTAGCCAACTGAGTCACACAGGCAGTTAATATATATATATATATATATATGATGATGATTTATTATACACAAATATAATAGCGAGCGCTATTCTCGAATGTATTTTAAGTAGTATGTTACTTATACATAACACTAATAATAATGACAATAAATAGTGCGTGAGTAATAGTATACAAATAAGAAAGGAGAAGCTTACATATACAGCATATCATATCTGTAAACAGATTAGAATTAAAACGAAAATAAAATGATTTATAAATTATAATATATAAGTTAAATATATTTATGAACATATTATGTAAGGTAAACATTAATATATATATATATATATATATATATATATATATATATATGATTAACCAATTATTATGAACTTGATTTATAGTTAACTAATATACATATATATTTACTATATATTAAGATTGCATAACACAAATTACGTATTATTAGCTCACGGTTCGCAGAGATTGTCATTCTGTAGGGAAACAAGATTATCCATCTAACGAAAATAGATCAACTATTAATCATAGAGGTATATACAAATGTATATATGTATATATATATATATATATATATATATATATATATATATATATATATATATATATATGTATATATATATATATATATATATATATATTTAAATATGTTTTTCCTATTTATTTTACTATAACTTATTAATATATTTTTATTATTTTTTTATCTATATATTTTATTATAATGATGATTTGATTACGAGGAGTTTTTTTTATAATATTATTGTATGTTAATTATTTTATCTAAATCATGTTCTACTCTTTATAAACATTATAAACTTATCAATTATTTACTATTTATAATTGTATTATTTTTGATTAATTTTTTCTTTTATTACATTTATATATTTATATTTAAGACCTCTATAGTAGAATAACGATGGAATTTGTTTTTTTTTGTATTTCGTTGACTCTTAAATCATAAATTTGTCATATTTTATATCGGGTAGTATGTATGCATTTTCTGGCTCCAAATGTTACCAGAGTATATACTATTGGCGAAAGTATATTCCCTAAGGTTTTGGACTTGATGAACACACATTCGGAAAGTTGATATACTATGGTTGTTTATGCTTTGTGAGTTGATGATTTAATTTATTAATTTAATTTTTTACTCTATTTATTATTCTAATATTTCTTGTTTTTAATTATACTCCTATATCATTTTTTCTCCTCGTAATCATACATTGGTAAAAGACTCGATAAGCTCTGCATCTTCCTTCACCCAGGCAATTGCCTAATCTGATTTTATTATTATTATATATATATATAATTATATTTTATTAAATATAATATTACACTATTAATTACTTAATAACTTAATAAATAAGGTTATAGAGTAAGTAGGTTGACATATTATTGCAGACAAGATATGTGTAATGATGATAATCTATATCATAAATTAAGAAAAGAAGGTAAACATTAATATATATATATATATATATATATATATGTAATGTGTATTTGTGTAAATATAATTTATAATATATTTACATTTATGTAAATAATTATACATAAATAATATTATTTAAAATATATTATATATTGATTTACTTGTAGCTTTACTAATAATATTGTAAATTTATAATTTATTATGTATTAATATATACATATACAGGTTGGATGTTTTTTAAAAATTGCAAGGTATGCGAAGTAATAATTGACAATAATAATAAACACGATGATCTTTGCATAAAAACTTATAATAAAAATGATGGTTATTAAAATAATATAATATGATTATACATATCTAATAATAATAATATTATTAATAGTAATAATAATAAAGAATAATTAATATTTTATACTAAATAACATTACTATAATAAAACAATGTTTGAAAATAGTTCCTCTTTGGCAGACGATTACTAAATTCATTATAATTATAACAATAACATATATAACGTGCATACGTTATTATAACTATATATTAAGTATCTTTTACACATAAAATGTCACAAACAGTATAATAAATTAACTAGAAATTATATTATATATATATATACATATATATATATATGTATATATGTATATATATGATGATGGTGATGATGACGGGTACAGGTTTATTTAGCACAAAAGGATCACGTAGGAACTTTTCTCGTGCGAGGAGAAATTAATAAAATAAAAATGAAAAGAAAAATGCATTTATAGAAAATAGTTATACAAATACAATTGCTGTAATATGAATATACTTGCATATACATAATATGAATATAATACGAGATAAATAATGAATACAGAATACATATGTTGGATGGTTTGTAGATTTAATGAAGAGAACAAAATAATGAGTAATATTTAAGAAACGTTTAGTGTCGTTATTAGAAAGGACTGTAAGAGGATGTCAAACACGTAGAGTTAACGATATATACCGATTGTATACCCTCATCATATCCTGTGTATAGGATTGTTTTTCTAAAGACTTGGGATATAAGAATCAGTACTTTTCCAAAAGTGATATTAGCGAATAGATGGCAAGGTAGTGGATATTCGAAATGGAGTTATAATTATAATTATAGGGGTAAATTATACCTATAGTGGTAAATATATATATAATTATGGAGAGGATACGGGGTATTTACATCTCGTGTAGAAATTTAGCCATACACGATATGATTGACGAGAAGTGAAGAATAACTTAGTTGTACATATGTATGCATATGCATGTGTGTGTTCGTATGTCTATAAGATATCACATGTACAATACCCCACACAGACAATAAGAGGCAGATGATAAGAGGTACACCCGAATATATTCACGAATGTACGGGAGTCTGTTATACAGTGGTCTCCTATAACGCTAACACTCGTAAGGTTATACGATTATGTTCATGTACAATGTATATTTAGTAAAATAGAAATAAATGATTAATATTAAATAGTTTCTATTCGATGACTTTTAATATAACACATTTAGTAAAACATCAAGTTAATATATTCCGGGTATATTAATGTAATAATGTAACATTTTACAGTTTTTGAAACTGTTTCTATATTTCTTTGTTGCACTTTATCACCCAGGAAATGGTATTATATAACTTCAATGTGATTAGTTTATCAGATCAAGTCAAGTTTTAATATTTTGAATTTTTTTGAAAATCATAAAATTATTAAATAATTATTAAATAAATTTATTAATTTTATTTAAGTAATGCATTATTTCAATAGTGTAGGCTATATTTTAATATAAATAAACTAATAGTATACATAGTTAATATTATAATAATTATTATTTAAAATATTTTTTAAAATATTTTCTTCTATGAACTGTACTATATATATATCAATGAGTGCTTATGCAAGCTATTCCCTTAATCATCACCATAATAAACACAGTTATCAGTAAATAATTTTAGAAGTGCACTGAGTAAATTAATCTGTACGGTCATAGTAGGGGTACTGGAACGATGTTGTATGTAGGGGGACCAACCAATCAAAATACATTGTATGGTAAAAGATGGGGAACCAATACATATGAGGTTCCCCTACATTTTAAAGTGGGAGGACATATCCCCCGTCCCCCTGTTGCAGCACCCATACAGACAAGCATGATTATGATCATTATACTCACAGTATACTGTTTCGGTGCAACGAGAAACATAGAATTCCTTCATCCAAAATATTTACATATACTGTTCTTCTATGATTACCGATAAAATATATTCGAACTACTAGGTAGAAAAAAAAACAAAGCATATTTATTTATACCATGTTAATTATTCGAAAATATTGATACAAATATGTATGATAAAAAATAATAGGCAATTTGATAATATTTTACAAAACTAACAAATAACTAAATATATATATTTATATATTTAGTATATATATATGTAAATGTATTTATTAAATAATAATATGTATATATATATTTCACAATTTCTGAAAAATTCCCAAGTTTGAAAATGTTTTCAATAATTTTTAAAATGAAAAAAAAACTTGATCTAAAAAAAATAATTATATATTTATAATTATAAACTAATTATAAGCAGTACACAAAAACTAAACTATAAAACTTTAATGAAACCCAAACATTAAAAATCATGTAAACCATTAATTATAGTTTGGTTATATATTATATATTATGAATTTGCTTCATTATCAACAGAAATATGATAGTTAGGAGTTTACATATTTGATAACATACATCTCTGTAAATGTATTATAATAAGTATAATGTAAGTATAATTACACTAATAATAATAATGTAAATATATTAAAACATATATTTTGATAAATGTGATATATTTCATATTATAATATTTTAATATAATAAATGTTAGTATAAAATATGTATACAAAGTCATATATTTAGAATACTATAATATATGTTCAATATTGGTATATTAACATTATTATATAACACCTACAGACACGATATCGTAAAGGATGTTTAAGTGAACACGACACTTATTACGTCGGTAATTTTAACTGGAGAATGTCTTCCGAAATTGCAGCATTTAAATTCGTAGATAATATAGGTTAAGTGAAGTGTGATGTATTGTATTTTTATTATTAACTATTATAATATATATATATATATATATATAAATGTGTGACTTTGTAACGTATTTATTAATTAATTGTTACGCGAACATTATGCATTAAAATTAAATTAAACTATTAAACACATTAGTTATTCTACTTCCTACGTAACATATCTCACGTGTTCTAGATATGAGAATGTACACGATCTGTGAACCGACCATGGAAGTATTGTGCAATGATAAGTTTTCAATTAAAGATTATAAAATACACAGTAAGTTATATATATATATATATATATATATATATATATATTGTAGCAAACTGTTATTGAAAACCTTTTATGGTTTAGGCATTTCTTATCCAGATGCTACACGAACACTTTCTAACTATTCATCGTTTTCACATAATATTCTCCCTACACATGTATCGTATTTATTTAGCTTATATATATATATATATCATAGATTTATATATATATATATATATATATATATATACGATGCTAAGATGGCGTAATTATATACACCAACTCGCTCGCTGATTGACTATCGTGATATCGTATGATCAACACTCGCACCTAATTAGCCACACGATGCCCAATTTGCTCTTACATTCACTGTTAAACATTAGGGTACAGCGAGTGCCTTTTCTAGGGTGTAAGTAGTGTCCTCATAGCCGTACCCTAATTAGGGTACACTTTGAATAAATATGATCAGTACCTTAACAATTATCAAACTGTACCCTAAATAATGTTAGATAGTTGTACCCTAATTATATGATACTGTGTACCCTAATTCAATTTTATGATATGTACCATAATTGAATTGCATGATATGTAAATATAATAATCACGTACCCTAATATTTAACATATGCTATATAGCTGTACCCTGATAAATATATAGAGTATACCCTAGTACATTTAACAGTCATGCACCCTAATAATTAATATATATGTACCCAAAAAATATATATATATATATATTGTACTATAGTGAGTTTAAAAGTCGTGTAACCTATTTAGGGTACATGGTAAATTGTTGTGATATTTTATCGATCCGTACCCTATACATTGAATTCGATGAACCCTAATTTTTAACAGTGTAGTAATGGACGAACATAGACGATACCCAATATACATTTAATAGCCTATATATATATCATCAACACTAATCATCAACTATCTAATATCGCTATACCAAAGATTTTTCTAAGGAAAGATATAAATCTCACGCGAAATCGTGTAATTTTATTTTTTGTATATAAAAACCAACAGCGTCACCTATATAGGGTCAATTTTCGGAACTATATGTTATTTATAATGTAAATTCGTATCAAACTATGCACTTTGAAAATGAAAAATAATATACTTTAAATTATTATTTGTATTATGAAAACTAAGTGTTCATTACTAATAAATAATAAAACAATAGAATATGTTGGTTTTAAATACTACACATTCTATGTGGCAAGTATAAGCTAATATATATTGCATGTAATTTAATAGAGCAATGAAAACATTGTAGTATGCAAATCGTGGTAAACCTAAATCGATTTTGATACTGCTTCTAGCAGCGGGATGTATGAATACTAATCACGTTGTGTAGATAGGTAGTGTTATATTTTTGCTTCCCAAAAATCTTTGGCTATACTACAAAAATATACAAGTATATATATATATATATATATATGTTGAATATAATTTATTTATATTTAATATACAGTTAATACGGATATTAAAAATTATTTGTCAACTAAAAGGGATAATTGGTTAATATATATATATAAATATACAATATATTATTATCATTATTATAGAATTTGTAATGTATTTTATAAATACAAAATTACTAAGTATAGTATTATATTTTTATACATAATGAGTATGGTTTAACAATAATGAAAGTAACAATCCGTAAGAGTATTACGCACTACAATGGAATTACAGTCACAGTTTATGGTACAATAATAAATGTATAATAATAATTATTTAAGTAGTAATAATAATAGTGCATTTTACTTATACTAATATTAATATGTGTGCACATATTTATTTATTCTAGGCCGAAACCAGAAATGTGTATGGCTTGTACAAGTACTAGAACGATCTATATGAACCTAACATCTACTCCATGTGAACTAGGTTTATATATATTATATATACCCATACATATAAATATAAATTATCATATATATATGTATATATATATATATATATGTATATATATATGTTTTTAAAAAATTTAAATTATATATTTCACAATATACTGGAATAATACATTTATTAGATTTTACATTATTACTTAAGAATAATAATTATTTTAGAATTGTAGGCCCCCGATATATTTAAAGGTGATATATTTTCTATACTTGAAGTTTACATTAATAGATTTTCATTAATTATAAGTTCTACCGGTAAATACCATGATACATATCAATATTGTATAATTATAAAAATAATTATTGTATATTTAAAAAGTCAACAATAATTGGAGTGATAATTTTTTAATGATTATTCACTTAATATTATATTCTGGACCGGTTCAAGGGTTTGGCCAATCAGGCAAATTCCCGGGCCCAAAATTGTAGGGGCTATACAAATTTGTAAAATTAAAAAAAATTATTAGGAGAGAATGGGGAGTAACTAAAAACAATACTTTTATTTTATAAAAAAAACTCATCATATATCTAAAATAATGATAATTTTCATTAACAATAGTATATTATAATTATTAAATGAATGTATCGAAACATTTTTCATAAAAATTTGTAATGAAAAATTAACAATTTATAATCATGTCTCTCCAAAAAATGAAGAAACCGAGCTACTTTAATTTTTTATATATTATAATTTAACCTACTTTATCATATTAAACAATATAAATGTAAAGATTAGTTTAAGGAAAGATATAACATTTAAGCGAAATCGTGTGAAATCCGGAATTCGATTTTGTACACAACTCATTAACGCTGGGGAGGACATATCCCCATTTATCTCAATACTTACGTCACTATATACGTATAAATGATATCAATGATTTAATAAGTATATATAATTTAAATAAATTGTTATAGAAAATATCACAACAATGTTTTCGGATATTTAAAAAAAATACTTATAAAAATGGTATTCAGAATTTATTATTTTATATTTATTAATATTATAGTAGATACTATTGTATATAATATATAAGAATTATTTATTCATATAATATATAAATGTTTGATATTATATTATTTTATTATACATTTTTATAGTGATGTAAAATTAATTCTAAAACCTATTTTTTATTTTTCAAATAAATAAAATTATAAACAATATTTAAAAAATGTTATGTCAAACGTAATAAAAAAAATCAGTTTATTGGATATATCAGTACTATTTTGAATAATTAAAAAATAAAAAATACTTATTTAGACTATTTATATAATTATGAATATTTTATCATTAGATATTTTTTTTAGGATTTGTGGTTTCTGAGATACCGAGAGTGTCCGTATTCGGGCATTGTCCGTATTCGGTTACTTCCCCCTATATTCAAATCATACGAATGTTTCACCATTAATGATATATTAAATATATTAATTATTTTATAGAAAGAAAGTTGCAATAACATAAATATTTAATTATAATTATATCATCAGTTCTTTTAAATTTATTAATTTATAAAATATTGTATTATAATTTTTAATGTAAGTATAATATATATTGAATTGTTAATATAGATTTATTAGTTATTACGAGACTGACACTATAGATATTCCATCAAATTCTTAATACCTGATGGAATTTATTTTATTGAACAATACATCATTATCAACACTCTTGTTAGTTCAGATACATGAATACATGAATATTATCTATTATATCAACTTACATAACACTAAAAGTCTTCAAACTTTACATACTTTCTGATTATTTGTATATGTTTTTAATTTATAATTAGTTATTTTATTTTATTTTCTACTTTAATATACACATATGTATTTATTTTTTGCATTTATTATCATTATATTTAATAAATCACTACCCTCTGGTAAGTTTAACGATTTTTCTTGAACCCTTTTTACAATTATTATAAAAAAAACCCAAAATGTTATACAACATATAACACTAATTAAAAAATATAGATACTATATAAACATACATATATATATATATATATATATATATATATATATATATATATATATATATATATATATTATTATTTTTATATTATTTGGTGGAGTCCCTTTCATCCCATCCAGGAACTTAGATGAAGTTTTCACTTATAACCATATATGGCTCTAATGTCCCTTCGGAGCCGATATATATATATATATATATATATATATATATATATATATATATATTATATATATATTATATATTATAGTAATTACTAATATGATTTAAGAGTTTGTTATTAACATTTAAATTAACTCATCAATTTTAAATAAATATTGATACACTTCAAAAACTTGTCTAAAGCAGACTTGATCTCATTATAATTGTTGATGAATCATAACTGGTTATTGATGTTATTATATTATATTGGTGTTTCAATAGTTTGTTTATGATAGGATTTTTCTATGTTTTATAATACAGTAACTCTATAAAAAGTCTATATAAATCTACATTATTATTTTATAACCATCTATAACTAAGAAAAATGTATGATTGCAATGAATATAGTGTATAGTTAGATTTATTGTTGTACTTATTCTGAATTACATTCCATAATATGCATTATCATCATTTTCAAATGTAATAGAGAAAATTGTTCTATTATATGCATGCACCTAGTTCTGGATATTCAAAGCAATACTTCTTTTATAAATACCTGATTACAATATATATATATATATATATATATATATATATATATATATATATATATATATATATATGATTATAATGACACCTGATTATAATGGAAATGATTTTATTAATTTATTGTTTAACTTATTTCATAAATATATAAGTAGAGAAATGTATATTTGTGGTGATTATAATATTAATTTATTAAATAATACTGTATTATCTAACTCGTTTAAAAATATATTGATCCAATTAGGTATATCTAATATAATTGATATGCCCACAAGAATCACCCAAAATTCAATATCAAGTTTAGACAATATTTTTACAAATTGTTCTGATGTAATACAAGGTGTAATACATACAGATATTAGTGATCATTCATTAATATTTTGTATTTTTAATTATAATCTATTTGTTAAAAGAAAGGATCAATATACATATTCAAGAAATATTAATGAATTAAATTTACATAATCTAAAATTAGAACTAGGTACAATACATTGGAATACCATTTTAAATAATCAGAATTGTTGTGAACTATACAATACATTTATTGATATATTAACTAAGAGTATTAGTAAGCACCGTCCTTTTATTAAAAAAAGAATTAAATTGAATCACAATTTTAATCCATGGCTAAATAATAAATTAAAAAATGCAATAAAAAAGAAAAATAAATTATATACAAAATACAAAATTAATAATTGTCCTTGTATATTTGGTAAATATAAAAAATTAAAAAATTAAATTAATAAAAATATTAAAATTTAAAAAAATAATTACTATACAAATCTTTTTACTGCAAATACACAAGAAGAAAATTGGAAAGTCATTAATAAAATAATAAAACCTACAGACTCGGATTATCCAAATACTTCCATAGATAATAATATTAAAATGAATGAAAGGTACAAACAATGTAATGCATTTAATGAGTATTTTTCGAGCATTGGAAAATAAATAAATAAATAATTAAAATAAATAATTCAATTAATAATATAAATAAAAATGATTTTTAAGAATTTTTATCTAATAATTTTAATAGTTTTTACTTTTTACCAATTGACAATGATGAAATAATTAAAGTGACTAAGGATATTAAATCAAAAAGATCATTAGATATAAATAATCATGACATGACCTTAATAAAAGATATTATTCAATATATTTTAGAATCATTAAAAAAGATATTTAATTTAAGTATCCAAACAAATACATTTCCTGACAATATGAAAATTGCAATTATTAAACCTTTATATAAAACTAATGATAAACAACAAATATCCAATTACAGGCCAATTTCATTACTACCACAAATATCTAAAATTTTTGAAAAAATTATTTTTAATAGATTATTAAAATATATATTTAAGCATAATATTATTAACAAAAATCAATATGGTTTTGTTCCCAGATCAAATACAACCTTATCATTATTAAATATTCAGCATTTCATTTTACATAAACTCTCTCAAAAAAAAAAGTAGCTACTATATTCTTAGATCTCAAGAAAGCATTTGATGTGGTTGATCATGATATTTTACTTGCTAAATTGGAATGTATAGGGTTTAGAGGTGATACAAATTTATTTATTAAAAGTTATCTTATAAATAGAAATATTATAACACGAATTGATAATACTCTATCATCTAGAAAGATTATTAGATATGGAGTGCCGCAAGGATCTGTTCTGGGACCTCTACTATTTATTATCTTTATAAATGACATATCAAATATTTTTAATAATGAACAAGTAAATAATATTAATATCAATTTATATGCAGATGATAAATCTATAACTATATTTGATGAAAATGATACATTATTAACATATTATTTGCAATATTACATGAATAAGTTAAAAAAATGGTTTGATATAAATAAGCTTAAGCTAAATATCGAAAAAACAAAAATATTGCCATATATAAATTCTGGTATATTAAAAGATATAACAATAGATAACATTAAAATCGATATAGTTAATAATTATAAATTTCTTGGGATCTACTTAGATTCCCAAATGACTTACAAAAAACATATAAATTATTTATCGAATAAATTGTCAAAAATTATATATACTATAAAAAAAATATCTTTTTTAGATACAAACAATTTAATTTTATTATATAATTCGTTCTATTTATCTAATTTATCATATGGGATTGAAGTATGGTCAAATACTTATAAATCAAATATTACAAAATTAATTATGTTACAGAAAAAGGTTATAAGAATTATTAATAAACAAATAATAGATAAATCAAAATTACCATTAATACGTCTAACACATACTGGTCCTTTTTTTAAAAAAAATAATATTTTAAAATTTGAAGATCTAATTATATATAGAAACACATTATTAATCTATAATTTCTTAAATAATAAATATAAATTAGATTATAACTCATATTTCAAGTTAAATAAACTTAAAAATAAATTTATTCTACCACTTATGAAATCAAATAAATTAAAAAATAAAATATTTTTTAAAGGACCAAAGTTATATAATGAATTAATGTTTAATAATCTTTTACGAAAAAAGAATATTAATAATGTTTTTATTCTTAAAAAAACATTAAAATATTCATTTATAAGTTAATATTAGTTTTTTTTTTTTATATATTTTATATATTTTAATATTTATTTTTTTTTAATATTTATATTTGTTTTACATCTTGTTTCGTTTATTGTTTTAAATATTTTTTTAAATTATTATTGGTATTATTAGTCATCTGTAATTTGACAGGAATGTGGCGCCATTGCACGTCTTATTGAAAGATGATTAATTTTTGTTTAGTAGTTTTAATTGTATAACATACTTTTAGATATTTTTATTTTACACATATTTATAATAATTTACTATTTGTATTAACAAGTTCTCAATATTGTAAATTTACATATTTTACTAGTATATATTTTAATGCATTTTAATATTATACAATTATTTTATTATCTTATTTTATTATATACTTTAATGTAATGGATTGAAATATGATGATAACTTATGTTCATGAACAGTGTTTTATTATTTTTATTAATTTATATATATATATATGTATCTTCTATTTTATTACAAAGAATGCTAACACATGAATCATTATTATTATATTATTACTTTTACTAATATTGTAATCTGTACATGAAAATATTGGAGGTATCGACCAAATAAAGCCTAGGCTTTCACTGATCCTCCATAGACGTATGATATAAATAGTATGTCGTATGTCTATAAACTGATTTCATTCATTCATTCATATATATATATATATATATATATATATATATATATATATATATATATATATATATAAATATATCAGTTCGACTTGTTATTTATATTTAGTTTCATCACATTTAATAATAAAATAATGTATATATTGATATATTTAATAATATATTTATTTAGTATGTGTTGTATTATATTAATTATTTTAGTTTGTATTATATTAATTATTTTAGTTTGTATTATCGGTGATGGTATTTACTAAATAGCATAATAATATTTAGCATGTAAAGGTATCCTTTAGGCTATTTGTGAGAACTCAGTATCTATATCTTTAGTATATTGTAAGATAATATTTTAAAACCTCACTTTGATAATCACTTAAATGTAAAGAAATATCTAAAAAAATATTTTTTTAAATCCTTTGGGGGCCTGAAAATGATCAGGATAGACTACGATCATCAGGGGGGTTACGTGGGGGGGGGCTTATCCACACAGTGCCCCGTGGCCTCGAGCAAGATTGATGCAATTCCAGAATCCCTTATTCAGTTTAAGAATTAATTTGTAATACATTATATTAAAACTCTTAGAGTTTCGTAGACCTGTTCACAGATTATTCCATTTCGTATATCCAATAATTAATATAATAATTAATAAAATATTATTAGTATACTATATATATATTAGTATGCACGTACGTTTTATTTTTATTATAATATATTTATACTATAGTATACATATATGTATACATATATGTATTAAGTGTAATTTATATTTAAATTAATGTTTATAGGTAAATGTTTATTTGTCTATAATGTTATAATTATCAATAATTGGTAATACTACTATTGTATATATATATGTGTAATATTATATATTAAAATATATTTTTCTTCTAGGAATTATGGATGTAGATTTTCAACACGTATACTGTAAAGATGAATGCTTTACTATTATTACTGTGAACCATATTAAGGTTTCTTTAAATTAAATTATTATAATTATAGGTTAACCTATATATAACCTAATGAATAAACTAATATATATATATATATATTTGTTAACTGTCTGATTAGCTTATCAGGCTAACATTTAGATATATAGGCATTAGAACACGGTTTAAACTATTTCCAGATCATTAAAATATCTAAAAATAAAATTTATAATAAATCTTAAATAATTATATATAAACTATTACCTGTTATCATTAAAATCATTGATGCCTTAACATTGAAGTATCAATAAAGGTATATTAGAAAACAAATTGTTCGATAAACTTAATTAACTTATAATAAAAACAATATATATATAATATATAATATATCAACTAGTATGTAGTATAATTATAACGAAATATATATTAAATCTGGAAGTGATTATTCTTCTTAAATATATAAATGTTATGAATAATAATCACGTTGAGTATTACATAATACTGATAGATTATTTTATTAATAATGATAGAGTTATAGTTGTATTCTTAGTAAATACAACCATACAATGGTGTTCGGAACGTGTTGTCATTAGTTACGAGTATGTCATGCGCGTTACACACATCAATAATAACACACGTATTCGTTAGGTTTACTGCGATGTTCCATCACTGGGTTTTACTACCCACCTGCTTAAATCTAATATACAGCTCTGCTATCACAATGTTAGACAACCATGGATGTATATAGGATGTCACTCACGGATAATTTAATATTAAATATGTAGTGGTTATATTTATATTTAATGTTATTTTTACAAATGTTATATATTAGGTATTACTCTTGATAATAAACGTAAATATTCATTACATATTGATTTGTTATATACCACATTATCGAAAATTATATATATTTTTTATAAAATTATCATTTCTCAACTTAAAAATCTTAATTTTATTATATAATTTTTTTTTTTGTATCTAACATTTCTTATAAGATTACCATATATGGTATTGAAATATGGGGTAATAACTATAAAAATAGATTACATTCATTCATTTTAATACAAATAAAAGCTATACGTATAATAAACAATACTATTGTTGATTGAAAACTTCTGCCTTTACATATGTCACATATAACTAAACTATTCAAACATAATTGTATTTTAAAATTTGATGACCTATTAATAAGTAGAAATATATTATTCCTCTATAATCTTATTCATGAAAATTATAATATTGATTTTAAATCATATTTTATTTTTAATAATGATAAAGTCAAATTTATTTTACAACTCATGAGAACAACCCAATTTCAAATACTATATTTTTAAAGGTCCAAAACTGTATAATAATATAATTGTTGTTAATATTTTAGAAAATAATTCAATAAACAATATAAATATGTTGAAAAAAGCCCTAAAAAAATTATTTTTAGATAAATATATTTAATAGTTTTAAAAAATATATATTTAATAAAAACAGTATTATAAAAAAATAATAAAAATATATAAAAGAGTCATTATATAAATTTCTTTCGAAAAAAAGTATTATAAACAGTATTAAAATATAAAATTATTTAAAAAAAGAAATATAATTTTTATTTATTAAAATAAAAATATTATTTATAAAATATACATATACAATTTATATATTTATAGTTTTTATTCTTAACTATTCTTATTCTATTCTTTATATATGAATATGAATACATAAAATGTTTGGAATGTGACAAATATACTGTAGTTGTGTGGCACTGGATTGATTGTGGCTCCCTTAATTGATCTGTCTGTTTATATTTGGCAGGAATGTGGAGTCATTGCACGTCTCACTATAGATTGCCTGATTTGTTATTGGTGATGTCACATCAACTGTGAGCCTACGGGTATGCCTAGTCCTCATGTATACGTATCATTTGTCACCACTTCTAATATTCTTCTAGGATTCGATACATCATTGTTACTAATTAAGTTTAGTAAATATATACTGTTTTTTTTTCAAATTAATTATAATCTTTTATAAAAATGTATTTGTTCTTAATTATATATTTTCTTATGGGGGTATCATATACTTTTTATTTCGGCGTTATTTATTTTATTTTTATTTTAAAAATAAAATTGAATTATTATTTTATTAGGTTCTATTTTTATCCGAATGAATATGATGATATATGGCACTGCACTTACTGTAAGGATGTATCGAATCAATAAATCTTATCGCTTTTTCTACTGTTCCTCCTTATACTTTGTCTATAAACTGATGTAATTCATTAATTAATCCCATCCAGGAACTTAGATGAAGTTTTCACGTATAACCATATATGGCTCTAATGTACCTTCGAAGCCACTATCATGTTAAGGCATCCATGATTTTAACGAGAGCCGATCATTTATTTATACACAATTATATAAGATCACTTCTAAATAATATTTTAAGACCCATTTTATAAAATTAATTAATGGTCCGGACGAGGCTCGAACCCGTGTTCTACTGCTTGTGTGTCGGACGCCTTAGCCACTGAGCCACACAGGAAGTTTGAATATATTCATATATATATTATATACATATTATCATCAGATAATTATCATCAGAGGATGCGCTAAGCCTGCCAATAACTCTATATGGATGGATCCAGCCATATTGCTTAGATATCGCTGGCTGAAAGATCAATTTTCTAATAACTTACTAAAAATTGTTAAATCCGGGTGTGATGACCTTATCCGTTAGTAATCTCAATTATATATATATATATATATATATAGGATAGGATAGGATAGGATGGTTTATTTATATACCAAATATGGTAAAGATCGATTACCCTCACGGGTGTTGGGAACGAACAAACAAAACGAAACAATAACAGTAAATAAGGTAGCAATATAATATATAAAAATAGAGACGGATCCAGATCAACATCAAGGAAAGGGTTACTTTAAGTTTAAATTTAAATAGTCTTTGAGACTATTAGCAAATACGTGAGGCGACTTCAATCTCCATAGGCGGTAAGGCAATAAATGTATATATTATATATATATATATATAATTTGAATACATAATTCATTATACCTTACTTATTACTTGGATGAGTATATCTATGAATATTATGTTTACAGATACATGCTGGAGAACTTGTATCACTAGATGTAACAGTTATGAATATAATATTAAATTGGGTTAACTATATATATATATATATATATATATATATTATAATCACCTATATTTTTTTTTACTAATGCATGTTTATATATATATTTATATATATATAAAGTTTATTTATAATTATAGAAATTAATATAATGATAGATATATGGTATATATGCTCTACTGTTTAATAAAATATAATTATGAAAAATTGTATCAATATAACATAAACTTGAGATACTGTTCCCCCTAGTAAACAATAATGAAAAAAAATATGTGTTAACAATATGTTAACACATGTTTATTAACAGAACTCGATGTTACAAAACATAATGTTATCACTAGTTTTTTGGCTATGTTTTAAACAAAAAATAATACCACTTCTATTAACATATGTATTATTTGTAGACAATTAGTCATTTATAGGCATATTTATTTTAATAAATTAATTTTTCCTTTTTTTCTCTATTGATATTGATTAGATATTGCCCAATTATTTCTCCAATAGCCATGTTGCTCACTCTTTGGAAACATTATGAACAGCTTCTCTAAACATTAATTATTTTGTCAACACGAATGTATTAATAAATATGTATGAATGTATGTATACATGCGTATACGCATGCATGTATATATGTATATATGTAGGTATGTGTCTAGGTATGTACGCATGTGTGTATGCATGCATTCATGTATGTATGTATGTATGTACGCATGCATGTATATATGTATGTATGTATGTAAATATACTTTTATATATATATATATATATATATATGTATGTTTTTAATTTAACTAATTAATTATGATGTATAAAATATATGTTTATATATAAATTAAAAATATAAATATACATATTATCAAATTTTAAATCTTTTATTTGCTATATAGTAAATGTTTTAAAATAATGTGAAGCAGCCTATATTTGGCTATAAATATCAGATGGGCTGTATTTGTTGATGTAATATCGACTTTAATCTAGGTGAATGGACCAATACCACGAGAGTCGTGTTTCAAAAAAAAACCTTGTTAAGAAGTAATATTGTGTTATTTAATCCAGCTATTTCGTCGCATAGTGTGGCCTCTTTATAGCTTTGTTCGTATCAAGGCATATTTAGATTATACTTTTCTATTTACTGCTGGATACTAGGCAGGATACCATTCAGTCATGTATGCATCAGTGCTGTATTAGGTGGTATTATTTGAAAATATTATAATTATTATAGGTTAGATAAAAATATAAATACATTTTTTATATACAACGATACATGTAAAATATTTTAAATTTGACCTCGGTAGTCGTAATAAAAACAAACAAGGACCATATTCGATATTCCCTGGGTAATCATAGACTAGGATATTTACTTAGCTCTTCCCATATATATTAATATATGTTTGTTAAAAATGTACAGCTTCACTAAATCTAGACATATATGTATACTATAGTATAATTTGGTGCAGATCATTCAGATTTTCACATAAATAAATGTATTACAATTTTAAAATAGTATATAAGAATAAGGTTATGTATAATTAATATGTATACATTGTATACAATACGAAATATATAAATGTGAACATTAGTATAGTCAATAATGTTAAATAAAGTATATTTAATGCATCTATAGATATATATATATATATATATATATATATATATATCTCGAAATTATGTTGTATTACATTTTATTTTAAAATATATTTAAAGATACAAATATTAAATTTATATTTTAAATAATATGTTAAAAATCAGTCGGGATACGTGTATATCTAGGTTAAATTGTATGGTATTTACTAGTGATGTAAATGCTGCTCAAATCTTAAGACTCGATGCAGTCTCAGTCTCAGTTACCTAGAGTCTTTACTCGGCTCTGGCTCGTTTGGTAAGAGTTTTTTTTTCAGAAAATGAAAGTCTCGGCTCAGCATAATTTACATCACTAGTATACATCTTCTAAGTATTATATTTTTTCCTAATTATTGTAGTATTATATAATAACTAATGTATTTACTGTATATTGCATGAGAGCTATAGAGTTATACCCAGTAATAATATGTTATGTTATAATAATATGTATAACATAAAGTGTTAAGTATATATCAAAGATTTTCCGAAGGAAATATATAACACTTACGCGAAATCGTGTAATTCGAATTTGTATACAAAATACCCTGGTGCCACCTATAGCGGGTTATTTTTAGGAACTATGCGTTGTTTATAATGTAAATTCGTATTTAACTATACAATTTTAAAATGTTAAATAATATGCTTTAAATTAATATTTATATGATGAAAACTAAGTGTTCATTACTAATATATAACAAACAAATATGATATGTATGTTTTAAATGCTATAATTATATATTTAGTGAGTAAAAGCTAATTTATATTGCATGTAATTTAATAGAGCAATGAAAACATTGTTGTATGCAAACAGAGCCGAACCTAAATCTATTTCAGTGATTTCGATACTAATGCTAGCAGCGGTTGGGGCTATTACTAAATTACGTTGCATGCATAGGGAGTATTATATCTTTGCTTCGCAAAATCTTTGTATATATACTTATTTAAATTATTGTTGAATTAAGCATTTATTATTATATTCATTTTAAATGTATTTTAAATAACATAATAATTCAATGAATAATTTTAAAATATTAGTAGCCATAGGGGAAAGTAACCAAATACGGATACTCTTGGTATCTTAGAAACCATAAATCCTACAAAAAATGTTTAATGAATAAAATATTCATAAATATATAAATAAGTATTTTTTATTTTTTAATTATTCAAAATAGTGTTGATATATCCAATAAACATATTTTTGTATTACGTTTTTAAATGTATGAAAACAAATTTAGACTTAAAACCTTCTCAAGAATATACAAATGTTCGATATAAAACATAACAATATATTATTAAAAACTAAGGTATTCTGAACCTTATATACATAATTGCTATATTTGTTATCGATTATTAATTAAATTATAAGAATATATCTAGAGGTCATATACATCACTAATATTGACAGTTTTCGTCGAACACTCTAGATGCATGTCAGCGCACATAATGTGTCCGTATTAGGTTACTTTCCACTATATATATATATAAATAATAATAAGTAATATATAATATAATTTATACCCATTATATGATAATATTTAGGAATAGAGTTTCCAATGTTTCACGAAAAATGGGTAAATACGAGAATGATAAATAAAGATCATAACCCAGAATATGCAAATCGTTTATATTTACTATTATATAATATTGTATTATTATAATTATACTAATTAATATATATGTATATATATATATATATATATATATATATATATATTTATATATATAAACATATAACTGCCAGTATGGTTCAGTTGGCTAAGGCGCCAGCAACACAAGCAGTGGGACATTGGTTCAAGCCCCGCCCGACCAATAAAATAGATCTTCAAGTAATATTTAGAAGTGATCTTATATAATTATGTATAATTAAATAATCGGCTATCGTTAAAACCATGTATGCTTTAACATATGTATTTATCATATCGTAAAAACTTCATCTAATATTCTGGATGGGATGAAAGGACTCCGACAATATAAAATAACATTAACAATAACAATATATATATATATATATTTATCTTTAAATATTCATTTCTATATATATATATAGGGTATATATATTATATATTTTTTAATTATAAACTTTTATATAAATAAAATAAAATAAAATAATATATATATTTTTCCTTTACAATTTAAATTGTACTATATGAAGTTATGAACAATTTAATGATAAAAACACACAAATATATATATATATATATATATATATATATATATATATATATATATATATATGTGTATATATATAAATACGTATTTAGTAAGTATAATAATACATAATAAACATTTTATCTTACAATTTTGTATAAACTAAAGAACGAAACATATACTTCATTGTAAACAACAAATGGTTTAACATTAAATATAATTCATA
This sequence comes from Osedax fenrisi, assembly GCA_964019155.1. NCBI lineage: Eukaryota > Metazoa > Annelida > Polychaeta > Sabellida > Siboglinidae > Osedax > Osedax fenrisi. Next base: position 44,838,146 of record OZ025244.1, on the reverse strand, counting down.
TGAAATTAATAATGGTTATTATATATATATATATATATATATATATATATATATATATATATATATATATATATATATATTATTGTATGTATTATATATAAATATATATATATATATATATATTTATTTATTATTAATACAATTTATATTTTATTATAATATTATTAAACTTACATTTAAATATTCATCGTATCTTACGATAACATATTATTAATGTATTACGTAATTCAATAGTTTAAGTACACATGTACTCATATTATAATAGATTTATAGTTTACCTTGATTGGTATAACGTGGTTTTTATTTAACATACATGGTGGCTGCATTTAGGTATTTTAATATGGCAGAATATTACATATAAAGTAATATTTAATAAAATAAAATTTTGCAATTATATTGAAGTATAAATATATAATATAAATAAATATACATATTTATTTTGATATAATTGAAACGCACTTTATAAGTGTACAAAGAAAAAAAATCAGATGTATTATAATAAATGTTAATCAATATTATTTGTTTGAATATTTTTTATTAAATGCACGTGTCGTGTGATGGTCATCCATATTAAAATACCTAAATCGATATATCATGTAGTGGAAAGTAACCGAATACGGACAGTGCCCGAATACGGACACTCTCTGTATCTCAGAAACCATAAATCCTACAAATAAAATTTAAAAATCAAAATTATATATATAATCATATAATATTAATATATTGTAATTTTTGAATACAAATAATGTGTCATAAAATGTTAAGACCATTTATTGTTAATGTGTCCGTATTAGGTTACTTTACCTTATATTTCAAAAATTTATATTAGCGAGATATAGAAATACCGATCTAGGTAAAATACAAATCTATCCATATTATTAACAACGTTTCATAATATCATAGAAGATGCATCTTTCCATGGAATTACTAGGAAACCGAATAAATTTAAGAATATCGTAAAAATCACAAAAATAAAAACTAAAGAAAATTACCCAGTAAATAGTGAGTTAACCATTCATATATATATATATAAAGTGTGAATAATATGTTATATACTATAGTATGGATTATTATCTTATAGTTTATGTATAATGTAATATGTGAACAATGTATATAATTTAAGGGGACGAGCGCCGTTAGTTTTATCATAAAAAAAGGTTATTCTATTTTTTTTATAGAACATATGTATAATTGATTCCTTTTACGTCTAAAATTGTGATATAAATCATAATATAGTATCTAAAAATATATGTTTTATAGACACTATTTTTCACAATATTATTCAAAATAGTTAAAATTATAAGAATATATATGATAAAATCGTAAATACTCGACCGATTGAAACAATTTGAAAACTATTAGCAATTGTCATATTATGTTGTTTATTTGTAATTTGATTTATATATGAATTTATATATGTGAATACATAGGCGACGTTACATGTCATGTATTAGCCAATGAATATTCAAGATTTTATACCTATATTTTCTGATAGCGTCATTCAGTTCACAATTTAAAATATAACATATATATATCTTTGTATATATATTTATAATGATAATAAATATGTACTCATATATATATATATATATATATATATACATTTATTTTGTATTGCTATATTGTCAGTTATTCCATAGTATATCCAACAATATAAATGAATATCACCATCAATTTACCATAAAAATAACTATTTACTTTGAACTAGATTTTCTCATAATTTTATTTCCTCATGCATACCAACTTTAAAAGCCCTAAGACTTTTTTTTTCCGTTTATTGAATTTTATTTAAATATTCATCATTATAAAGACATTTAATTGTATTTATATGAAACAGTTGTACTTTTTTATTATAGTCATAAAGAAAATATATAGGTTTTAACCTTTTAATCCAATACAAATAATTTAGCATAAAAAAAAATAATAAGTTTTATAAAAAATAAAATATTTTATGATTGGTAATTGAAATAAAAAAAAGTTCACCTGTTTTCCAGTTGATCAATATACGTCTTAGCTAGGCGTCCACGTGACCGTTGACCGTGTTGAGGTTGCCAGAGTAATACAGTGCTTGCCAGTTCGTTATCGGCTCTCCAACAATGTCCCGCGAAGTGCATACTTTGTTTTCGAATAGTTTCCGTAACTATTGGGATTATTTTATAAAATTCCTCGTTTGTTAGATGTTCTTTCTATAACGTGACGTGTGTTAAGGCTTATTAATATTTGCTAAGCTACTAATATGCTAATAGTTGCTTATCTTGCTTTAGTTGACCGGATAGTATGTTTATATGTATTAGTTTATATAGTTTAGTTTAATTGATGACGTATATAAATTGAGTCATGTTTACATGTCAGGGTTCAGTATCCTGTTATAATCTTTGATTATAGTTGTTAATGGATACCGTCACATCTCCTTTTCTTTCTGCAAGCATCTATAGTCATACATAGTAGCTTAGCAAACCTTAGCATGTATAATAATAATAGTATATAGTAGGATAATAATAGTAAGATATAATAATGTTTTTAATGAAACGAAAGTAATGTAAAAATATAAATGAATAAAAGAAACAAAAACCATCCCTGTGTTGGAAGATATTTACTCTTCCCGGTAGCGTTCAGGCTTATTCCTTTTTCTACCTGACTGTCTAATCGTCTCCTCTTCTTCATTGTTTACCTCTTTCTCTTCATCTTTGTTCTTGTTAATTAGTGTTTGTATGTCTATTCTATTTCTGACATAACTCTTTCCATCTACCTCCACTTTATAAGATCTATCTCTTATTTCTTCAGTGATTTTACCTTCACTCCATGTAGTTTCCCCTGGTTTTATTATTATTATCTCATCTTGATTTTCTATTTTCTGTTTCTTCTTTGCACCTCTATCATAATATATTTTCTGTTTTCTCAACTTTATTTCTCTTTGTTCTTCCATTTCCTTTAGTTCATGACTTGGTTTTAAAACCTTCTTCAGTACCATCAGTTTTGTTCTGCATTTCCTTCCAAACATGATATCTGCTAGGCTTAAATGTAATCCTTCTGTTGTTATATTATTATGCTCAAGTATTGCTAGTTGTTTAGAGCCATTTCATTTTTTTAATATTCGCTTAGTTGTCTTTACTGCATTCTCAGCTTTTCCATTACCTTGAGGGTGGTAAGGACTATTTGTTATGTGTTTGATATATAATTGTTGAGTAAAGTTTCTAAACTCGTTTCGGAATTGTGGACCATTGTCTGTGACGATCTCTTGCGGTATACCATGAATAGCAAAAATCTTTAATAACGTTTTAATTACTTCCTTACTTGTTGTTATACTTAATTTCTCTACTGATAGGAAATTTGAATAGTAGTCTATAACGATTATTAAGATTCTATTGTCTAATTGACATAAGTCTATGCCGATTTTTGACCATGGTGTTTCTCCTTTTGCATGTTGTAATAGTGGTTCTTTCTTATTTTGAATTTCACTATGTTTGATGCACGATGGATAAGTTTGTATGTAGTTTTCTATATCATTGTTGATTCCTGATTCTGTATATTCTATCAGTTTTGTGCATATTTCATCTTTGTTCGTTTGGTCTTTTAGTTTATTATTTTTATCTTCAGTTATCGATAATGTTATTGTATTTACCACTTCCGGTAACAAATCTTCTAGCTCTTTTTTCCTTTTCGTATTATAATACGTGATCCTCTTTTTGATTAAAAGACATGTATTCTATTTTTCCGCAGTTGATTTTCAATCCTATATCTTTTTCCTTCTCTTCGATTTGATTCAAGAGCTGTTTAATATTTTCCATTGAGTCAGCTGTGATAGCAATATCATCTGCATTATCAGTATCGGTGAGGAGTAAGTTGCTGGATGTCTCCGACTTCGTCTTTTCTTAAGCGTGAAACCAAAATTTGAGCTATATTCTATAGATGATTGTTAATAATAATTGTAATATAATAAATAAATAATATTCTATAAAATGTTATACTTCTAATGGATTTCAAATAAAACATGTTGTTATCGACTAGAATTAATTGTATACAAATAATAATTACGTACTTATAGGTAATATCTATTAATTACTCTTTTATTTATAAACATATGTGAACTATTTCTATTTTATTTAGAACCTATTACTGATAAACTTGCGTAACAATAACACATTGTAAAGTATGTTACACACATTAAAGTAACGCTAAATACTGTCTATGAATCAATTATTTATCATTGTATAAACATGTAAAAATTATGTTTTAAGATACCTTTAATAACATATATATATATATATATTATTTTCTAAGATACTAATTATATTATTAGGACTCCTACTAGCGGGAAGTACTGAGTACTCACCGCTACTAGTATATAAAGTATTTACTTTAATAATGATTTTTCAGTATATTTTTTGTGGAACATATATCTAACTAAAATCATCCGCTCTATTCAATATTGCAAATTTAATAATATTTTTAATATATAGATAATAATTAGGTCTTAATACCAACTTTTTTTTTATTAGAAAGTGTGTATAAAATTATTAATATAATACTATATACTGTTATATTATTAAAAATTAATAATTTTCACATTACACCTTATAAAGAACATAATAAATAAATGAAATATATATATTGTATACAAAAAAAATATTATAATTTATAATATATATATAATTTTCTACCCCACATTAAACCACATTATTAGATTCGAGTAATACCCCCTAATACTTATACACTATGACTATTTAATGACATGCTATGCAATAACCATTTATTTTTATAATATGTATATATATATAATACAACAATTTAAACTGCTATTTAACCTCGACATTTAATCTTCCAGAATTATCTGATGAATCTGATACATTTAAATGTGTGTTTTGTTCAGAGGATGGAAAGCTCATTCCAGAGTGCATGTCAGATTATGAAACTGGTTAGTATCATATATATATATATTTTATAGATAATTATATATAATTGAGTATATATTATATTGAATACCCGATGTTGGTATACATTGTGATTCACACACTCCTCTTTTAGGTATCCCCAATTATCATATACAACTATTCACCGATGTAATTCACTTATAACAATACATATTCTCAAATAAATTTTTCTTAATCCTCAAAACTGAAATTCCCTTTTTTATATATTATTAGTTATATATATTTTTTTTAAATAAGTGTAAATACAACTTATCTATTTTTTAGAAGTTAATATATTCATAGAAATATGATAACATATAAATTAATAAATTATATTATTAAGGTAATAGTAAGTCTATGCATTTATTGTTATCTAAATATACTGACAATGTCAATAATTTATATTGAGGAATAGTTTCGAACTTTTTAGTTGAGTTAATCAAATTAAAATAATGAGAACATTTTTGTCAAAGTTAGATGAAATATTTTGACTGTATTATAATGGATATTTTATAACACCTACTATTACAAATAAATAGTAATACTATATATATATATATATATATATATATATATAAATATGAAGATTATTATAATGAATTTATTATATCCAACAATATAAGATACAAACAATAATAATTGTTGCTAAAAATGTAAATTGTGATGGTGGTTCCCTTAAGTATTTTACACACTCCTAATTGATATCAAATCCTATATAAATGTGAGATGTTATTATTATAAGGACATAATCGAACTGTTATAATTACATCTTAATTAACAGTAATATATACAGTAAATTATCACATAATTATCGGTAATATAAGTATAATTCATCTAAAACTTAAACTTTCTAATTAGCCTTTTATATTTCAAATCTAACAACAATGTAATACCTCAATATTACTATTTTAGATCTAATAACTATAACAATACTTAAATAGTATACTTATATTATTATTAATATTATCATTATATAATATATTAATTTTCATTGATAATTCCATGTTAGTGAACTTAGTTTTAAATGAAAACATGAATTCACTATATCTAATATTTTCATATAAATAATTAATAATATTGATAATACCTAATTGTTTATACACAACGATTATACTCAAATATATACCGTATTATATATATATATATATATATATATATACATAATTATATAATGTATCATCTATGAATATAAGATGATATGGAAGGTAGGAAAACAATGCTTTGTGAAGGCTATTGTTTTATCGCAGTTCACTTCATTCGTGATTCTACGGTAAGATTATGATTATAATACAAATTATTCTTATGATATTAATATTAATACTATTAAATATCTAATTTAAACGTACATAGTTATGTACGAAATCGTATTAGTATATTAATTAAATATATAATATACTATTATATGACTAATAATGAATAATTAATGTTGTTAAAGTTATTTTCATTTATAAATATATTCATTTTATTCATTGATCGATATGTTTGTATATATAACAGTATAGGATAATATGATACCTAATACGATATATATTGTTATCTACTGAATTGAAATAAAGTTAACACAAATACATAACATTAGTAATCTTTGTACATATAATTAAGAAATATCTATTTTAAAGATAAGTCTAAGATATTCATCCTAAGCGAATTAAGAATATTATTCCATTCCGCGACACCTGCTACTTGGAATGATTTGTTCACATAGTTCTTTATATTAACATCATAGAACTACATAGTCGATGATTATAGAATTATCTCCAATTTAGTTTATATTTTAATAAAGTATAATGATATTTAAGAATCCGTTTAATATTTTTTAATAGTTTATAAATTATATTTAACAGAGCAAAATAATATAACATTTTCAAATTATTTAAATGACGTGATCAAATATCATGATAATAACGATTAGATAATCCATAATGGCGAAATAAGACTATATTATTTCAATAATAATAGTTTAAATAAGACTATGTTATATTGATAATACTAACTATAGTTATTCAATAATAATGTATGTAATATGATAAGGAATACTTTTCGGATTAATCATGTTTTATATAATTTATAATTAATCTATTACACACATTAGTAATCAGCTAATCATAACTAAACTAATTATCAAATATAAAACAACGATTATTAGCATAATTAGCTGGATTATTAACATAACATATTCAATAGTCAAAGGATAACAAACTGAAACCCGTCTCTAGATATAGTTAATAGTTTATTATTTGACATATTATTCATACTATTATTCTTTATAAACATGCTTTATTAAGATAATTATAATAATATTTTACAAATTATAAAAAATTGTATAATTTATTCGAATATTAACAGTCGAAGATCATCAGTAAAAAAATGATAATTAACAATAGAAAAAATAAATGTAATATCTGTAATAGGGGGGGTATATACAGATACAATAAAGAGGTAAAACAGAAGCCTGTAAACGACATATTTAACAGTTTTTGAACATCAATAATAATAATGTATGTTGATAGAATAAATCAGATTACTTATACATGATATTCACTAAGCAAGAGTATCACCATAGGTTCCTAGAGTGGGCATTCGTTCAACATTAATACTATGATCTAGTATTGTATATGTAAACTTATTTAACCAGTGATAAACTTACAACGCATCCTCGAGGCGTGTTATCCTGTACAACTTCTAATCAATTAAATAATGACACATTTTAAGATAATATTTTTCTAATATTTTCTATTTATAAATAGTATTAGATATATTCTCAAATAATGTATAACATAAATTTATAATTACTAGTTTATATATTAGTATAATAGTAACGATGTTACGTTTTTCGCCTCCCCTTTATATTAATTACTTTCATATACTTAACGTATTACATTAGCATGACTTTCATTCTTTTAAAACTTTATTAAATATAATAATTGAATACCGATGCTGTTGTAATAAATAACTTACGTGTCAAATATGTCAAAGCGCATGAAATGTTATTTATAATTATATTTAGCATACTTAAAGTATACTATTTGAACTAATATGATTAAATGACGTAATCATAGACCAGCGTAAACAAAGGATGCCTACGAAAACAAAATTTATTCTTAGTGAACAATTACTTGAAATTGTACACCCCGAAAACTGCATTCATTACAGATCATCTCAATGGTAGGTGCTATAGCATTGATGATGTGTTGTTTAAACAAGTATGTGTATGCATACGGAATTTATTTAATTTAAAAATAGTATAAGTACCTAACTATATAGTGTATTCGAATATATTCTAAAAAATTATAGTATATTAGAATATATTCCAATATATTATAATATACTATAATGTATTTGAATATATTCGAATATATTCTAATATATTATAATATATTCTAATATACATTATATACTAGAATATATTCTAATAAATTATAATATATTAGAATATATTCTAATAGTCATACTATTTATAATACCTACCAATACTAATTATGTATGTATTAATTATAATATTCATAAAAGTGTAATATTATACAATATTATTAGATAATGTTCTATATTTGTTTTGTGATCCGACATCATATGAATTGTGCAATTCTAAATTTCCATATACTGAAAACGAATACGCTAATTTACGTTAGTATATATATATATATATATATATATATATATATATATATAGAATAATCATATATACGTATTTATATAATATAACATAATATAGATATAAAAGTCACTTCTCCCTTTCAACGACAATTTCATAATAATTTATAAATAATGTACTAATTAAAAAAAAATTTCAAAAAATACCCACCTTATTAATAAAAATAAAAAGGAGGAGCATATACATAATATTCTCTCAGAAAAAATAATTATAATTAATTTAATAATATGTGATTTATAAGTATTTATATACATATATGTTTCAGAAAAAAGTTATAAGAATTATTAATAAACAAATAATAGATAAATCAAAATGACCATTAATATGTCTAACAAATACTGGTCCTTTTTTAAAAACAAATAATATTTTAAAATTTGAAGATCTAATTATATATAGAAACACATTATTAATCTATAATTTCTTAAATAATAAATATAAATTAGATTATAACTCATATTTTAAGTTACGTAGAATACAAATTAAATTTATCCTACCACTTATGAAATAAAATAAATTAAGAAATACAATATTTGTTAAAGGACCAAAGTTATATAATGAATTAATGTTTAATAATCTTTTACGAAAAAATAATATTAATAATGTATTTATTCTAAAAAAACATTAAAATATTTATTCATAAGTAAATATTAGTTTTTTATATTTTGTAATATTTATTTTTATAATATTTATATTTTTTGTCCATCTTGTTTCGTTTATTGTATTAAATATTTTTTTAAATTATTATTGGTATTATTATTAGTCATCTGTAATTTGACAGGAATGTTGCGCCATTGCATGTCTTATTGAAAGATGATTAACTTTTGTTTAGTAATTTTAATTTTATAACATACTTTTAGATATTTTATTTGTAATAATTAACTATTTTTATTAACAATTTCTCAATATTACAATTTTATAAAGTTACATATTTTACTAATATATATTTTAATACATATATATATATATTTTAATATTATACAATTATTTTATTAACTTATTTTATTATGTACTTTAATGTAATGGATTGAAATACGATGATAACTTATGTTCATGAACAGTATTTTATTATTTGTATTAATTTATATATATATATATATATATATATATATATATATATATATATGTATCTTCTATTTTATTGTTTCATTTACTAATTATATTACAACCAATGCTAACACATGAATCATTATTATTATATTATTACTTTTACTAATATTTTAATCTGTACATGAACATATTGGAGGTATCGACCAAATAAAGCATAGGCTTTCACTGAATCTCCATAAACGTATGATATACATAGTATGTTGTATGTCTATAAACTGATTTTATTCATTCAATAATATAAATATATAGAATGAAGATCAAAATCTACATACGTGTGTAACTTATATGAATACATTATATAGTGTCCAACTCCTTTATGGAAAGATGATTTAGTTATTAAGTGCATGATAATATAATAAAAGAGTAAAAGGAAATAATAATAATTTTGAAATATAAAATATAAAAAAAAATAAATTACGCACGCGCACGGGTAATTTAGGTAAAATAATATAATTTCTTCAACAATTTTAAAAGTCTAATATGTAACAAAATGGAAATTAACAAAAATGTATACACATTTTGCTAACTATATAATACATGATATACCTATCCATTTGAAAAATATATTAATATCCAATTTCCCTTAAGTTTAAAAAATAGATTTATACATATATTTAATATTTGTAATTACATTAATATTAAATCCCCTTTATAACGCAGGTATAAAAAGATATGAAGATATAGTAGATAGGTTATAATAATATATATATATAAATATATATATATATATATATATATATATATATATATATATTGTTATTATTATTATATATATAACATATAGAATATATATCGTATGTATGTGTATTTAAATATATTTATATATATATATATATATATATATACATTTTTGTCTAGAGTATAATGTTTATACATTTTTAATGTTAAACATTATATAATGTTTTAATAATTAAAAATATACAATTCATCATATTATGATATATATAGTTATTAGAAGTTAAACCAATTAATAGTATTAGAAATTAAAAATGAACATACATACACATATAATTAATCTATTGAAATAATACTTAATATTATATGAACATAGTTAATTATATTTAATCTTTATTATATTATAAACAGTAGCAATATAATAAAATAATAATACGTTACCCAAGATTAATTACTCTTGATTAATAATACCAAGGATTTTGCAAAGCAAAGATATGTTAACCTACTTAATTTATGAAATTAATGAAAAATTACGACTTCTGAACTGAAAACCATTTATTTCTAATTATATTTTAGTTTATATTTGTTTACATGTAAATTTTAAAAATATATCACTTATACATGTAAAGTTATGTTCATTTTTGAATACAATAATCATTGATAGTGTTTGTTTTAAGAATATAATGAAATCATTAATAATATATTACAAATATATTAAATTAGACAACTAAGTTTATATTTACGTATTTATAAAGTTGATTTTATATTCAGTATTATAGAGATGTAATATATATATATGGTGATCTGACATTATATTTCAATGTAAAAATATCTAGAATATATTTGTTACCAACTCAAAATAACATCCACTTCAGTTATATAACTGGTGGTATTCAAGCCAAGTTTATATAAATGTATTATGTATGATTTACCTCGGCTCAATATATAATATAACATTACAATCGTGTGTATTTAGTCCACATCTTTAGATACAAAGTTGGTCGCATAAGAGTGTATATTTACATCAATATATCTTCACGTGGACATGTTTATTCTTGATTATTAGAATATAAATTACTACAGATAAACAAAAGCGAACTGACAACTATGATACGAGTACGCATCACTGTACAATATTTCTTCACATGTTCAAATCATATCGATGGACATTATACGAATCGTATAGTTATTGTCATTGTATTACTTATTGCAGATAAACTATAGTATACTATCCTGACATTTCCTAATTATAGATAAGCTATTTTCCCCTTTCTACCCTATTATATCAACAACCATCATTCGTAACAAATTTTAATTTATTGACTTTTCATATTTCCTCTCTGAAATTAAGTTAAAATTTAAATTGTTCTCAATTGAATTACGATTTCTTTTATAAACTTGTTCCATTGATTATTTAAATGATAAAATGTCTAGCTTAATACATAAATACACCCGCTAAAAACTAGGAACATTAATATTCACACTAACTGCCAGTGATTTACTTCTTTATTTTTATTTCTCAATGAATGATACAATGAAAGTTAGTGCGAATGTATCTCGTGATGATTATGAGATGATCACCTAACCACTTTTTAATATGTTCTACCTATTATAAATTGTATTAATGTACATTTTAAAAACTAATACCATACTTGGCCAAATTAATGTACTAAGTAAAATATTCAATAATGCATGTCATCAATAATGCGGTTGCGTTTCATTTTTGATAATTGCTATTGTTGATTCGCTCTATTCGAATAGTAATAATTGATACCAATATCTTATGTTGAAATATCATTAAATGGTTTATACGTACACACTCAATAGGATTACATATCTACCGCTATACATGGATGTTCATTAGAGTTCAGTTATTGGCTCTAGTAAATTCCCAATATATATCTTCCCCATCCATGGTATTATTCCCCGCTTTTGTAATTATTTACTCTTCTATCCGTAATATTGTAGTTATTCTTCATTATAACTTTTCATTAAGCTTCATAGAGATATTATTATTATAAAACTGCTAATTTTCAACTTTTTCAAAATAGCCGATTTATTGGAAAACTTAATTCCCCACGCCATATTGCCGTTATAAACATTATATAATTTTAATAACTATTTTTCGAAAATGTATTAATTTATATTATAATTAAAATTTTGCAAATTAAAAAAAAATATCACAATATATAAATTGAAATAAAATACATTCCATACAAGAATACAATTAAAATTATCCAAATATAATATAAATATATTAATTATAATATAAGTATTATATTGAATTGAATTGAATTGAATTGTTTATTTAAACACCAATATTGCGGGTTCCTTCTCTGGTGTATAACAATAATGAAAACTGCTAAAAACAAACGAATAGAAAATACAAAATAACAAACAAATCAAATTATATTAATTAAGATATAAAGATTAAATAAAACGTATACAAAAATAAATTAAGAAGTGTTTAAATAATGTTTTAGTTTCTTTCTAAAACAATATAAGGATTTTACCTTTCGTAAGTCATACGGTAGGACGTTCCATATGCGAGGAACAGCGGAGGAGAATGCCCGATTACTAAATCCATTAAATAAGTATTTCTCTCCAACAGTATTGCATCAGATGTTTGAATCTGCTTCAGTATGCAACGACGTTTCAGTTGATTATGTAGATAGTCAGGCTTACCTAGGAATATAGATTTATGAGCTAGACAGAGTAAACGATATTTGAATCGCTTTCTAAATAATAGTCATTTAAAATTATGTTGGAGTTCATTTGTTTTCAAATGTTCACTACGATTGATATCATAAATAAGGCGTATAGAAGCGATTATAGGACTTTGGATATGGGTCTATAGTTCATAAGATCATCAGGATCGAGAGAGGATTTTTTTCAGAATCGGCTTAATAATAGCATATTTTAGAGATTTAGCCATGATCCCGTCATTAATTGATTCCGAAATTAAATTCGAGATAGTTATCGAAAGTTATAATACTACATTTTTAAATACAATCAAAGGAAGAGGATCAATAGGAGATGTTGAATTGGACATAATAATAAATTTGTGTATTTCAAAAATGGAAGGAGAGGAAAAACTAGATAATTTACATACATTTGGTTCAGTGATTTGATGGGCAATCATACTCGGAGGTATCAAAGCCAGTTTGGATTTAATACATTTAGAAATACTAGATAACTTATTATATAAACTAGAAACAAAAGAAGAGCACATATTATAGTCGGAAAGTCTATCTGATATGGGATTTAAATTACTACCAAGTATTCTATTTACTATTTTGAATTTTTTTTTGGAAGTTTGAATCACAAACATTGAGTGTTTGCTCATATAAATTAGCTTTTAGAGAATAAATTGCTTTCTTATAAGCCATCATTGCCTCCAATATATAATATATTATATATATGTTCTATATATATATGTTAATATATATATTTCATTAATAATATGAATATACAACTTAGGAAATCGTTACAAAAGCGTTACAAATTCGTTAAATCAAAACTATGCTTGAGTTGTTACAGCGAGCGTGGTATGGCAGGGAACTCATCCCATTGTGAAACAGGTATATATATATATATATATATATATATATTATTGCTTATTTAATTTGTTGAGATAATGTCAAACATATAATAATTTAAATATAAAACTATTCATTTTCAGTTTTATAAATTATATAATATTACTTAATATGAATACTATTTTTATATTTGTGATGATAATCATTTCCTATTTAATTAAATATGTTAAATAATAGTATTTAGAAAATATAATAATTAAAACATAAATATTGAATGGAATATGTATTGAAATTTATATTTGTTGTTAATCAATATATTATTTAGTTACATAAATCAATTATGATATATTTATATAATTTTTAAATTGTATTTAGTTATTTGATATCGTCTGATTTATAGTTATGTTTTAAATTGTTATAATTCAATATATGCCATAGAAAACTTTAACAATTGAAGTATGTTTATATTTAATTTTATACGAGTATAATTGCAAAACGAAATTATATAAATTAGTGATTATATTATACCAGCATATATATATATATATATATATATATATATATATAAGTATAAAACATTAAAATATACTGAATTTAGATTTATATATTTTAAGAATATATTTATAATTATATTCGCACAGTATTTAATAGTATATTAGACATATATACTATTTAAAAAACATATATCTTTATTATATACACATACTCACGCAAATAACAATATATACACAAACACACACACATACGTATATATATATATATATATATATATATATATATATATATATATATAATTATTTAAAACATTATTTATTAAACTAATTATTAATATTTAATTAATTACAATATACACACAAACACACACATATACGTATATATATATAATTTATTTAAAACATTATTTATTAAACAAATTATTAATATTTAATTAATTACAATTATTAAGCAAACTTAACTTCAATTTTTCGATACATAAGCTGTAAATCTAATTGTTATACACTCATAAAAATACACATGAAGAAGGTAATATCACATATCACGTATATATATATAATATCATTATTATTATTATTATGATAAATTGTATTATTTGATATTTGATACTTGATATATAATCACATTTTGAGATAATTTTTAAATCGGATATAATAGTATTGTGTTTAAATATGTATAAGTGAAATTTATTTTTGAGAAAAATAGTATTTTATTCATATTAATATGCACGATAATATATATATATATATATATTAATAAGTTTTATTGTTAGTTGTAAATATGATAATATATTCGTATAGATAATCTATGCTATTCACAATATATTTAGATCATATATCATATAAACAATAATACTACAACAACGACGCACCTTCGTCGTCAACCAATCGCTATAGCGTGTCACGTGTGCATATATTCATTATTCATCGATGTTAAGTACATTCTATCTATACCTATATTTATTTAGATGATTAATACATGCGTGCATTACAAGATGCATTAAAATATCTCATTATATTCGTGTTACCAACCTAAGTATATTAACGCTATTAACATATATTAGCCTGGTAGTGTTAACATAAACCTATAACCGATAGATACAATTATGAAGAGTTTACTGAATATATGTAATATATATATATATATATATATATATATATATATATATATTATTTATCCTACACACATGTGACAGACTACAGTCTCATAATAAATAATATATATATATATATAAATATACATATATATTGTAAATAATTTATATATTTTAATATTTTAATAATTTTTTTAATATCACATTTTTCTAAAAATGTATTAATGTATTTATATATGTCGGTATATATATAATATCATTTAATTATATCAAAACACCTATGTAATTGTATTAAGAATTAGATATAACTACCGAATACATTACATAGGTTACTTTCATGAGAGGATGTTTGAACACGAAAGACAATAGTTTATCTATGGGTCAGTTAGCTATAACGTTGTATCGAGAAGCTGTACTTAGCCTATCAAGAAGTATAAATACAAATATATATTGCAGTTATGAGTCACGTTAGTTATTCCTATTGTTACCACTATTATAGTTCTTATTATTAATATATAGGATGGTATATATAAATTATGATGATGATGATGATTGTAATGATTTATTATACACAAATATAATAGCGAGCGCTATTCTCGAATGTGTTTTAATTAATATGTTACTTATATATATATAATAATAATAATAATAAATAGTGTGTGAGTAATAGTATACAAATTAAAAGGAAAAGCATATATGTATACAGCATATTCTCTCAGAAAAAATAATAAAATAAAAAAGAAAATAAAATGTATTATAAATTATACTATATAAGTTAGATAACCATATTATATAAGGTAATATTTAAGAGTATCGCTTCTTCCATATATGGTTGATTTCCGTATAAAGTCTGGAATATTGTAGATGCAGCCATATACAGAAAAGCTTTTCCACCATTTTGTTTTCTGTTGATAGTAGATAGCATAAGGATATTAGAGTTCGAGTTTCTTAATTATCGTAAATAAATTTTTAAATATAGTAGGTCAGTTAAGTATGTTGGAGTATTTTTGTAGAGAATAATATGTATTAATTTAGTAAGTCGTGTTTAATTCATAATTAAAATTTAGTTAGAGATTGATCATTTTTAGAGAAGAAATTAGCGATGACATAGAGAATTTATCAAATTTCCGTCTATTAAAAATAAGTCAAATAGTAGATTTTATAATTCAGTCTAGTTGTAGTATGTGTATTTTAGTTAAGTAAAGTAAAGTATACATTAGACCAATAGTTGAGTCAGGAAAATATTAAATTATACTCTAATAGGTAGAATGTTTCAGATGATAGATATGCGTATTTTTCATAGTTGCATAAAGTGAGTAGTCGACTTAATTAATATGTATATTCATTGTTAAGTCGCTTGTTACTGTTACGCCTAAGCATTGTGGAGATATTATAGTGTTATTTAAATATATTGTAGGAAAGTGAGATAATTTATTAGAAATGTTTGACATAGTAATTTTATTTGAATCGAGATATAAGTAATTTGTTTTTATCTTTTACGTAAATCAATGATAACATTATTTAAACTGGAATTGTTTGTTGGTGACATAATAATAATATCATCAGCATATATGTATATATTAATAAATATATATATAAATGATATATGATTTCAGGTTAATTGAGAAATAGTTTAGATATCGGAGTGATATATACGGAATAGAGTAAGTGACATAGAATAGTATCTTGTTGCACTCCAAATAAAATGGGTTTATTGGGAGATGCGGATTTGAGTTTAATGTGTATGTTCGGTTGTTATAAGTTATATATTGACTAGAATATATACAAAGACTATAGTCTTTCAGTAGATTTAATGCATAGTTACTAATGTTTAGTAGCTTTAACCGGTTTAAAAGTATAGTGTGGTTAATTGTATCGAAGGCGGAAGATAAGTCAAGTAGAATTACTTGCGTATGAGTGTTATTATCAATGTTATGTGGTTGTCTGTAACATACAGTAGTTCTGTACAATTTCCTATATCCAGATTGATATTTATAAAAAAAACTGTTATTATTAAGGTTGTTAGTTAATTGTTTACTAATTCTTCTATCGAATATTTTAGCAAATTTAGGTAATTGAGAAATAGGTATATCATTTGATATAACATTAATTTCCATATTACTTTTCTTCTGGTATAAATGGAATATCGTTAATATTTGTTTTAGTATTTTTGTATAATAGTTTGTATGCGATTTTGAAAGTATTTCTCGCATTATTAGTAAACGTAAGTAGTTTATTGTTGTAGTGATGCACTTTATAAGTTATTAATTCATTGCGATAAGTTGACCTTATTGATATAAATCTGTTCAAATTAACTGTAGAATTATTAAATGTATATAGTCTTTCTGCTTTTCTAAGATTATATTTAAGATCATTTAGAACATATATATATATATATATATATATATATATATATATATATATAATTGTATTGTTTTATTTAATAATAAAATAATATCAATATATTTTACAATATAAATATATGATTTTAATATTGTATAGATGCTTGTTGGAGACATTGTGAAAGTCGGTGCAATGAAAACAAATATTATATTGATTCTGGTTAATATTATTGAAATAATAATATATTTTCTTAAAATATAATAATAATATATATATATATTATAAAATAGTGAATAATGTAATTATTGATGTTATTTTTGCATGCATTGTTCTATATTATTTATTTATATACTGCAATTGATATCATCTAGATGATGGTAGCTACTAATGATGATTAATCATGAATATACACACAGTATACTATGTGTACCTAAATAAACTATCAAATTCATTACAATTATATACATATATATATATATATATATATATATATATATATATATATATATATATGTATATATATATATAGTATTTGTATATAATACCTAATTATATTGATCTAGAATATTTATATTTAGTAAATTATCGTAAATGTTTTTTAAAGAATACTATTTTTCTTAATTTAAATTAACACTGTATATATATATATATACATATAATACTAATAATACTATTATTACTTACATTAACAGATGTAAATTATTTATATTTAAAATATAATTGGAGACATGTTAATTTTGAATCAATTTTAAATGTTATCAATGTTAGTGAAATTTAAATAACAATTTAAATAATTTATTATATATATATATATATAATTAACTCAGTATGTTTTACCATATATAAAATATTATTTTTACACAAATAAAAAAATATATATCATACATTAAAATATGTCCTAAAAATAGGCTTACAATGAGCTAGAATAGTAGTTAAAATATACAATGATCCCACTTTAATTAAATGTTAACTTTTAAATTATATAGTTTTACAAGTGTCTTAAGAGGTGGCTTAGATTAGTTTAATTATTGAAAATGTATACGCGATATATTATGTACGATAAATACAATTATTCGCCGCAAATTATCCAACTTTATTATTTGTTGTTTTAAAAAATGTTTGAATCGCATTTCAATAAATCGGTAATGGCGTAATCTACATAGGACGCGGTAATTTATAATTAATTAATTAAAATATTAAATATAAACAAATTATGATTTAAATTAATAGATGTATAGAATTAAACTTATTGCTACTTCAGTTATTCTATTGATTGATTAAATCTGTGGTAGTTAAACGTAACTATATTAGATATGATTAGATAGCAATAGAGAGGTGTACATAACTCTAAACATACATTTAAGTAGCGTTAATAATATACTATTATGATCACTAAATAGATTTGGTATACGTGTTAAGAATACATTTATTTATATGTTATACTCATATTGATAATGTTAAAATCTATCATTTTACATAAAAATTATATTAATAAAAAAATACAAATAAATAAAATGTATGAACGATGAAATAACATTAGTTCAATTTATTTGAAAAGTAACAGGTAATAATGATCGTATGATTGACGTATATTTCGCTTCAAAATAAAATTAATTTATATATATATATCGTAAAAATATATTCCACCTATTATATTTGAGACGATATGTAGCGCCGCAAAATAAGTTTTCACATTTATAACTTTCTATACTTTTGAATTACGACATTCATTATAATATATCGTTTAAATATCACTATAATATAGTGACTATATATTTGTAAATGTTAAATATATCTCGTAATTTAATTTTTAATAAATAATTATTACATTTCGTATTATCATATATATGATGGTTATCAAAAAATGTGAATATATTATAATATGATAATATATATACACATGTTTTGATATTCAAGGTTTATATATATTTAATTATTATCATTAACATACATTATTAAGTTATTCAATATAAGTAATACTGTATTATTTATTTGTTAGATAACTAGTTATAAAACTAAACGTTGGTAAATATGATATATAATTATTTAATTTTGTAATATATTATATACTCATTTATAATTATAATAATTATTATTATATATTATCGTATAATATGTTATATATGTAAATAATAACGTGTATATATATAATTAAATATCATAAACATTACATACATAAATCGATATTTATATTTGCATCTTATTATATCATCATAATATATTATTATAAGCTTTAACTATTATAAGTTCGTACCGTTTATATCTCGCGTCACATGTCGCGCTCACAGCGCACACACGTTCAATACGACTAGTACTATTGCATACGTACTTATTATCGCCCAACAGGATATGGATGGATCGCTAAGGATGCAAGAGACGCGTACGATACCGTGACGCGACCCCAGATCACGGAAGAGAGGGAGACGAGCTTATCACGTGGTTATAACACCGTTGTTGTATACATTCACCACGCGTGTACACATTCGCTGCCTTATCGCTACACTACGGGCGCAGCTAAACCCCGATATATGTGTACGAGTATTACCGGAATAGGTATACAACATACACGCATTGTACACATTGTACACGTGTAACGATACTACGATTATGTGTATGGGTAACTAATACGTTTATTACACATATATGTGTAATAATATATTATTAATTCTTCCACCAACCGATATCGGTGAACAAACCTTATCTCCGATAGACGTTCTACTTAATTATAATATCTATCAAGTTGTAGCATACCAGTAATGTTCGTATTATAAGTATTAGTTATGTATCCATTCGTCTCGCGGTATATTTATTTAGATATATCTATTGACTTATATATATCACTTGACTTATATTGAGAACAATTTGGGTAAAAACTCGCACCACCTCTATGACCTATATTTTGCTATAATATGGGTCCATTGACCAAATTATTTTTCTCAGTATACTAGCTCACAATTAATCTATTATCTTAATATTATACCGTAATATTAAAGAGGGTGCAGTGGTAATGAATTATAGTGATATATTACGTATCATACACGTGACGGTATCTGACATGCATTAATATAATATGGTCTTATAATGTAGTATGATATTAACTTATTTTAAATAATGTAATACATACTTACTATCGCATAGGTCATTATGACACTTTCGAAGTTAAACACGCCGTCTTCCTAGCAGTACTGTTGATTGTTGTTGTTGTCTTGGTGACTTATTTCATTAAATGTTCTAAAGGTTATATAAACATATACATATACATGTATGTTGCACACACTCACACACATATATATATATATATATATATATATATATATATATATATACATATATACAAATGTGTACGTATGTATATTAACATATAAACACGCATACAGATAATCAAAATAAAGACGTGGTGGAAGGTTATTTAATATTGTTACAATACAATTAAATGTGTATATATGATATTATATATCATATTCATATGATATATATATATATATATATATATATATATATTTATATGCGGATACATTCTTATAGTGATATGCTAAATTTACAGTTACAATACTTCACGGCAATTGTAACTTTGTATTTAGTACCTAGTATAAGTTAAGTATACATATATCATGTGCACTTTCCAATCAAGAACTAATATTAAAAGTTAGGTAATGTATGTATGCACATAAATCGAGTTTTCATTATATTTTAATTATT
Source organism: Osedax fenrisi (assembly GCA_964019155.1). Classification (NCBI taxonomy): domain Eukaryota; kingdom Metazoa; phylum Annelida; class Polychaeta; order Sabellida; family Siboglinidae; genus Osedax; species Osedax fenrisi. Next base: position 44,816,633 of record OZ025244.1, on the reverse strand, counting down.
AATAGATTATTATAGTGTGTTATGATTCGTGGACTCCTTAAATAGAAGATGTAATATTTTAGTTAATATATGAAATATTATCGAATATTAATTAAATATTCGATATTTATTTTGTTCATCAATAATAACCTCCGAAGTTTTACGAATTAAAAATCTTTAATTATTATTATTAGCGATATATGGTGAACATTAATTTAAATATTATAATATATTGAAATTATTTTATATTAATACATATTTCAATATATATATATATATATATATATATATATATAATTATGTATCAATAAATTATCGGCTCTCATTAAAACCATGGATGCCTTAATATGAGAGCGGATTCGAATGGATATTAGAGCCACATGGTTATAAGTGAATGGGATAATAGGACTCCACCAAAATAAAAACAATATATATATATATATATAAATATAAAATATGTATATAATATATATTTACAGATTACGCTGAATCAGGTACACAATAATTAAATGGTTTAGTAGTGTATTATAAATAAATAAATAAATTAATAATATATATATATATATACATATATGTGTATGTTAATAATATAATTTTAATAAATATTAATACTGTATACATCATATATATAACAATTAATTATTGTATTACAAAACAATTATATTAATTACGTATACATATTTCATTACTTTGTAATATATCAATGGGATTGTATATATATATAATATATATATAAATATATATATATATATATATATATATATATATAAATATATATATATCATTACATACATATTGTACAAATAAATAGTTATAATTATAGAATAATTAATATTTTAGATAATTATGAACCTATTACTTACATCTAAAAGTAGGTTAATGTCGGATTAATTCATGTATAACCGGAGTGTGTTCATTCATATAATACTGTAATTCAATCTTACTGTGTTCTCTGATAATATCATGATATAGAATATCAAAATATATTAAATTGTTCGATAGCCAAGTCAATGCAGTCCTACATTATATAACCTATATCTTGTAACCATTACATTATTATTATAATGCACATTTAACTTATTAAAATAAATATGATGGATATTACAAATTATATAGACCTACTAAATACTTAATCATAAGATCTAATTATTATACATATTATAAGCATGCTATACATTTATTAATACAAAAAAAAACAAAGCGATAAAATCTCATTGTGTTTGCGAATTAACATATAACTATTACCCATAATGTATAGTATTACTAATTTAATTATTATAATTATATATATTTATTTTATTATAATTTAAAAAATTAACAACATTAATTTATTCAAAACAATAAATAGGTGAAAGCACGAAGAATTAATATTTAATAAAATATTAAAAATGAGTAATTTGTTTATTGATAAATTATTATATAAATAAATTATCATTAATGATAATAAATTACTGTCGATAGTAAAACTATTATTAGAAAATAATAAAAAAAAAAAATATAATTTACTAAATAATAATAATATTAATTAATTTATATAATAAATTATAAATAATGAATTAAAGTATTTACAAACCAAACCCAACTATACCTGAGAAAATTACTACAAAACTCGTTTTTAAATTAAATAGATCATTATTTATATATATATGTATATATATATAAATCATAATATGATATATATATATAATATATTGTAATTGAATAATATATTAGTTAGAATATAGATTAACGTAATATAGAAAAGCCTATTTAATTGTTAATTGAATTTATAAATAAATTCCTATTTTAGTTATTATATATTCATGTATTTTTTATTATTTAATTTTATAATTTATTTGAATTAATTACAAATATTAAATACATTACATTACATGTCATTCATATACTCTGATATTAAATATATTTAATAATGTATGCTTAGGAGCATACTTTTATTCTTTTATAACTAATCAAATCTCGCATTATTTCATATTTGTCATCAATTTCCTAGTTTACAAAACTCATATTTGTATGTCAGATTATTTGACATAGAACAACTATCATTATTTACTTATAGTGTGCAATAATTCCCATTCTTAGCTCATAGACGGCTTTGTCATTGATTTTAATTATATTTAACTATCTATTTAACTATCTATTATATTTCGTTGAAGTATAGGATTCTTTCTTATTATCTACTTGAAATAGGTATACATAGAAAAGTTAATAACAAGCGTTACTTGGTGTAGTAATATTGAATACGCCTACTATACATATATAGCGTGACTAAGCCACGCCCATTACAAATGACTTACGAGACTCACTTACTACTTAATGCAAAAACACCTATACCTAATTATATATATATTATCTATCATAATACAAGATACGAGATACGGCACTTCCAGATAAGGTTAGTCACGTATATATGTATAGTAGGCTATATTAACTCATATTCAATATCATAAATACTACATGGTGACAGCGGTCAAGTTATACTAATTAATATATTATTGTTGTATATAATATTTTACTATTTAGTTAACCGTACCTAAAATCGTTATACATATAAAAAGTACATATTATACTTTATTACACGTTGAAAATATATATATTAGTTATATAAATATATATAGTGCATGTAAAAATATTATTTATTATATATCGCGTACATATTATAATCATATGGAAAATTACCAAATTAGAGAAAATTAAAAAAAAAAAAAAAAAAAATCCAATTAAAAAAAAAAAAAAAATAAAATTTCGATAAATTTAATTCGTTAATTTTCAAACAAAAGAATTATAAATTCTATAGAAAACGAATGATTTATTTTAATTGCTGATTTTAATTGCTGATTTATATATATTCTAGAAACATTGAAGTTATATTAGATTTATATTGGATTTATTTATATCAATATTTATATAAAATTATATAAATCTTTAAAATTATATAAAATTATATAAATCTATAAAATTATATAAAATTATATATATAGATTTAATACATGTTAGATAGAATACCTAATGCTTTAGACGTAAGCAAAGGACCCACAGAATGGAAAAGGTGGAAACAAAATTATGAGATTTATGCATGTGCAAATGAATTAGAGAAAAAGTCAAGTAAAGTCCAAATAGCTAACTTCCTATATGCGATAGGAGAAGATGCAGTAGACATCTATAATTCATTTGATATTGAACAAAAATATGACAAAGACAATAAAGAAAGTGAACTAAAAATAGAAACTATAATGGAAAAATTCGATAGCCATTTCATACCTAAAGTGAATACTACTTATGAAAGGTATTGCTTTTTTAAAAGACAACAACTAATAGATGAAAATATTGAAAGTTATTACAGTTGTATAAAGATATTAGAAAAATCATGTGCCTTTAAAGACATGAAGGAGTCCCTTATTAGAGACAAAATAATAATCAGTATGAATGACGAAACACTCAGACAGAGGTTTTTACAAGAATCTTGCAGCAAAGAATTAACGGCAGAACAAATAGTCGAATCATGCAAGATGAAACAGATATCACGACAGCAGAATGAAGAAATTACTAGAAAACCGACTATAGAATACGTGAAGACTGATTACAAGAAGAAAGAATACAAGAAAGAATTCAAGAATAAAGATTACGAATACAAGAAACCAGCAGAGCGAAAGACTTGTGGTAAATGCGGAAGGACGCATGGATTTAGAAACTGTCCAGCATATAAGTCGAAATGCCATAAATGCAACAAAGAGGGACATTGGACAAAGCTATGCAGAAAACCAAGTGAACGAGCACATACAAAAACTTATGAGAATTACGAAGTTAAAACAAGTATAGATACTAAGAAGCCGACAGGAAATTATAAGTTCCTAGGAGAAATAAAGGTTCCAGATATTAAATCGTGGACAAAATTAATAAAAGTCAAAGCGACAGGATTTAACCAAACATGTGAGTTTAAAATAGACACAGGAGCAAGCGCAACTATTCTCCCTTATAATAGAAAGTTACCCGAACTTATAAAAAGTAACATAGAACTGAGAGGACCAGGAATGGTGTCATTAGAGATAGTTGGAATGTTTACGGCCGAAATGACGTACAAAGAAAGTACAATAAGAGAAAATATCTACGTATTAAAAAACCAACACATTGGTTTATTATCGAGAAACATGTCTATTAAATTAGGACTGGTAAAACTAATAGGAGAAATTCACCCACATAAAGAATTATTTGAAGGACTAGGGGAATTAAAGAGAAAATATAAAATCCAAATCAAGAAGGAAGCGAAACCATATTCCATTTACGTACCAAGACCCGTACCAATACATTTACAAACGCGAGTTAAAGAAGAACTTGATAAAATTATAAAGTTAGGAGTGATAGAAGAAGCTATGTACCCAACTGAATGGTGTTGCCCTATGGTAGTGGCTATGAAGTCACATGGAAAGATCAGAATATGCAGTGATATGACAAAGTTAAATGAGGCAGTAAAGCGTGAGTTGTACCCAATGGCCACCGTAGAAGTAAGCCTGGCAAAGATACAGGGACAAATATTCAGCAAACTCGATGCTAATGCAGGATTTTGGCAAATTCCACTAGAGGAAGAATCCAAACCATTAACTGCGTTCCTAACACCGTGGGGACGATATGTATACAATAAGTTACCATTCGGGCTAACATCTGCACCAGAAATATTCTGTAGAGAAATGGACAAGATATTGCACAATTGTAAAGGAGTCGTGATACATATGGACGACGTACTAATAATGGGTAAAGACCTAGAAGAACATGACGAGAACTTAAATGAAGTACTCAACCGCATAGAAGAGGCAGGAATGACACTAAATAAAGATAAATGTAAATTTAGAAAAGATGAAGTAGAATTCTTAGGATATAAGATAGGAAAACATGGTATCAAAGCAGGAGAGAAAATACAAGGTTTAAGAGATTTTCCGAGGCCAACTAATGTAAAAGGCGTGCGAAGCTTTCTAGGCCTGATAAATCAATATGCTAGATTCAGTGCAGAAATAGCAGAAACAAGCCATCCTATTAGAGAACTACTGAAGAAGAATATAGTATGGATATGGGAAGAAGCACAAGAAAACAGTTTTAGAAAAATGAAAGAACTTTTTGAGAAACCAACGATATTAGCATTCTTCGATATAAATAAAAATAGTATAATCACAACGGACGCATCAAACCAAGGTATAGGAGCTATTCTCTCACAGATATATGAGAAAGGAAATAGACGAATGATAGCAGCGGCGAGCCGATCTCTTACGGAAACCGAGAAAAACTATGCAGTAATAGAAAAGGAAGCATTAGGAGTCGTTTGGGGACTAGAAAAATTTAACTATTACGTAAACGGAGCAAATATAACCATAGAAACATGAAACCCATAAACACATAAACCATTGATAACTTTATTTGGAAAGAAGGAAGTCGAGAAAATACCAATAAGAATACAGAGGTATAGATTAAGACTCATGAGATATGTCATAGATATGAAATACATACAAGGGAAATTAAACATCGGAGCGGATGCACTTTCAAGATATCCAGGACAACGAGAAATTTCAAATATACTAGAAATAGAAGTTAATGAATTAATAAAGAACACATTCAAACCAGGGAGTTCAATTAAATTACAAGAATTGAGACGCTTACAAGAAGCAGACCCAGTATTACAGTCAGTAAAAAAGAAGACAGAAGATGGATGGGAAAAGAGAGATTCTAAAGACGACAAACTAAAAAGATATTATGAACATCAAGAAAGTATATCAATAATGAAAGATTGTTTAACGTACGAAAATAGACTTATTATACCTAAGAATCATATACAAGAGGTTATGAAGGAGATACACAGAGGACACCAAGGTATTAACAAATGCCAGGCAAGAGCTAGAAATAGCGTATGGTGGATAGGAATTAATAAGGACATCGAAAAAATGGTTAGAAATTGCTCGACATGTCAAATATATGGGCCAATAATCCGAGAACCTTTAGAGATTATACATACACCTAAACATGCATGGGAAATAGTGGGAACAGACTTATATACCTACGAACGTAGAAAATATATAATCGTAGTCGACTACTATTCCAGATATTTTGAAACGATGCTTCTAAGAAGCGATAAATCAATAGACACAATAAATGCTTTAAAATCTATTTTCGCTAGACATGGTATCTCTGAGACCTTAGTATCAGATAATGGTAGTCAATATATTAGTCAAGAATTTAAAGAATTCCAAGAGAAATATGGATTCCAAGCGATTAAATCATCTCCTAAACATCCACAAGGTAATTCAGTAGCAGAAAGAGCTATAAAAACGATAAAGGGTATTCTAGAAAAAAGTAGAAGATCCCTACCTAGGACTACTCTCATACAGAAGTACACCACTCAGCTTTGGAAGATCACCAGCAGAACTTCTGATGAACAGAAAATTACGAACTACAGTAGTTGATCTTAAATTAGATAATTACATGAATAAAGAAGACCACTGTATATTTAGGGACAAGAACGAAAATAAGAAATTAGAAATCAAAAGAAACAGAGACAATAAGTATACTAAAAACTTACGAAAGATAGAAGACGGGGAAGATGTATACATTAGGGACCTAGATAGAATGGCAACCGTTATCAACACAACACCCGAGAGTACAAGATCATATAATCTCAGAACGGAGAAACAAGATGTGAGAAGGAATAGATGCCAGCTCATACCCACGAATGGATCTACATACACCACTAGATCAGGAAGGCATGTAAAACCTCCAGATCGCCTTATAGAGGCTTAGTTTAAAACTAAGCACACAAATGGGTGGTAGAAATATTATTTTATACGTAATGTTATTTATTATATTGTTATACTTATATTGTCAATTTATTATTATTATTATATATTATAATGCTTATATTATATACTTAGTAGAGGGATGTAGTAATATTGAATACGCCTACTATACATATATAGCGTGACTAAGCCACGCCCGTTACAAATAACTTACGAGACTCACTTACTACTTAATGCACAACTAATAAACACCTATACCTAATTATATATATATTATCTATCATAATACAAGATACGAGATACGGCACTTCCAGATAAGGTTAGTCACGTATATATGTATAGTAGGCTATATTAACTCATATTCAATATCATAAATACTACACTTGGGTAAATTTATCTTTATTTATCGTTAAATATTATTCATTTTTACCGATGTTGTTTCATTACACTCATGGAGATCCTCGATAATCATATCTAGGTCAAATTATATTTATTTTATATAGTATATTTATTATTAATAATAAATATTAATGTTTTTTTTACATTTGTAAATATTTCATTCACTATCCACTATTTACATATGACTAAGTATATTATTGATTTAGTAAGATAATAAGATTATGTATGATAACATTTTGAAAAATTATTGAGGTATTTATTGAAGGTACAACTGATATTGGATACATGGATGGAGATATAGATTATGATGATATGATGCAAATAATGTTGATAAATAAAGAAAACGGGATAGATGGTAGATGGTTAATATTGATTATTTCGAAGGAGTAGTAGGACTATATCTACTAAGGATACTATAATTTATTTTTGAAATCTGTTGCGATAAAGAATTCATAGAATAAGTAATTATGTAATTATCACAAGATATGTAATGTGTATTTGACATGCAATCAGGGTATGTAGAATGACAGAAATGGAGAGATAATCAGATGGCAAATATATAGATTTAAAAGTTATTAACATAAATATGGTAATGGGTCTATAGGTATCTGGAAAATATATATTTTAACTGAAGGATATATATATATATATATATATATATATATATATAAGATAAAGTATGGGACCAATGTACTGGGCTATGAGGGACACTTGGAACACGAATGTGTCCGGGAGAAAAAAATACGGGATTTTAATTATTAATATTTATACACTATTCTAGATTATTTATAAAATACATAAAGCATAAATCAACTCGGTTATAGATGCCGATTATTAATATAAACTTATATGTTAGCATGGCAATCGTATAATGGTATCAATGTAGGTAACCTATGTGATATATCAAAAGCACTAGGATAGACATCATGATTTATATCAAGTGTGCTCCCGATTTAGCGAAGTTTCTGCACTACGACAAGGTAAATAGGCACGTTGGTAAGGCATGTTAATAATGTGATTGGTAGTTATATATTCAATGAGTTATATAATGAAAATACGTTTATTAATTTTATATATGGTAGATAATTTCGATGAGAATCGGTTGTTGTATACACTTTCAGAATCAGGGATATATTTGTTAAGAATCGATGTTATATGCTGAATTCATAGATATGGAGATATATGAAGTAATTTGAGGTGATGGTATATTTTGGAGATAAATGGAAAAATATAATTAGATAGATGTGAGAGGATTAAATCAAGAGTCGAGGGATATTTGGAAGATTTTAACATTATTATTGTCCTAGTTTGTGAAGGTATTTTGTGAAGGTATTTTTAATGACCAATTATATTATTTGTATGTTAACATTTAATTAAAGTTCTAGGCATAGAGAACGAAGTGATAGAGAAGAAGCTTCGCTATAATAATGTATTAGAAATTAGCTCCCCTGTTGATAGAAAAGAATTCATATATGTGTTCCACAAATCCACTGAAATAAATAAATTATTGCAAAGATTTTTAACATTTAAAACAAAATTCCATTTCTATGATTTTTTCAAATATCCTAGAATTTAAATAAATATATTTGAATTTATTTGAATAAATATATATTACAAAATTCCGAGAGTATATTCATGTATTAAACCTCATTGTAATAATACAATATATAACTGGAAAGAATAACAATTACCACCTGTTTGTATTAATATTTATTATTATTCCTAATTATATTTTAAATTGATTTTAAATGATAATTTTTAAATATTATTATATAATTTGGGAAAATATCGTCACTATTTCAAATAGTATTTGAATATAGGTATTATATACCTAATATAAATATACCTTAAATATAATTGATTTTGAATGTAAAATTCTAAATAATACTATATAGTATATTTCATATATAATTTAAAAGAAATAATACCGTCACTATTTAAAATAATATGTGCATATAATATACTAATATTAGGTATATATGTGGTATATTTGATATAAATGTTACATAGTTTAAATAATATATTAGTTTTCACATATAATTTGTATGTTAATAATTATATTTGAAATTGATTTTAAATAAAAAAGTGTAAATTATATTACATAATTTATAAGAAATAATATCATACAATTTGAATATTATTATTAAGTATATCCAGGGATATCTCCCTGGTATATCTAAATTGATTTAAAATGTTAAATTCTAAATAATATTATATGGTATATTTCATATAAAAAAAGAGAAAGAATTGAATTATATATTTCATGATTTTGAATGTAAAATTCTAAATTATATTATATGATATATTAAATTCATATACACTTTATAAATAGAGAATGAACAACGTTATATGTCTATTATATCTTACAATATCAATACTATATTATTTTAATAAATTATTTAAATATTTAATTTAATATATATTTTATAATATGTATTATTAGGAAAAATAAATATGTATTTATATCGTAATGTTTGGAAAATATACTTTTATTTTGTCAAATTATTAAATATATACTTATTAATATTTGAATATATGTTAAATTAATTATTGGGGTATAAGATTAAATATTTCATTAATTATAAATATATTATAAATTAATAATTTTAGTACAAGATTAAATATTACATTAAAGTATAATATATTGTATATGATATATATACTGTAAATTATTTATTCCTTAAGTTATTATTTTGAATGTTATGTATATTATTGTAATATATATAATGATATAATTGTTACATCTACTTCAGTAATTATAAATAATTAATATTTTAAATGATTTAGATTTCCTCGTTCTATTTGAAGACAACATATTTGGACAAATTCAATTGGAATCAATATTCATAACATTAAACCTTATAGGATATGATATGTAGCAAACAATTCTCCGCAAATAATTTTTACTATACTACAAAGAGATGTAAATTAGCAAATAATGCACATCCAAAACATGTTTGTAATATTTATTTTTAATGATACTTAAATTGTAAAAATATTATATAATTTATTTATAAATAATATAAAAAATAGTAATTCAAATTAGTAGTAAATTTATTTTATTACAATTATTAATTAATTATTTATTATGTAATTTAGGCAGATCATATTCATTATCCAAATTCAGTTTCTTCTCACGAAGTAGTATCCACGGTAAGTTCTTATAATCTTTCAAATTTCATATTGATATTGAGAATCTTATCTGTAAATAAAAATAAACATTACTTCTTATCATATATTAATAAGTTAAAATATATATATATATAATGATATAACATATTGTATTGAATTATATGAAATCAATAAACAATAAGATTAAAATAAAATACTTACAATTTACTGCTATAGGAATATATTTACCTACATATTAATGAAATAGAACATATTAAATGTTTAATTACTGATGTTATTAAATAATAAGTAGATTAAACTATTCGGACATTATATTAATTAATTTTATATAATTCTCTATTATAAAAACAGAATGTTAACTTAAATCAAAACCATACTATTGATTAGCAGAATAATGAAATACAGAACATAACTGACGTTAGTAATTATAATTATATCTAATTTATAGTTATTTATATAGTAGAATTTATATATTTATATTATATATTCTGCTAAAATATAATTATATATTGAGGAGGGAAAGTTATTGAGACCTACGTTTTTATAACCAAACAATACATTAAATATCAATTAATATAATAAATAATAATTCCATAATCTTTATATATGACTGCATTACGTAGTTCTAAATAATGGATATCGACATATATTACAATTACACTTATTATGCAATTAGAATTCCTATATTATACAATCATTTTCCATGTAATTTAAATGATTTAAGATGGTGTCATACCAAAAATAACAGCCAGATATCGCGGCATATAAATATTAGGCAGTTTCGGTGTGAAAGGTTATACAGATCGAACAGGTCGATATAAAGAAAGTGGATAAGCAATTGACGTACGCAATGCATGTAAAAGATAGATACGCGAATGGCACTTTTATCGATAAATTAACAAAATGGTATCAATGATTTTGAATGGATATTAGCCATATTATGTCAAATATTAAAACAGTAGGCTTTTCGTCTAAATAGATTAAAGTGACTTCTATCTATATCAATGGATTTATAATATAAATATCAATAAAATAGTATGATATCATCACTTTAAAAACACAACATTACGAGTAATTTTAAATATATACAAATAATGCAACTTAGCGTTTTATTGTTAAATATTATGAACATTTTATATTTTATTTCTAATAGATTAATATTTATATAAATGACAAATGTTTTATACATTAATTCATATACTTATATACTTCATATAATTGAAGATAATTTATCTAACTATAATTCAATATGTAATAAATATATAATGTAAATAAGAAATATAACAATTATAAACGATAACATATAGTCCAGTATTATTTTACAAAGAATTCTATAGAATTAAATTATGTAAGTAATATAATATTTCACTACTATATATATATATATATATATATATATATATATATATATATAATAATATATGTACATATATAACTATAAATAATTACTATTATTTTGTATAGGTTCAATATCATGAAATCTAATATTATTTATAACCTCAATTATTAATAAACTGAAAGAGATGACTCTGATTTGTGTAGCTGTGATTACTGATGAACATGCGTCGGACATCAGTACCTTTAGACATTTCGGAGCCAATTTTTCTTCCCATAACTATAGTTTGTATATAATTGTATATGTATATTAATGTTTAATAGGTACACAAATAAATATTAATAATAATGAATTGTTTTATATACCCGATGTAATGTACATGATAAAGTAATGTCTGAATCTATTTGCTGTATCAATTAAAGTACTTTGTTATGATAATGTTAGCATTTTACTTAAATACATTTATTAAAACTAATTTACATCATAAATAAAATTATAATCATATAGCACGCTAATTTTGTTAAATTAGAAAATCGAATATAGGTAAAATCAAATAATCGTTTGACAATAAATTTTAATTAATAAGCGTTACTATTATTTATTTACAATAATCTTATATAAAATAAATTATTGTATTATTATTGTTATTGTTATTTGTTATTTTTATTTGGTGGAGTACTTTCATCCCATCCAGGAACTTAGATGAAGTTTTCACTTATAACCATATATGGCTCTAATGTCCCTTCGAAGCCGCTCTCATGTTAAGGCATCCATGGTTTTAATGAGAGACGATCATTTATTTATACACAATTATATAAGATCACTTCTAAATAATATTTTAAGACCCATTTTATAAAATTAATTAATGGTCCGGACGAGGCTCGAACCTGTGTCCTACTGTTTGCGTGTCTGTCTTGTATATTTATTTAAATTACAAATATAAAATAAATAGATCAATATGTTGGTATTAAATAGTGTATTAGTACCAGTTTCTATATAATTTATTTATAAAAATATATATACAATAATAAACATTATCCATTCTATATTAGTGATTATCAATATAGAATACAACGCCTAGTATTAAACTATCGCAGCTAAATAACTAGATACAACAGTAATCCCCCGTCCCCCCTAGTTATTACGGTGACTAACATATAGTTACGAGCTGCGAGATCATTGTGAACGTACTTCAAGTTGGTCAGAAACTTCATGCCTTAAGTTATTTGTATGCCGAATGTTATCAGTTCTTTAATGGTGGGGGTCTGTTTATTTGTGGATGTGTCAGTTAATAGTGGGTGGTAACTATCATATTATTATAGTATCTATCAGTATATATTTAGCTTAATTGGTATCATATATATGATATACTTATATTTTATTTAATTAACTTAATAACATAATAATAACTATAAATTATTATTAGATATCCGAAAAATATAATTAGAATATTACATGAAATTTGTATGTCTTAATAATAAATAATAAATAAATAACTAATCAATCTAATTAATATGCGAGTATTAAATAATAAACAAGTACGTATAGTTTAAATTGTAATGTGGTATGTACAATGTACATATACCACTTTTAGTCACTTACGAGAACTAACATTTTGCTCATTCATAATGTATCTGAGCAGATCTCTGTGCGTCATTTAGGGCAGTATAACCCAGGCTACGGCCCCCTTGTGGGTCTCCATGCTTACATCTATAAAATGTATGATGTTCTTTTGCTTAAACTTGTGCATGAATAACGCCTCGTCCTGGAACTTCTTGATGATGGGTTCAGAGTGATCTGACGTGTCGTGTACTGTTACGTATGCTGTAGAATGTAGTGTAGTATTGTATAATAGTATAATATGTAGTATACTAGCAAAGATTTTCCGAAGGAAAGATATAACACTTACGCGAAATCGTGTAATTCGAATTTTTATACAAAATACCCTAGTGCCACCTATAGCGGGTTACTTTTAGGAACTATGCGTTGTTTATAATGTAAATTCGTATTTAACTATACACTTTTAAAATGTTAAATAATATGCTTTAAATTAATATTTATATGATGAAAACTAAGTGTTCATTACTAATATTTAACAAACAAATATGATATGTATGTTTTAAATGCTATAAGTATATATTTACTAAATATTATTTAGTGAGTAAAAGCTAATTTATATTGCATGTAATTTAATAGAGCAATGAAAACATTGTTGTAAGCAAATAGAGCCGAACCTAAATCTGTTTCAGTGATTTCGATACTACTGCTAGCAGCGGTTGGGGCTATTACTAAATTACGTTGCATGCATAGGGAGTGTTATATCTTTGCTTCGAAAAATCTTTGATACTAGTATAGTATCAAAGATGTATTATTCAGTTATAATTATTTTAATCAAATATAAATATAAGATACATCTTTATATTGTATATAAACGGAAACATAAATAGTAAATTAATATTTAAATTTATAATTAATTATCCCGGTAGATGGTGTAGATTCTAAAATGATAACAAAAAATGCAATATTTTATATAATCATTAAAGAAATGGAATAATTTCATTATTTAGCGATTTCTATTTATATTGAAGTTATAATATAAGTGACATGAGTTGTACATCAAAAATACATTATAACTATGCGAAATGAAAGAATTATTGTGGGTATATGTGAAGTTATAACTCCGCATAAATAATAAGAATTATTATAGTGAAATCATTGTAATTAGCTTACTAACTCTACAGTATATTATGTATATGTAAATATATGACATTTATATTTAAAATGTGATAATTAATTTATATTTAAAGCTAATTATTAATATTTCAATAAGAAAGAATATATTTGTAATAGTCATTTGTCAAAATTTTTGTCGGCGATCCGCTCGGGATAGGGATCTGGTTAGAAAGAGAGGATCGTGATCGGCAAAGGATCGGATAACGAATGGAGAATCGGGATCGGTTAAAGGATCGCATAAGAGAATAAATAGAGGATCGGGATCGCCGATGCAGGAAAAAAGGATCGTTGCCCATCACTGATTCTACTTTATAATACTTGTGATTATATTTAAGTAAACTTATTAATTGATTATCTATAATCATTGTCTATAGACAAGTACAATTATTATATTTATTTAGATTTGTATTAACTTAATAATTAGATATATAGATTGTGTATCTACTTTGATAAATTAACTTACCGTAGTGTAATTTATATACAATATAATAGGCTAAATATAATATGTACTGATGGGCACATGGAATCAGATTAATATAAATATAGACAAGCGATTTTGGAACTAATATAAGACGTGTTATTGTAAGAACATTTACATGGATACATAAATATACTTATTTTTAAATGTTAGGTTTCTAAAAAATCTTAAATTGAAAACAATATAATTATGATAATAATATATATTATATATTCATTACATTATTATTTATATAATTATACATATTTGGGTGTTTATGTTTTTTATTTTCTAGTTTAAAAAATAATAACTATATTTTATTATAATTTAGTGTGGCTGTCATCCATATACTGAGTATATTATACTCCAAATCATTTATAACATTTATAACCTATATTTAATATATGTAATATAATATTACATTTCAAGAGTAATTAAATGATTATCATTTGGCAAATATAATATAAATGTTATTTAAAAACAAATAACTTATTTAGTTTTTCATTTATTAATTTAAAATAACGCACATATAATAAAATATTATATTTATTAATGCACTGTATATGATATATATATAGTGTATATCTCATAGTGTTTATTTTGTTTAAAATAATTATAAATACGATAAATATTATTAAAAATGACTACTAAAGTTAATAAATTAATTACGATTTGAAAGTGTCTATGTAACGTTTATTTTAAATAGTATTTAAGGTTTACATTTATAAATATTGTTAAACATAAATATACTGATATTAAGCATGTATTAAAATATAATTTTCGTATAATAATAATTGTTGTATTCAATATATTCATATTCTATTAATTATAAATCGCATTTAAAATGAATTTATTTTAAAATTTAGATTATTTTATCTATTTTACGTATTATAAACTACTGTTGAATAATATAAAACTAACCAGTTTATTCATAATATCCAAATTTGTAAAGTAGTTATGATAGTTTTGTCAAATAACTATTGAATTTAATACATTTATAAATAATATATTTAAATAATTTCAAATTAAAAAAAATCAAAATAAAAACAAACAAAATAAAGACAAACATATTTGCAAGAACATTTTGTCCTCGGTACAACTATATGGTGCGAAAATCCACCGATAGGGACCGAAATCCTGGCCATATTTTTCAATGTATTTAGATATAAGCTTCCTCTATATCACTTCGTTCTCTATGGTTCTAGGGATACAAGAAAAACAAAGAAGATAAGATACTCAATTATTATAGACATTTAAAATGTTTTGTTTAATTGTTTTGAAGTTTTAAGCTGACAGTAATTAGAAATTACTCATAGAGATATTATTAGTTATTCTAACTATCAAATAATAAATAAATAATACATACTAACCATTAAGTTATTATGAATTAAATGTATTCACGTAAAAACTAGATCATGAATCACTAACATATGGTATATATGGAGATATTATTGACCGATATTTTTTGAAATTATTGCATAATTTTATTCATTCACAAATCAATTGGAGATTCCTTAATTGAATTACATGATAACATGTAGATAACATACCAGTAAAATCAAGAAGAGGAATGTTGTGAATATGTTGGGTTTATATGGGTTTTTTTGCTGGCGACAGCATAGGAAAGATATTTATCTTTATCTGAAGCCCTTTAGAGGAAATAACAATATAATTAATTTAAATACTTCATACGAAAAAAATATACAACTTTCTTCTAATAAATATTATTATTATTATATATGAAAAGTTTATTTATAGAATGTTAATCGCGAAAGAAAGTATGGTGTTTAATGAAGCAAATGGTAGTCTAATGATAGTCTTAAATATGACGAGGTATTTATTCACTCATCGAAATACGAGATTGATGTCGATATACAATATTGAATATTATTAGAGATAATTTTGCGATAATTAATTCATAAATTCTAAGTAGGAGTAATGGGGATGCATATAACGATATATTAAATATAATGGAGAAATTATACGATACAAGTATACTAAGATGAATATTATTCATATGCGGAGATATGTGAAGATTATACGAGGTGTTAAGGGAAGTAATACTAAGGTCAATTATATTGACACTATAAATAATTGGAAAATCAATAAGATGATTGAGATATGTATAAGATATTATGTAGTGAAATTAGATTGAAGATTAGAACATGTTTTATAAGGGATATTATAATCGCCTAGAATAAACAAATTATCTGAATGAATTGAATCAATTAAAAAGTCAAAATAATTCAAAAATCATAAAAATTAGTTTACGGAGTCAATTCAATAGTATTACTATGGATAGTGTGAAGCGACATGTCAATATTCGTTTGAGCTGAATGAGTGAAATAATTGCCTTAGTTATTTATATTTAGTTTTGTATATAAGGGCAATAGTACCTCCATCTTTCGAATTATGTATATTAAGTGGTAATATATCATAAACATCTGGAGTAATTTTGTTATAGAAGATTTGATATTAGTGACAACTTTTCAGTTATAGTAATGCGGAATGGAGATATGTTGTTGTTTTATGTGATGTTTTGCTATCGATATCTGGTTGAGAAGTGTGGACACGTGTAAGTAATTATCTTATGCAGAGTTAATATGCCTCGCAGAAAGGACATTTTCCCAAGATATTTACAATTATTATTATGTTTTAGTTTATTAAAGAGATGTACATTGTTTATACCTGATATAATTGACAAAATGATTAAAGTTATCTGATGAATATAGTCGATTGTGTGAATTACTTATTACAATCTTCGAGACGTGGTGGTTTTAATTTATTATAAGTTAGGATTTCCCGAACATATGAAATAATAAATCAAAAAATTACGAAATAACTATTACTATTTATTGTGATTAATATTTTATTTAAGTTTAAGCAAATATATTATCTATATGAGCAGTCGAAAGTATAAAGTAAACAAATTTGTTAACGGTAACATACGTTATTTTAATAAACAAAGAATTCTACGAAATAACACATATAAAAAATGTAAACTGTGTTAAGTAACTATAAAAAATAACCGAACAATAATCTAAAATAGAAATGAAATACGATATTGTTTGGTAAACGATGGCAATGAAATATTCTGTTTCTTCTTTAAATATATTAAATTTGCCTTAAATGTATGACTTGTAATAGTAATCATTTATTTATTATATAGTTTAATATCTAAATGATATATTATTTTTAAACTATACTTTTTAAAAATTAATGCTTTATCCTAATAAAAAGTCATAATTATATATTATAATATCATATTATTATATAAAATGTGTTGAAACATTTATGTTACAAAATAGGCATACAAAAACTTTAAATTAACTTTATATTAAGTATATACTCTAACTAATTATAAATATATATTTAGATGTACATCAAACGGGCTAATATATAGAGTTTAAAATAAGATATACTGTAAGCTTGCAAGATTCTACATTTTTATTTTTAATACCGATTAGTTATTATATATAAATTCAATACACTAGGTACCCCTAGAAAACAGTAATATCTGCATAATAGCAGAATAATAGCATAATATAAACATTTTATGTCATAATGTATGCTATTATACTGCTATTACTGTTAGCTAGGCCTATAGTAAATTTTACCATACTTATTATATAATATGTTAAAGTGGGTACAATTTATTTATCTACTTAGATACTATTTATTATATTAATATAATATTATGTTTGATAACTACAAAGAATGTTTCGGATGATCTTAAATATCAACCAGATGAAGCCCGTGTATTTAATTTACGAATAATATTACGATAATCATTAATAATGATATATTACATATATTTTTAAATAAATAGTACCCAATGAAATACTATTAGTTATAACATGATACATCATCGTTCTAGAATTAAATACGATTATGTGCATTCATATTACGCACATAAATATAATATATAAATATAGGTAAAACACCTAAATAGAGTGGTTAATATTACGTTTGGTAGAATATTTACTATCTGTATTCGATAGTGCATTACCCCGTGGTATCCCAATATACAATATTGAATTATTCAATTCGAATAATAATTCTATTTTACAAAAAGTGAGACGAGTTGAATCATTATTTGTATGAGGTTATTGTGTAATTTATTTAAATTATATATAATTTTTAATAATCTTTATAATGTTATAATATATAACCGATATATATATATATATATATATATATATATATATATATATATGTCATACACCAATATGTAAAATATTGATTATATAAGTAGTAAGCAGTTATAATAATTAGGCCTACATATTTTAAATCTATTATATAGTGAAAATAAACACTATAATTCTATTTTAAATGTTGTTATTTTTCAATTTATAATTATATTATTATTTATATTATATATACAAATAAATTTCTAAATAAAAAATAGTAATTTATAACACATTATTTATTTAATATTAGTGTAAATTTATGTATTATATAAAGTAGTATGTAAAATAAATACTTACATATCAAAGATACGTTGATCAATGTAAAAGAAATATAAGTATATATAAAACGATATAAATTTGTTGTCAAATTATTTATTAAAATGGATATAATTTTATTATTAGTGTCAATATTAATAGTTAATGTTAAATATGTGGATTCTGAGTTAGTATCATCATATGTATAGAAGTATAAATATATAGTCATATGAAAGTATATAAATATAAATATATATATATATATATATATATATAATGTTAATATATAATATTATAAATTAATAAAATGATTAAATAAATACGATTTGTACCTTACATTATAATAAATATATTAAACTAATGTTACCATTGTCATATATACACCTACATCTTTCATAACTTTACACATTATATATGCATACTAACGTTAATATTCTGCTAAAGATTTATGTGTCCGATATGGTGATAAGTTATACTTTATTTATACATCTCCTACATATAACTTACGATACTATCTATCTATATATCCTTTCTACTACCATGGTATAGTGATATACATCTTTATATTGGTATATAATAACGTACCTTGTCCTTAATCCTATGTATCTGTTATTAATATTGCTGTATTTATAATATCGAAGTATGTTAATGTTATTGTTTATTTTAGATACTTCTCAAGTTGATTAAATTGACTTCATGTATTCAGCAATATTCTGTATTTTCTATCCTAATTTAATTCCTTATCTTCAAATCTAAAATATAATATAGTAAATAACAATATGGTTATAAGTGTATCTACTTATATATATATATATATATATATAATAATAATAATAATAATATAATTTATTGAATATAGAAAATAGATATTCAATATGACATAAAACAGGAGATAAAAATAATAGTACGAAATAAAATAAAAGTGTTAACATTATTGATTTACATATGCCATTTCTTAGCTCGTATATGCTAATGATATGCCAACAAGGCCGCGACAGATCTCAGCTTTTAGGAAAGGGTGAATCATTTCCTATGCCGTGGGGAGGAAAATTTGACCAGTAGATTCCACGCTGGCATCCTTACTCCCCGACACCCGTCACAACCCCACTGACCTAACATAACACACGAGGACAAACAGTAAATAAGGTAATAAATAAAAATATATAAATAAATGTACAAGGTAGGATGAACATGTTCATCAACTACCAGACAGTATCGCAGAAACACCCGATTTAAATAATGGAAGAGACTTCATTACGGTTAGATGAGCAGGCAGATTGTTCCATGTAGCCGAGACCCGATTGCTGAAGAAGTTGTGTGATCGGTTATTCTTGGAGATATCACTTTTAATTTTCACCGAAGGCCCTCTAAGATGATTCGTGTAGGTCCACAAGAAATCATCTACATCCACATCAACGAGACCATTGACTATTTTGTAAGTCAGTACCATATCAGCAACATGCCTACGGGAAGAAAGTGATTTTAGATTTAAAAATAGTAATCTATCATATATATATATATATATATATATATATATATATACGTATATCAGATTTAATGAGTAGATGCTGACTATGATTGACAATGAAGCCTTATCGTGCTATCAATAAGTTGGTCAAACAAATAAAAATAAAAAATATATTTAGATAACATGTATTAGATACTGAATGCTTTATTTTTATATATTTATAAAATAATTAAAACGATACATAATATTTATTTCATAATTTAAAAAATATAAATACTATACAAGTAATATTCTTATATTTCTTTCACATAACAAAAATATATAGATAATCAATTTCAAAACATAGATTAAATATTATGCTAATAAAAGAGAAACACATACTTAAACATTATAATATACTTAAAGTTACATTAATTTATAAATTTAAATTATTTTAAGATTGTATCTCCCACCTTAACTCTTTTTCAGAGCTGATACAGTATACTGTAACTACCCTACTGTAACCACCCTACTGTAACCACCCTACTGTAACTACCCTACTGTAACCACCCTACTGTAACCACCCTACTGTAACTATCCGTGAATGTGTCTCGTAATTAGAACTCTTTCTGCAACGCTTATTATCTGTATGTCATGTACTACACACATTAGGCTGACGTGTTTTATATGTAACGTGACCACTGTTATAATAGGCGTGTATTGTACCGTGTGTGGATAACTGTATAGGATTAACGCGAGCCTATAATTATTAGGCTTATATATACTACGATATAGCGTAGTACCATTACTTAGTTATTCTATATTAAATATCACGTTATTCTTATGCTCATAGCGTAGTAACATTACTTATGTATTCCCTATTAAATATCACATATTACTAAATAATCTCGAAGTCGACTTTACGAAATTAAAAACATATATTCACGTTAAAGAAAAGAATACATATCTCGATTGTTTACGTACGAACCGTTACCACATTTCAGGTACGAGATGAAATGCTACATCTGCGAGTGGACGCAGTTCAACTGGACCAAGTTCAGTAACAACATGTACGACGTGCCATGTTTGGCCGACTTGACCGATGTCCGCAGTAAGATATGCGGTCTGAAACAGGTGTGTCGTACCCATGTCGAACTTAAGCTATCGCTGGTACCGGCAAAGAGGTCAGAGTTCATCGATTACAGAGTGATGAAGGTTTACGGCGTACAGCCTGGTCGTAGCACCCTCCCGTTATCTAATACTAAGTCATTATAACTCTAATATCTAGAAGTGAATTATTGTATGATTAACTAATTATTATGAACTTAACTTATAATTATCTAATATACATATAGATATATATATATATATATATATATATATATATATATATATATGTATATATATATATATATATATTTATTTACTACATACATATATGATTAAATAATATGTATATAATTAATTGACTATTGAATATGTATACTTAATTAAACTATTTTTAATTAACTTTAAATTATTGAAACCGTCACTTTACACATAATTTCTATAAGTATGACGTAATGCGTTGTAAGTTATAAATATTACGTAACACAACTCTCATATTATTAGATTTCGGTTCTCCGAGGTTGTTATTCGGTTAAGTATAATGTATATTCAACAAAAGATATTAGATCAACTATTAAGTATGCAGGTATGTACATATACTATATATAAATATATATATATATATATATATATATCGGTATGAAAATGCACATATATATATATATATTAATTAGATAAAGGTGCATGAAATTCATGATTATTTAGTATATAATACATACTTGTATTTACTAATACTGGTTCGAGGAAATTTTAATGAAATACGTTAGTATTGAAATGTTAACGCATACAGTTACACTACTTTTGGGTATGAAGAAACGATTGAAAGATATACAAGTCATTATAATATTTACGTGTCAGGTCACCATATCAGTGTTAAGTATTACGGAAGAATTTTACACATATATATATATATATATAATGATGTATTAGATATAGTATATGCTATAATAACAGTTAGATGTAATAGGTAATATTCAGTAATATTTTCACAGGTAAAATTTCTTTAAGTTCAATAAAAGTTATTAAGGTTAATTCGACGAAATATGAATTTTTGCTAAAATGTCATTGACTAGATATAGCGGTAATATAGAACGATTTATAGATTTCATAGATTCATAGATTCATAGATTTCATAAATGATGAGTACATTGGAGAAGATATTAGATGATAGAAATTGTGATATATATATATATATATATATATATATATATACATATTAATTTTGTATGTACAATAGACCGGTTCGTACTCAATTTTTTTTCGTAATTTTATAAACCTTCACATCTGTGACAATTATGTATGCTATGATAAATAAGTGTTTAAAATGTTAGACCTATATCTTAAATATTGTTATGTCAAGAGACCTTTTAATTTTAACATTGAATACATATAAAATTTAACATGGGGGAGATATAGAAATAAGTTTTATTCAATTTTTATAAAATTGTATGATTTTTTTTAAGCAAACTTTGGATATATCCTAGAAACATATATTACAAGTAGTATAAACAATACAAAATATTTTTCATAACAATCTAGATGCCCAAATTTTATAAAATAATTTTAGTAAAAAAAAATGTCTAAAAATAGTATAATTTAATATAAATAAATTATTACAATTTAATTTAAAAAATTAAAATATATAATTTATAGATAATAATAATACAATTCAAAATAATTATTAAAAAATTAAAAATTATTTTTAGAAAAAAAATTAACATCATTTGTAAATTTTTTTGGATTTTTATTTGAAATATGAAATACAAAATAATTGTACATCTTTTTTTATTTTTTTAATTGAAATTTTATAAAGGACATTTATATCTAACTTATATCCACAATTCAATACAATATGATCACTCAAATTCATGTAAAGTATAATTATATATATTAATTTTAAAAAATTAATTATTTTTTTGAATTATTTTGAAATAAATACTTTGTAAAATGGTGTATTTTCTCGAGTTTTAGGAGACATTAATATTGTAATTTGTAGATATAAAAATGAAATATAGATATTATATTAATAATAAATATAAATACTGGTATATATTATATTAATTCATTAAATATAATACAAATACATCATTAATTTTAACTATTAATTTAAAAATTTGTAAACATCAAAGATAATAAGATGGCGTCATTACTATTATACATGGAATATTATACATTTTATCTTAAAATAATAATTTATATTTCAAACTTTAAATGCTTCGTGACCAAAGGTAACTATTTTTTTATAAAAATTGTTAATACATATTATACTAAAATATAGATATGTATTATATTTTATATGAAGGATTAAAAATTGAATCGAACGAACCGGTCTAATGTACACTGTACAATGTACAGTGTACATTGTATAGTCCTTTCATCCCATCCAGGAATTTATATGACAATTTCGTTATAACCAAATGACTATAATATCCCTTCGAAGTAGCTCTCATGTTAAGGCATCCATGGTTTTAACGAGAGCCGATTATTGATGTATACATAATTATATAATCATTTAAACATATTATGTTAATACCTATTTTATATTTCCGGACGGGGCTTAACACCTACTACCCGCATGTCTTAGCAAACTTAGGCACTTAAGCATTTCATTATATATATATATATATATATATATATTAATATATTATTTATAATTATCTAATATATTATATAATATAATAATATAATGACTTAAATAATTATTTCTAATATATAATGAATTTTGCTCTTTCAAATTTTGTTTATTAACTTGTAATATAACTATTACCCAGACTTTAATTCTATCTCGACTACACTACTGCATACCTATACTACTTTCTTCTCACAATATATACTTAATTACAATTATATAACCATCGATATAACCATCGACCGACAGATCACTTAGACTAATCTACCGACTAAAAAAACTGACAACATTAAAGGTATATCTGACCTACAAACAAAGCAGAACTTTCCATCCGCAAAAAAATAGCCCAATTTAAATTGATATCCATTCTTCATTCATCCCTACTGACTAAACAACCTGATTACCTTTATAGACTAATTTATCTCCATACAGCACCACGCCACTTACAATCCACAAACTATACGGTCCTGACTGAACAACCCTATCTCCGGAAAAAACTTGGGAAGTGTCGCTAATCTGTTTGCGCCAGCCACCTTTGGAATCAACTCCCTTCATGCCTCCAAACCATCAATACCTCAACAGCAACATTCAAATATAAACTAAAGAAGTACCTCATTGTCCATGATATTTGAACTTGAAATATATTCGTTTTCGACAAGTTGTAAACTTATCTGTACTTATTATTACATTTATTTATTTTTTTTTTATATATTATTGTAACACTATAAGAATTTTATAATTGAATTAGTGTTTAAATAAATCATCATCATCATCATCATTATCATATTTGATAATTATATTTTAAAATTATTGAATATATAAGGTATACTTATATAATATACAAATTATACTTCATCTAAATCTAATTATAAGTTATCTCATGTAGTTTACAATGGTTATGAGTTATTCAATTCAGAAAAGAATTACGTGTGAATTATTAATACTATTGGTATATAAATATAAACTATTTGTAATTCTAATCTTTTATATATATATTAAATCCAGAAAAATTGTTATTATATTCAACAACATATCATATTATATTTAACATAAATTTAGAGAAAATAAAAATCATATTTATTATAATTGCGAATATCATTCCATACCATGCTATTTTAAATATTGCATTGATTGACAGTTCTTCTAATATATTAAATTAAAAATAAATTAAAAACCCGTCTATCGCTCAGCATTTATAATTTGCATATAATTACAAATAGGCCTGACCAACCCGATGATACCTATAATCTATTACTTTGATGATTGTATTCATCTTGTTGGTTCGACATCCCAAAAATTGCCATAATTATCATTTTATTTATTTTCGTGTGTAAATCACAACTTATATATTCATTTATATTCTTTATACTTTTTTCAATCACAAATAAGTGATACACATCGTTTTGACTTTAACCAATTAAATATT
Source organism: Osedax fenrisi (assembly GCA_964019155.1). Lineage (NCBI taxonomy): Eukaryota > Metazoa > Annelida > Polychaeta > Sabellida > Siboglinidae > Osedax > Osedax fenrisi. The sequence continues at coordinate 44,790,770 of OZ025244.1, read as the reverse complement.
TTCTATCTATATAACTATATATATATATAATATTTCAATATTAATAACTTAATAACTTAATATATAAGGTCATAGAATAAGTAGGTTGACATATCATTGCAGACGACATTTGTGTAATGATGATAATCTATATCTTAAATTAAGAAAAGAAGGTAAACATTAATATTTATTAATACATACAATATATTTGTTAACTAAATATATATGTATATATACACAGTTGATAAGGTATATATAACTTATAATTGTATATATAAATCAATAATTAATATATTTTAAATAATATTACATACATATATTATATATATATATATACATATGATTACATATATATATATACATCATTATACGTATATAATTTAATATTACATATATTACAGGATGGAAGTTTTTTAAAAATTGCAAGGTATGCGAAGTAATAATAGACAACATTAATATACATGATGATTATTGCATAATGAATAATACAAATGATGGTTACAATAATATAAATTAATTAATGAGATGCGAACTCATTATTTAATAGGGTGGAATCATGAGAAAACATCATTTTTATATATACAAATAATTATTTAATAAACATGATTTTATATTATAATAATAAAATTCAATATTTTATCTTTAAAATTACACATGACTTCGTAAATAATATTAACTATAAATGCCATAAAAGTGCATAATAAATTATAAACCAATACAAAAATCATAATTATAATAATATATATATTACTTGGATTTACATTTTTGGTTATAATTTTATAAATATTCTATCTATTTACTTTTTTTAAACCAATAGAAATATAATATAAATATTGTTTACATAAATATAGGTAAATGCATTATATATGAAATACCATTTAATAAAATAAAAGTATTTTTATTGATTGTAATTTCTAAATTTTAACTTATCATTATTCTACTTTATGAAAATTAGAATTATTATAAATCTTTTGTTTATTTTTTCATTTTGTTATCTTTAAATTCAAATAACTTTTGATCAACTTATTTGAATATATAATTCATTAGTATATATATATACATACATATATATATATATATATATATATATATATATATATATATATATATATATATATATATATATATATATGGATTATGGATAGGAAATGGAGTATTTATATCGTGTGTAGATATATATATATATATATATATATATATATATATATATTTATGCGATTATTGATGAGAAGTGGTAACATATTTTGTATGCTTATATATATATATATATATATATATATATTTATGCGATTATTGATGAGAAGTGGTAACATATTTTGTATGCTTATATATATATATATATGTATATGCGTGAGTTTATATGTGTGCACGTTAATATATTAGTAATATAACATAGCACACTCTATAATATATCACATGTACAATACCCCACACAGACAATAAGAGGCAGATGATAAGAGGTACACCCGAATATATTCACGAATGTACGGGAGTCTGTTATACCGTGGTCTCCTATAATTCAATATCTACGGTTATACGATTATTTTCATGTAAAATGTTGTTGTAACAACATATACATATATCGTTAAGTTTATTATTTGATACATTATATTCTACCAAATGATATAGTAATAGATAACTTATATTATATAAAAACATCAATATAATGTATTCCTGTTATATTATTAGTATACTATAATTCTATAATAATATATCATATATTATTAGCTTTTTCTACTAACATAAGTAATATATTATATATCATTTGAAAAATTAAAAAATAAATGTCTATGTATGTTATCATTAATTGTATTATTAATATTAATGTAAATATATTGATAAATTTTATATATTTTAATATTGTAATATTGTAATATTATTTTCAGATAAAGTTGTTCATGTTAAAATATATTCATGTTCATATATTGTAAACATATTTAAAATATTGTATAATTTAAATAACTTATTTAATTATATATCCTATATTTTTAAATTAATATTATTATAATAAGTAAACGATATAAAGAAGTGTAATTTGGCCGATTTTGTATGTGTGTTACTAAAAGTTATCTAAATCAAAATATACATATTTTTAAATAACCATCATATGTAACTAATATTATATTAACTTATGATATATATATTTTAATTATTAATATTTTTGTATATTTTTCGAATACATTGATAATAAATAATCAACTATATCAATATACATAAATAACAGCAAAGTCGGGTAATTTGGCCCATAGTACAACTTTACTCGATAAGTGTAATTTTTCTAAAATATATAAATTAAATGTAATGAATAAAGCTGCGTTCACATATAGCGATTTTGCTTGCAAAATCGTCGAGACAGAATTTTGCATATTATTTTGCAGCAAAATACTCAGCAAAATCGCAGCGATTTCGCCGGAGTGTTCATACCTAGCAAACATTTTCGTCTACGATTTTATCGAATTTCGAACTTTGAACGTTACACTTGCGATAATACAATTATTTATTATTTCAATTATAAATTTATTTTATTATTATAAAATTTGATTTACATAATTTGTTACATTTATACTTAAAGATAATAGTCGTATAAATATAACATGAATTTATCTAAATTTTCTTTAAATTATTATGCATTTCATAAGTATAAGTATTACTCAAATTATAATAATAATAATGTTAATAATAGAAAAATTATAGCAAAATATTTAGTAAGTGAATATTTTAATATAAAAAGAAATAAAATACATCCAGTGCTATTTCCTCCAACAACTTGTTTTTAATTATTTTATTACAGTAGTCCCTATTCGCGGGATCCCATAAACATATGTGACTCTCTTAAAACAAGATTATATTTTATACTTTATTAATTTCTTCAGACATTTTTAATAATGCTTATTTATTGTTTATCAATAATTATAGAAAAGTCTTTGCGTTTGGACAACATTTTGCACATATAGCAAACATGTTTTCTATTCATTTTGCTGCAAAGTTGCTGCGATTTTGCAGTGATTTTGCTCGTGAATGTTTTTTGCTGCAAATTTTGCGATTTTGTTCATCGTGATTTTTGCAGCAAAGTCGCTATATGTGAACGCAGCTTAAAATGATGAATAATTAGGCGCGTATTTAATACCACCTCAACTTTAGACTATTTTTTCAAAATGATTGCAAAATTATATTAATTATTTATAGAACTTCTTATTACGCTCTTTATTACAGTTTATTATTAATTGTATACTATAAAATCAAATATATCTAAGAATATGATATACCAGAGGTGTGATAGTGTATATATGGTGAAATACCTAAATATGGTTAGCAATCAATTTGTATATCAATTATATCATTTTACTATCTGATATCTGATTGGTTAATGATCGGCAAAATAACACGATTTGAATCGGCAAAAATGAGAAATGTTGACGTACGTTGTTAATTCAGCAATATCTTTGTATCATATTCATATATAATTTATATATTCAAGAATATTTTATTTGGATGTAAAAAATACCGTATACATGTAGTCCTATTTATGAAATAACAAGCAGATTAACAAACACCTATTTTTTTAGAAATTCTGCATTTTTATAAAATCAATAGATACTAATAAATATTGATTATTTATTAAAATAAAATGTTACTATTCTCAAATGTAGTATGAAATACTATAAATTGTATATAGACATTTTGTTGGTATCATTAATAGTTTCTGAGATATTAGAGTCAACCAAATTACTCGCATATGCCAAATTACCCTTCCTTACCCTATATATTAAAGCCAGATATAATGACGAAATATTTAATAAATACGTATATATATATACTATAAATAATTAATATAATGTATACTAGAATACATTTTGTAATAAGATAAATATTTATAATTTAAGAATAATATAATATATTTTCATTATTATATAATATATACATATTAAGATTATTTCTCTCTATTATTGATGACTTTCTCAATGAGCTTGATAATAATTCTAATATACAAATTATTTTATTTGGCTATCTCTTTCTACAGTTTTGATAATATTTAGCATATGATTTAATTAAATGTCTTGAGATAATGGTATTGTAAATATTAGAATTTTATTGGATTTAATCTTTACCAACTAAAGAATATTTTCTATAAAAATTGATAGCCATTATTCATCTACCTGGAAAATGTATTATGGAGTGCCTCAAGGTTCTGTGTTAGGAAAACTTATATTTTCGATTTATATCTTGCCTCTTAATAATATTATATCTATTTTTCCTTTTGTAATATATACATTTTGTCTGATAATATTCAATTGTATATTGAGCTTCCAATAATAGCCAATTCATCTGATAATATATCTCTAAATCATTATATTAATATAGTTAAAATAGGTTTTTAAAAAATAGCTTAATGTTGAATATGAATCAGAATTCTAAATATAGCTAGAACATTATTACTTATTACTTCTGTTATTATTGATACCTATCACAATTGTTACTTGAAATAATGTTAAAAAATTGGTTTTATTTTCTTTGATAACCTAAGTTTCTCCTATCAGATAGCTAATGTATTTAAATCAACTATTTATCAATTATATAAAATACGATAAGAAAATTATTATATTTTAGTATTTCTAAAATGTTAATAGAAACATTGGTTATGTTGCGTATACATTACTATTAATAATAAAATCCCGTATAATTTACAAAATTGCACTGACCATACATTTAGCTACACATCATAACACACCAGACTATCTTGCTAACTTACTAACTCCCAACACAACTATAAACGAACAAAGACACATAAACAAATTCAAATTAAAAACTCCAGTTCTATTACATTTAACATCTTCCCAACATAAATCTTTCTCCATCCGTGCTCCAAAAATCTGGAATGATCTACCTCACCATATCCGATCAATTGACTCAACTGTAACATTCAAATCAAAGCTCAAAACATACCTTTTTGCCCAATAATATATTGAAAGCACGTCCGAAAACTTCAATAAAGAAGTTGATGGAAGTGCCTAAACCAATTAGGTAACAGGTAACAGGTAACTATTGCTATGAAGCTATCAAGGCCTTCCTCCTAGTTCTATTACATCTTTATATATAATAATTAGATCGTCGATAAGAGTTTACGTGTGTAAAATTATATGAAAAGGACACTGTCAATTATCACTTAATTAATTCTTAAATATTTATATCAGATATCTACATTCAGCTAATAAAATCTAATTTAATGTTTAAAACTTATTTATTATATTTTTATATATTTTGTGATTTTTATATTTTTTTACACGATAGAGATACATATAATAAAATATTGTTGACGTTATTTGTATGTCTAAATAAACATTCAATACAGAAACGATATCGTAAAGGATGTTTAAATGTAAAAGAAACTTTTTATATTGGAAATTTCTACTGGAAAACTTCTTCCGAAATTGCATCAATTAAACTCGTGGATAATTTAGGTTAAGTGAAGTATATATATATATATATATATATATATATATATATATATATATATATATATGAATTTGTAACGTATAATTAATTAATGAAAATCAAACTTTTAATAAAGACCGCTATATTTATAATTTAAAGTAAATTATTAAACATGTTAGTTATTCCACGTAGCCAATTCTATGTAACTTTTATTACATATTCTAGACAGGAGAATGTACACGATTTGTGACCCAATGATGAAAGTATTGTGCAATGATAAATTCGCAATTGAAGATTATAATACATACTGTAAGTTATTTATATATTGTATGAAAATGTTATATAAAAGCCTTTACATGTATTAATTAATATGCTATTCTTATCAAATTACACAATGATATATTATAAATATGTATTGTTTTATTCCTAAAGGCTTTCAAGTCGTTATCCGAGCTTAGTTCTCGACATATTATAGAAGTTGAGTTTATATAAGCCATACTACTCACTGATTAGCAATCCGGAGATAGAACGACCATAATGAGCCACTATACTATATTGAATAGACCACATACATCTCCAACTGTCAACTATCTAACATATATCTGTTATACAAACATAAATATATTCATATTTCAATATATATGTTGAATATACTTTTTTATATTTAATATACAGTTAAAGCGGATATTCAAAAGTATTCCATTAATAAAAAGGAAAATTGGTAAATTTAATATTATATATATATGTATCATTATTATTATTATTATAGAATTTATAGTGTATATTAAAAATCAAAACTAACTAAATAATGCATGATGAAAACGAGTATAGTGTAATAATAGTGACATTGTCAATCGTTAGAGGTATTATACACTATACTGTAATCACAATCACATAATATACTTAAATAATAAATATATATATATATATATATATATATACTTTACAATATTTAAATAATAATAATAGTGAATTTTAATTTTAATTTGTATATTAATAATAATATGAGAGTGTTTATTTAATCTAGGAGGAAACCAAAAATGTGCATGGCTTGTATAAGTACTAGAAAGAGTTATATGAATATCTCATCGACTCCATGTGAACTAGGTTTATATAATATTAAATTAATCATATTTAATATACATCAAATATATTTAATATACACGTATGTAATAATATATATATATATATATATATATATATATATATATATATATTTCACAATGTATTGGAATAGCATTTTTTCAAGTATATTTAACTGTTTATTAATTAAGAATAATATATATTATAATATTTTTTAAATATTTTATATTTTTAAACTATCTAAGATAGGTTGTCTAATATTTTGTAATTGTATATATATATATATATATATATATATATATATATATATTGAAGAGATGAATTATGTATTAGTAAAACATAATAGTGGTTTAATTCTTCTTTCATATGTGGTACATCAATGGTCTAACATTAAGTAGCCTTCAGCTTGCACTGATTTGAGATAATGCATTCCTAGAATCCATTATTCATTTGTTGAATTAATTTACAATACAATATCTTCAAACTGTCAACATGTAATATATCTTCCCCAGGAGTATTATTATTATCTTCAACAATTAATCAAATAGTATTAGTATATATTATATATATATATATATATATATATGAATGAATGAATGAATTCAGTTTATAAACAAAGTCTAAGGAGGATCAGTGAAAGCGATTAGCTTTATTGATTCGAAACCTCCTAACAGTATGTGCAATGTCAAATAATCATTTCCATTCAAATAAAATAATAAAATAGAAATAATGATAAACATAATAATAAAATCATATTAATATAAAACAATGAAATGATTAAATAAAAGGTTAATCACATACGAAAATAATAAAATTTAAAATTAGAAACAAAGATAAAATATAAAATTACAATAATAAAGGAGATATAAATAAAGTTGATACAGATTATAAAAATAAAAGTTGTGATTCGTGAATAGGCATTCAAAGTTAAATTGTAAAGAAAGAGAAAATTAAATAATTTGTACTATCAATATGACATATAATTTAATACTGTTTAAATAAAAACTAAAATTAAAACTGTTAAAGAAATAATTGAGTATTATATAATAAGCATAAAAATGTAATAGGTTAATATCGCGATAGTGTAATATGAAAAAAAAGAAAAATAAAGATAAAATAATATACAATAAATTAAATAATTTTTTTAGATTTTGTTTTAATACTGTAATTAAAACATGTTTATAATTTTAATACTGTTTTATTTTTAAAGATTATAATAATTTTATAATTTTTATATTTTGTAATACTGTTTAATTTGTAATAGTTTATTTTTAATACTGTTTATAATTTAAATTTTGTAATACTGTTTATAATAAAAATGTGTAAATTTTGTAATACTGTTTATAATAAATATGTGTAATTGTTTTAGAATGATTAAAAAAAAGATGTTTGCCAACATTATAATAATTAATATTTATAAAAAAATTAACAATACTGTTTAATAAAAAATGATTTTAATACTTTCTTCAGTTTTAAAGTATGAGTAATTGTATTAGTTTTTAAAATATTATTAAACATTATTAAATTATAAAGTTTAGGTCCTTTGAAAAATATTGTATTTTGGAATCTATTGGTTTTCATAAGTAGTAAAATAAATTTGGTTTTATTTCTATTAAATTTAAAATAATCAGTTATATCGTTAACATATTTATTATTTAAAAGATTATAATTAAAATATTTCTAAAAGTTATAAGATCATCAAGTTTTAAAATGTTACTATTATAAAATAAAATTGATGTATGCGATAATCTTATTAATGGTAATTTTGAATTGTCAATAATCTTTTTATTAATTATTCTTATTATTTTTTTTTGTGATAAATTTAATATATTTAAATTAGAATTATAAATATTACCCCATATTTCAATACCATATGTTAAATTAGATAAAAACAAAGAGTTGTATAATAAAATCAAATTTGTAATATTTAAATATGATAACCTTTTAATTAAATATATTATTTTTGAAAGTTTCATATTTAAATTATCAATATGTATATTAAATGATAATTTTGTATCTAAATACAAACCCAAAAATGTATAGTTATCTACAATATCAATTTTTATATTGTCAATTGTTATATCATTAGTCAGTTTAGTATTAAAATATGGAAGTATTTTAGTTTTTTGTATATTAAGTTTTAAATTATTTATATCGAACCAATATTTTAATTTATCCATATATATTTGAAGTAATTTTGTTAGTTCAACATCACTATTAGCGTAAACTGTTAGTGATGTATCGTCAGCATATAAATTTAAATTAATATTATTCACATTTATAAAAACATTTTGTAGGTCATTTATAAAAATTATAAAAAATAAGGGCCCCAGAACAGAACCTTGAGGAACCCCGTACTTAACATATTTAGTATTCGATAATGAATTATTTATTTTTGTGGTAAATGTTCTGTTATTTAAATAACTTTTTATTAAATTATATATATTTCCTCTTATTCCATATATTTCAAGTTTTTTTAATAATAATACATGATCAACAACATCGAAAGCTTTTTTCAGATTAAGAAAAATTGTTGCAATTTTTTTATGTTCACTATTTTTTTGTAGAATATAATGCTGAATGTTTAAAAGCGATATCGTTGTATTAGATTTTGGAATAAAACCATATTGATTCTTATTTATTATTTTATGTTTAATTATGAAATTGGATAATCTATTATATATAATTTTTTCAAATATTTTACTAATTTGTGGTAAAAGTGCAATTGGGCGGTAATTAATAATATTTTTATTATCATTATTTTTAAATAGTGGTTTTATAATTGATTTTTTCATATCCGTTGGAAATAGTCCAGTTACAATACTATTATTAAATATATGATTTATAGGATATAAAATACAATTAATAATCTGTTTTATCAATGACATATAATAATTATTTACATCCATGGATACTTTAGATTTCATGCTATTAGTAACGTTAATTATTTCACTATTGTTAATAGGTATGAAATAAAAACTATATTGATTATATATTAGTAATTTTAAATCATTGTTACTATTATGTATTGTATTCACAATATTTTCACCAATATTAGAAAAATAGTTATTAAAATATTCGTATTGATCTTTTTCATTATGTATTTCAATACCATTGTAAATAAATATATTTGGAAAGTTATTATATTTTTTATTAATTAGTTTATTAATTATTTTCCAATTATCACTTTGATTATTTTTAGAAAATAATTCATTATAATATTTATTTTTTTGAAATTTTAAATGTTTGATTAATTTATTTTTTATTTTTTTATATCTCATTAGCACAATTTGACATATATGTTTTTTATAAAATGAAAACAGTTTATTCTTTTTTTTAATGGCATTTTTAAGTTTATTTGTAATCCAAGGATTATTATAATCGTTTTTTATATTTGTATGTATTAAAGGACAATGTTTATAGAAAATTTAACTTTTTAATAAAACATGAGTAATAATGTAAAGGGTCATTACTTACAATTTCATTTTGCCAATTTATAATATTCAATTCTTTTTTCAAATCATTGATATTTTTTTTATTTCTAATGTATGGGTTAGTATTAGTATTATGTAAATTTGTATGTTTAAAATTAAAAATAAAAAATAAAATAGAGTGATCTGTTATATCAGATTCTATAATACCGCTAGTTAATATATTTTTACTATTAGTTATGATATTATCTATTAATGTATTTGTATTTATTGTTGTACGGGTATATATATTAATAATGGACGAGAGACCTAACTGAGTTAGTATATAATTAAAATTTTGTGTAGTATTTGAATTTTTTGAAAAGTCTATATTAAAATCTGCGAGCGGTATATAGCAGATAAAATATTGTGTTTTTTTGATTTTTCATCTATTATTTGAATAGAAACAATATCAATTGAATCTGTAATTGAAATAGATAGATTATCAATTATTGATGTTTTATACATTTTGTTCACTAAAATAGCTATATATATGATATATAATATTGGTATATAATTGATATATAATTTATATATTGGTATATTAGTAAGATTTATTTGTTGTATATTATATTGTATACTATGTATTACATTATTTTAAATATAATTAATGTATATATATATTATTAATACTTATCAATTTATATTTAAATATATTTTTTTTCTAGGAATTGTAGATATAGATTTCCAACACGTATATTGTGAAGATGAATGCTTTACTATTATTACTTTGAACCTTAATCGGGTAAGTTTTCTTTCACCTGTCGCATGTTTAAATTTAAATTCTTATGTTATCAACAATTACGCTATCGTAACGTCGACAACCCTGAATGTATGTAATATGTAATGTACGGAGAAAGTAACATTCATATGTGTCATTTAATAACATTGTAATTACTGTTTTTTTCTCCATGAAATATGATATATATCCCCTGTTATTTCTAATATATATAAATGAAATTGCTTATATCGATAGGGATTTATCTCCTATTATATTTGAAGACGATACCAGTTGTATATTTAAATTAGATACTATAGTATCATTAGAAAATTTAATAATTATAAAATGATTAAAATAAATAAATGGTTTATTAATAATAAATTATATCTTAATATAAAAAAGATTAATCATTTTATTTATAATAATTTTAATAATAAGCAACTAGATATATGTATTGATAAAAATGTAATAGTTAACATAGATTATGTGAAATTTGTGGGTGTGTATGTTGATTCCAAATTAAATTTGAAAAGACATATACATTCATTAAGACGTAAATTATCTAAAATAATCTCGTTATTTCATAAATTTAAAAATAAGTCAAATTCTTCTACCTTATTAATTATATTTAAATCTGTATTCATGCATGTACTCTTTATCTTATTGTATTAAAATATGGGGTCAAGCGTATATATCGAATATTACTTCTATTAATGTTTTATACATATCTGCGAATTATTTATAAGATAAATCGTTATAAAAATATTTATTATATTTATAAATAATTATATATCCTAAAATTCAATGACTTGAAAAAAGTATATATGTTAAATTATATGTATAAAGAATTTCATAATAAGTTACCTAATATTGTAAAAGTAAAATATGTCAAAAAATATACAAGGTACAATTTCAGAAATAATAAATTATTCCATATTAAAATGAGTAAACTCAATAAAAAGATTAAACGTGTATCTATTTCTAGTTCAATTATTTGGAGTGAATTTGATTTAATTATCAAAAATTCAATTAGTTATAGTATTTTTAAAAATAAGTTACAAAAATTCGAAATAAGTAAATATTGATTCATCTAATTATATTCATTCATATTCTAGTTTACTTCAATTTATTAAACATATATCGGAGACAGGAGCCAGATGTAACAAATGAACAACTAATATTGAATATATTATTTATTTATTATGCTATTATTATATTACTCAAATTTATTATTTATTTTATATTTTTCGATAATACCTATATATATTTTAAATTATTTGCGTCTTGTTTCTTATAGCACTCTAGTATTATTTGTATGTAATCGAATTCATATCATGTACACATGGCCGTTAATTCCTACATATTACGGTTTTCTAAGATATAAATATATTATATGGGGAGGAACAGGGGTAGCGGCCGATGCAGGAGTAGTGGCCGTTTTAATTAACGCTGAAATGGTGCTAGATATGATAAAAAGTTCTATATACAATATTTAGATAATGAAAATGTCTATAATATAGAGTAATTTTTTTTTATTAATAATTAATTAATTACTCTAATTTATTACATAATAATTTTTTGTAAAATTTTAACAAAAGTATGAATTGGAAAAGCACTTTTATACAATGAATATTTATTAAATATTTATTTGTTGTTGCATATTTATAAAATATAATTGCTTATCTATCATAATATTTATGTATGCATTCATATACATGTAATGGTAGTAATTTATGATACATATACTAGACCATATGTAATCAATAGTAGTGGCCGAAAAAATTCGACAGTAGTGGCCGCCTTATATCCAATGAAAATTGAGTAATATAGAACTCATTTACATATTCAAATTCCATAATTATTTTTTTTTAAAAAATGTTTATGAAATTATCTATAAAATTGCGTATGCACCACTTTAATATTAATAATATGATACATTATATATATCTGAATATTTTTAATCTATCAATGAAACATATATGTTACATATATATATATATATATATATATATATATATATTATATATAGTTTAATTATTTTCGTTATATTATGTTTTGATCAACAAACACATTTGATTATCAATTTAATATTAACTATAAATTTCATTATAAAATATAAATAATAATTAACAACCTAAATCAATAATAAAAATGAAATATATGTTATTTATTATAATATGTGTTATGATATTGTATATATATAATATAATATTAATATTAATATAATATTAATATAGGTAATATATCCTAATAAGGTGCGTATGCATCACAAATATAATTAATAATCTTAAAAAATTTAAATACAAATTAAATAATTTAAAAAATTTAAATCGAATACATTACGAGACACCTATTGCATTTTCTGGTACTAGCGGCCACTACTCCTGTATACCTTATGTTAGTGATTTTTTTTAATGACTAAGCAATCGTTAATATTATTCAATAATATACTTTATATATAAAAGTGAAATCACAGTATTCTAGAACTATATTATTTCTAGCTAATTCAAAAAAATAAGATATTCAAATTCAGTATTTATCGATATATTATAAGTATTCTAAGGCATATACATTTTCGGCCGCTACTCCTGTTCCTCCCCTAATAATCAAATCCTTTTGGACTAATATACCAAGACATATAGCCCATAAAGTCCATTCGGGCATGCCATGTGTGCATGTGTGTGTAGATATTTACTGCACATGAGATTGGAACTATTTGATTCAATATGTAATTTAATTTCATTATATATTATTATAGTTATGTTATTATCATATTTATTTTATGTTTGTTCTTTTATTTTTATATATTTTTCTGTTCTCGAAAGCATATCGCTATTAAAGGGTTCATTTTGTACTTGTTATATAACTATATTGTATAGAATACATAATCAAAGTGTATTAATTATTTATTTATATTATATAAGTAAAATAAATATTATTGATTGATTGATTCATATATATATATATATATAATAAATTATATCGTATCAGGTAAGTATTATCAGAGGATGCGCTAAACCGATCACAAATTCGATAAGGATAAATGAAGATATCTTGTCTAGATACCAATGGGTAATATCGTCTATTTCTACCAATATACAAAATGTTACATTCGGTTGTGCACACATTGCTCGTTAGTAATCTTAACTACGTGTTTCTGTGTATATACATATATATATATCATTTTTATATATATACTTCATAATTATTAATAAATTATTTATTAATCTAATGTAAACATCGAATAATTTTGTTATAGATACGTGTTGGAGAACTTGTATAACTCGATGTAACAGTTATGCATATCATATTAAAATGGGTTAACTATTATATGTATATATATATATATATATATATATTTATACGTTATAATATATTAAGGGTATACCCTAATAAAAAAGAGTGAAAATATAATATATTGATAAATTAATTTATAACTCAAAAGTATTTGATATTAACTTGCATATTAAATAAAATAGTAAGTTTATTAAATATACAAATAGTATATTTATATTATAAATAATATGTAAAAAATCAGTCAATATGTTTATCTATAGGTGATATTATAAAATTAAAACATTTATTTATTTTCTATTTAACTAATAATTTTTTAATTATGTAATTTTGATTTATTTACGCTATATTACGTTATAAGTAAATAGTTATAGCCTTTATTAATATGTTATAGGGGAAATTAACCGAATATGGACACTCTCGGTATCTCAGAAACCATAACTTCTACAAAAAAAAATGTAATTAATAAAATATTCATAATCTATATAAATAGTCTAAAAAGTATTTTTTATTTTTTATTATTCAAAATATTGATACGTTTTTAAATTAATGAAAACAATTTCAACTTAAAACCTTCTCAAGAATATACAAATGTATCGATATATAAATAACATAATATTATTAAAAAATTAAGCACTCTAAAATTATATATATAATTTCTAATTTTGTTATCAAATATTCAATAAGTTATAAGCATATATCTAGAGGTCATATGAGTTCCTAATACGGACACTCTAGATCTCTTAATACGGAAACCCTATAACCAATAAGCGCGCAGCGTATGAACTATTCTGATATTCTTAAAAATCACGTGCGTTATAATATTAATACCACCAATAATGATAAATCTAATTTGTGTATTATTTAGATATTTAAATTGTATTATTAATTAAAAAATAATAAAAATAAATAAATGATTAACTAATTAAATTAGAATAAATTGTTTATAAAATTAATTATAAATAATCTAATTGTAATTTATCTGATCGATTCATCAATAATATATAGTTTGTCTATTGGTATATAGGGTGTCCGTATTATAACACAGGGTGTCCGTATTCGGAAATGGGTACCGAATACGGACATCCCCGTTATCTAGGGAATTAAACAATTAAATAATATTTAATAATCACAATAATATCTATAATCATATAATATTAATATATTGTAATTTTTGAATAAAATAATGAGTCATAAAATGTTAAGAACATTTATTTTTAAAGTGTCCGTATTAGGTTACTTTCCCCTACTTTTAAATTATAGATTAATTTATGAATTTATAATTATACTCATTTAAACTGTATTCATATTTTAAATATAGTAACATTTTATATAATATGAATAGTAAATCTAACATATATAATTTTAAAATATTATAAGCCATATATAATACTGCTCATGTTATATTATTGATACCATTACACGATCATATTTAGGAATGAGATTTTCATTGTTTAATGAGGAGTGGTTAAATACGAAAATTGAAAATGCACATCGTAATCCACAATATGTAAATGGTTAATAACTATATTATATAACATTCTATTATTATAATCATACATAATATATATATATATATATATATATATATATATATATATATATATATATATGGTGAGGATATTAAATTACATGTTAATTATATACACTTTTTTAACGACCTGTAAACGTATTGAATACAATCAGTAACTAGTTCACCAACAATAATCTATTTTTACACCCTATTGACAATGCATTACTGAACTACTTCATCCTACAGCTTATACTAACTTATTTGAACTAACCTCTCAATAGACCACATTTAAATTACTTATTATACTACTACTAAATAACTAGATGTTCACTTAAACAATAAATTAACTATAGTATCAAATCAACTTTATAACTCCAACTCTTCAATTTAAATAAATTATGTATTTTTACAACTATTTCATCCAATTTTACTATTACCTAGACGTTAATATCATATCGATTATACTCCTGAATCCTAATCTGGTGCTAATAAATAATACTACTTATCTTAATTATATAGATCGTTTAATAAACCGATAACCATGACGTATATACCTACTAAAATGTGACTATACAACCAGTATTACTGATTATTAACTCGACTTAACTTCTTATCCTATGCTAAAACTATCCAACTTAAAATACTATTAAATCTCCTTTCACCTCTCCTTACTAATCAGCCCACCACCGTACTTCTACTTATTACTATATACAATGGAACCCTCAACTAACGTGCATCCCAGTTCACCGTATACACTGAATCCTATTCTTAACTTAAACTATATGGGGAAATACGTTATATTTTCATAGAGAATCGCTTATGAAACAAACTTCCACCATCCCTAAAATATACGAATATATTTAATATTAAATTAAAATTATCTTTTAACCGATGAACTTCAAAATTCAACTATTACTATACGTATATTATTATGGTACTACTATCTCTTCTATTTTTTGTTATATCCTCATTTCTTTTAACTTGTTTTTAATTTTATTATTATTTTACTATTACTATTTTTTATATGCCAAATTCACATAATTTTTTATTAAATTATCAAGTGTTAAAATAAAATAACTATATATATAAGATCTATATATATATATATATATATATATATATATATATACGTATTCACATATTTAGTAATACTAATAATACATATAAAACTTCAGAAAGAGATATATACTTCATTTCAAGAAACAAATGGTTTACCATTAAATATAAATCATATGAACTAACTAATGGTTAATATATATATATATATATATATATATATTATTGATATTATTAGTTAATATTAATACCGTTTAAATATAATGTATATTAACAATAGTGTATACCCTCTATATATAGATAAATTATGACACTTAATAAAGTTCAGTCATCACTGAATAAATAAAATGTTATCTTAGATTTCAAATTAAGCGTAGTAGTTATTACATGAATATTTAAGGGAAGCTTGATTCATATGTTTGGATATGAAATACGAAAAGTTGTCGAGTGTTCACGATGACTGAAGAATAATTGGGTCAATTTACGTGGACATGTCTTAAGCTTCGCTATTGTATATGTATCTATATTAGTTCAGCTAAATATGAGGCTTACGCTGGTTGTAGGCAAGATGTATTAGTACTAAGAACTTTTATTTTACACGGGAGAAACTCTGAGCTAATGCAGTTTCTTCATAAGGCTAGTAATACATATATAATTTTGTATCGATCTATATGGAAATTATTGATTTTCCTAACTGCTAGTTTTGTTGCAAATTTACTAATAGCTCTAGATATTTAACTGTTAGATTAATATTACAAAAATCTAAGGTAGATAATACAAGACTACTTACTTATGATTCACGAAATTTAAGGACACTGTAAAGATGAAAATTTGCATTATGTGTTATTATTTATTAAAATAAATAACATATTATTTGTGTTAAAAATAATGCCAATATTGTCATATTTTTCGGTGAGGTCAAGAATTTGTGTATTGAATATAAATTGTTGTTTATTTTATATTGATTTTTATTAGGTTTAATAAATATTATTTGAGATTTTCCACTGAAATTGAATCCATTCACTGTATTTAATAATATCTTATAATATATTTGATTGTTCATTAGAATTATTTGGAGATTAATATATTTTTTAGATCATCAGCAAAAATAGAAATCTAATTTTAAGGTGATTTTACAAAAATTAAAAATAGGAGCAATTTAATTAGATAGATACATAGATATATAGATTACAAGTTTATTGAATTATTGGTTATAGGTGTACGTATATAAAGAAAGTTATAATTATATATAAACATATAATTATATAACATATATAAACAAAATATATAAATGTGATAATAGTAAGATAAAACGACACGATACAAAAAAATAAGAAATAAACTGAGAAGTAAAATAAAAATAAAACATAGGATTATACGATCCGTTAAATCAATATATAGTATCCGATAGTGCAAGTTGTCAAACAGGAGAGGTAACAAAACCGAAGGTCTCGGTTTGGCAAGGCCCATATGTGATGGATCAATTCCCAAGGGTGGATGAGTCCCTAGTAAGTAATTGGTTGACGTCTCCTGGCGTTAAGCTACCGTAAACTGATGACATCAAGCATAATATCAGATACTATATATTGGTACAATTAATACGGAATAACAATAACATGATTGATACATTTGGTGTGAATTAATTTTTCACAGAAAAATGTTACGTTTTTACAAGATGTAATTGTAAAGGGTAACACGTTCCAGGAAGAGCAATTAATATATATATATATATATTAAATACATTGGTCCAAGAACGGATACTTCATGTACACCATTTGTAATGCTTCGAAGTTTTTGTGTTGAGCTACCAACTTTAACATAACAAGATCGATATTTTATATATATATATATATAATATCAACTATTCTAGGCATTTCCGGATATACCAATTACACTGAATATTGATAATTGAGTCGTATAATTAAGTATGTAAAATATTGCTGATAATCAAATAACACGAGGAGTGACATGATTTATTTTCGATCGATAAAATATCATTATTGATCTTACAAATCGCCGTTTCAGTATTTAAACCTGGCACATATGTACTTTAATGGGGATGAAACATGTTATTATTTATGATGAATTGAGTTATTTGTGGACTGTTAATATATTCGATAATATTTGAAAATATTGACAGTTGTGATACAGTATTATTTAAATATTCAAAGTCTCATTTTGCATCTTTAATATTTGGATATATATAAGCTGTTTTCATTGAGTAAGTTGGTATAGAATCGTTGAAACTATGGTTTATGAATGTATACGTATATGCGGTCAAGTAAACATTATAATTTGTAGAGAATATCGATTTTGAGGATCTACTCAGTTTTACAGTAATTTTAGAAGATCGATTTATGAATCAATTTCAAAATTTGAGAGATATGCGGAAGTACATGACATAACACATTAACTGATAGTTAGTTAATTATCGTGGATATTTGTGTTTCAAAATATTCATTTTTTTCAAGTGTTCATGTTAATTTTTAATATATTTCTATATTTCATAGCTTTTGTTTGTACTTTTGGTTTAGTAACATTTATGGAAAATGTTATCGCATGATGATAAGAGTATGTTAGTTTACACATAGTTTATAAATTTATGATATTAACATCGGATAAATAATTATAATTGTTGATTAGTGTTGATTCTTTGCGTGTTATTATTAAATCAAGAATATTAACGTGAATATGAGTAGGAAAATATTGCAAGAGCATATTATTCTTAAGGAATTTTGAGAATATTATATCATCACGTGACTCAGTGACTTTATTAATACATGTAATAATATGTACAATATACCAGTAAATTTGTGTGTTATCCCACAACTTTCAACGAATGTGTATATGTGTATTAATTCAATAAGACGGTGTTCCAAAATATATGTTTATTATAAGTAATGTTAATGTGTTAGTATCGTCTGCAATGTTATAAGTGCCCCATGCGTTACAGTGCATTCTCGGTGCACACATTCCGATGTGCGCGCGTGGTGGTTGTATATGCCTGGAGATAACGCACGCGATGTATGCTTCGATAAGCATATACATTATAGAATTGATATATATAAATACATAGTATACCTATATATATATATATATATACGGGATATATATGTTGTATACTATGTATGCGTATACAGTATCATAACATCCCCTTTGATAAGATTATGAATCGGTATATCTGGATGGCCTACGAATAGTCCTTCCGGATCGCCGGGGTTCTGCTACGTCCGCAATGTTATCATCATCGGTCGTGGGACCCAGCGTGGGTACCGTAGCAGTCGCTGGTCTAATGTCAGTGCGGGTACGTCGTAAGGTTCCGCCTGGGATGCTGATGTCGTACGATCGTGGTTCGATTCGGCGTGATACCACCGTGGATGGTGACCATCGATTCATTATCGGGTTACGAGCGTGTATTGGCTCGTTGGGCTGTAGTTCCCTAAGAGTATTATTAGGTATGCCCTTGTCGTGATAGTATTTCATATCTTTGGATCGCGCGGTTAGTCTGTTACGTGTGCGTGTATCTAGTGAGTCATGTAAAGTCGTTGGTAGTATAGTAGTCAGTCGTCTGTTGTATAGTAACTCGGCGGGTGAGCGTAAGTGTGCGTCAATAGGTGTGGCCCTTAATAGGAGTAATGCCTTATATGGGTCATTTGTCTTATTCAGTGTTCGTTTTATTGTCTGGACTGTTCTTTCCGCTAGTCCATTGCTTCTAGGGTTGTATGGGCTGCTAGTGATGTGTTTGAAATTCCATGATTTTGTGAACTCTGCAAATTCTGTCGAACTATATTGTCGTCCGTTGTCGCTCATCAATGTCTCTGGGACTCCCTGCTCTGCGAATAGCTTCTTGAGTATACTTATGACATTTGTGCTCGTACAAGCATTATTCATCTTATAAACGAATGGGTACTTTGAATAGTAGTCTATTATCAGCAAATAGTGTTCTCTTTGTAGTTCGAATAAATCCGTTGCAATATGTTGCCACGGTCTCTTTGGCGTATCCCGTATCTGGAGGGGTTCCCTGCTCTGTCGTCTAGATGTTTCTTGACATTGGCTACATTGAGATATCATTTTGGATATATCTTCATTAATTCCTGGCCAGTAAACGTATATTCTAGCGAGAAGTCTGGTCTTCTCTATTCCTTGATGCGCGGTGTGCAATATCTCGAGGATGTATTTTCTTTGTTCCTGTGGAATGAAAACTTGCTGTCTTTTTAATATGACGTCGTTATCACACGTTAATTCGTCACGGTAAGGCCAGTACTTCCTTATGGCTTCTGGGGTATGCCTTCGATCTTTAGGCCATCCTTTGATGATTGTATCTTTCAGCAATGTCAGTTCGTCACTATTATTTGTTTCGTCACGGATGCGGTTTAGTCTGTCTTCTGAAAATTGTATTGGATTGATTGCTACATCCAAGTCTATGTTCTCATTGTTGTTTTCGTCAGGTTGTCTGGATAGAGTGTCGGATAATGTCATTGTTTTCCCAGGGTGATACGTTACTGTGTAATTGTAGGTTTGTATCCGTAGCATCATCCGCTGTAATCGTGCTGGTGATTTTTCTAAGCTCTTTTTCGTGATCATCTCCATTGGTTTGTGATCCGTTATGACTTCGAATTTCCTTCCATATACGTAGTAATGATAACGTTCGCACCCGAATAATATTGCCAGCATTTCCCGTTCTATATTCGCATACCTCTGTTCGGTACTAGAAAGCGTCTTAGATGCGAAGGCAATGGGTATATTATTCTGCAATAGTACGGATCCCAGTCCTCTTCCTGAAGCGTCTACTTATATTTGTGTATCTACATCTGGCTTGTAGTATGCCAGCGTAGTGGCATTGCATATAGCTTCCTTGATTATGTTAAAATCTATAGTGTTGATTTTGCTCTACTTATATTCCTCTTCCTTTAGGATGTCCCTGAGTCCTGCTGATTTTTGTGCTAGGTTTGGTATAAATGTGGACATGTAAGTTGCTATTCCTAAGAATTCTCTTAGCTCCGTCGGGTTTTGAGGTTCTTTGAATGCCTCGATTGCTTTGATTCTGTTTTTGTTAGGGTGTACTCCCTTATCGTCGAATGTAAGCCCGAAGAAAGATAGTGAATTTGTACTGATAGCGCATTTTTCTTCATTGAAAACCAATCCGTTTTTCTTCGATACTCTCATAAGATCAATGAGATTTTCGTCATGTTCTTTCTGTCCCCTTCCATGTACTCCAATGTCGTCAGCTATCGAGATTGTACCTGGACATGTTTCAAGGATGATATCCATTCTTTCTTGAAATATATCCTGGCTCAAATTCAGTCCAAATGGCATTCGTTTGAATCTGAAGCGTCCAAATGGGGTGTTGAATGTTGTTAGAGTACTTGATTCATCGTCTAAAGTGACTGACCAGTATCCCGAGCGTGCGTCCAGTTTAGAAAATACTTTGGCTCCTTCTAGTTTGAAAGTCATCTCTTCTAGTGTTGGTGTAGGGTAATGTGGTCTACGTATAGCCTCATTTAGGTTCTTGGGATCTAAACAAATTCTGATCTTCCCTGAGCTCTTTCTAGAGTATGCCAAGCTCGATACCCAATCTGTTGGTTTGCTAATTCTCTCTATTACGTCGATTTCGACCATCTTGTCTAGTTCACGTTTGACTTCTTCCCTTAAGGCAAGGGGGCAACGCCGTGTAGCTTGTACCACGGGTTGTACGTTTGGGTCTATGGTAATATGGAGCTTCCCAGGAAAATTTCCTATCCCTTCGAAGTTTCCTGGGAACTCCTCCTTCAGTCATGCGATGTCTAGTTTCTTTTCCTTTCTTATTGAGCAGTGTATACTTATAAGTTTTAGTGCCAGGGACGATGGTAACCCTAGTATGGCAGGTCCATCTGTCTCTACTACGTAGAATGTAGCAGATGTTGTGCGTTCTCCAAATCTTATTGGCAACAGAATAGTTCCTCTATTCTGCAGTATTCCACCATCATACGTCGTGAGCTGCACTATGCTATCACGTATAGGATATATCATTTCGTGTTTCTGCAATTCTTTATAAATTCTCAATGGTAGAATGTTTCCTTGTGCCCCGCTATCTATCTTCACCTTGATACTTGTTGGCCTCTTTGTATTCTGTAGTATGACGTTAGTATGTATTTCATCTATGTATAGCGTACGTATAGAGTATCGTATATATAGTATCGTATATATAATAGCGTATATCTATAGTGTCCTATGACTAGTATAACAAGGCATACATAATAATATTTAAGGAACTAGCCGTATCGCGTATTCTTGTATTGTCTCCTTGTACGTAGTGCTGTATTCTTGTGTTGTTTCCCAGCCTGCCACCATGTAATAATAAGTACAATATACCTGTAAATGTGTGTGTTATCCCACAACTTTCAACGAATGTGTATATGTGTATTAATTCAATAAGACGGTGTTCCAAAATATATGTTTATTATAAGTAATGTTAATGTGTTAGTATCGTCTGCAATGTTATAAGTGCCCCATGCGTTACAGTGCATTCTCGGTGCACACATTCCGATGTTCGCGCGTGGCGGTTGTATATGCCTGGAGATAACGCACGCGATGTATGCTTCGATAGGTTTAGACCGATCTAGTGCGCGCAAGCGCCAAACCTACGCAATAACATACGCCCTTGAATGTAAAGCCCTAAATCTGATTAGGGGATTAGAAGGAAGTGATTTAACATGGAAAATATAAATACACTGAGTAAATAGTCCGCGAGAAAATATATGTTAAAATAGATAAAGTATAGGAAGGACATACGACGTATGTCATACGTCCTTGATTATAGTAGTCCTATATCTTATATATGTAAATATATCTGTATATATTATAAGTACATACGATATCAATATAGTTCCTTACAGCCTATGTAATGTAAAGTATAAATAATATATAATATATGTATAATAATATACCGCACTGATGAGAAAACTGTTATAATAATAGTCTCATAAATTAATTTATTCTTAATATTTTAGTTTTTTATTTATTCTAAATTAGAATTTACTTAATTGTAATGCGAATATTATACGTATATAGTGGTTTTATATAGTTTCTGAAAGACTGTTTAATTCTAAGTAGAAGCAATATATAATATGTATAAAATACTATAATACAACGATAGGTACATTATTAGAGTAATGGTCCTATACGTTATTTTCCTAAAATTAATTTTCATAAATAATATAAATATCACGTTTGAATTTACTTTACTATAATGCGAATATTGAACGTACTTATGAGTTTTATATAGTTTATGAAAGACTGTTTAATTCCAAGTAGAAGCAATATATAATATGTATAAAATAATATAACACAACGATAGGTAAATTATTAGAGAAATGGTCCTATACGTTATTTTCCTAAACATTAATTTTCGTAAATAATATAAATATCACGTTTGAATTTACTTAACTATAATGCGAATATTGTACGTACTTAGGAGTTTTATATAGTTTATGAAAGACTGTTTAATTCCAAGTAGAAACAATATATAATATGTATAAAATAATATAACACAATGATACGTACATTAATAGAGTAATGTACCTATACGTTATTTTCCTCAAATTAATTTTCGTAAATAATATAAATATCACGTTTGAATTTACTTAATTGTAATGCAAATATTTTACGTATATAGGAGATTTATATAGTTTATGAAATACTGTTTAATTCTAAGTAGAACAAATATATAATATGTATAAAATAATATAACACAACGATAGGTAAATTATTAGAGTAATGGTCCTATACGTTATTTTCCTAAAATTATTGTTCGTAAATAATATAAATATCACGTTTGAATTTACTTAACTATAATGCGAATATTGTACGTAGTTAGAAGTTGTATATAGTTTATGAAAGACTGTTTAATTCCAAGTATAAGGAACTATAATATGTATATAAAAATATAACACAATGATAGGTAAATTATTAGAGTAATGGAACTAATTATTTTTCTAAAATTAATTACTTTCGATCATATATACATAATATTATTAATGTAAACGTCATAATAGTATATTAACATAATACAAGTATAGGTAAACTGTTGTATTACGAATTATAATAGAAATAAAAAATAAATATTAGTATTTATTAATTATTAATTCTCTATATTCTATTCACTTTATAATTAAATCATAATATTTACTCTATTATTAAATATATTATTAATAAAAAATAAGACAATTAGCCGAGTTGTCTAGAGAGATGTGTTATTAATCTATTTTTGGCCGAATGCCGGGTTATGATTCCCCATCACGGAACATTATTTTATCTTTTTTATAAAATAATTATTTTTTTAAAATATAATATTAAATTATTATTCTAAATAAATCGATTAAATCAATTGTATATTATATTACAAAACAATATTTAAAATAGCAAATCAATTTTTTTCTTTATATATATATATATAATAATTAATAGATCATACATTAATAGATTATATTACAACAACATATTTAACAGTACATATAATGTAGTTATCAATTAATTTAAATTATTCAAATAATATTATTAATCTATTAATCAATTCAGAAGAATAATTTAGTATTATATATTAACATATATTATATATTTATATTAAAAAAATAATTATATGTTATAAAAAGATAAAAAAATGTTCCGTGATGGGGAGTCGAACCTAGACATTCAGCCAAAAATAGATTAATAACACACCACTCTAGACAACTCGACTAATTGTCTTATTATATATTATGAATATATTTAATAATATAGTAAATATTATGATTTAATTATAAAGTAAATCAGAATATAGATATTTAATAATTAATAAATACTAATATTTATTTTTGATTTCTATTATAATTCGTAATACACCAGTTTACCTATAATTGTGTTATGTTATTATACTATTATGACGTTTACCTTAATAATATTATGTATATATGATCGAAAGTAATTAATTAATTTTAGAAAAATAATTAGTTCCATTACTCTATTAATTTACCTATTGTTGTGTTATATTTTTATATACATATTATAGTTCCTTATACTTGCAATTAAACAGTATTTCATAAACTATATACAACTCCTGAGTACGTACAATATTCGCATTATAGTTAAGTAAATTCAAACGTGATATTTATATTATTTACGAAAAATAATTTTAGGAAAATAACGTATAGGATCATTACTCTAATAATTTACGTATCGTTGTGTTATATTATTATATAAATATAATAAATGTATTCTATTTGTAATTAAATAGTCTTTCATAAACTATATAAAACACCTATATACGTATAATATTCGCATTACAATTAAGTAAATTCAAACGTGATATTTATATTATTTAAGAAAATTAATTTTAGGAAAATAATGTATTAGGTCCATTACTCTAATAATGCACGTATTGTTGTGTTATATTATTTTATATATATTATATATTGCTTCTACTTGGAATTAAACAGTCTTTCAGAAACTATATAAAACTCCTATATACGTACAATATTCGCATTACAATCAAGTAAATTCTAATTTAGAATAAATTAAAAACTAAAATATTTAGAACAAATTAATTTATAAGACCATTATTATAACAGTTTTCTCATCATTGCGGTATATTATTATACATATATTATATATTATTTATACTTTACATTAAACAGGCTATAAGGAACTATATTGATATCGTATGTATTTATAATATATACATATATATTTACATATACATATATACATATACACGATATACTATAAAATTATGTCCTTTCTATAATTTCCATTCATAAGTTTGAATTCATATATGATTCATATATTATGAATCATAATTATGTATCAAATTATTGCGCGCATCTAATTTGCGCCAGCTGAAATTGCGTATGTTATGGCGTACGTCTTGCGCTTTAGTTATGGCGTGAGTCTGGCGCTTGCGCGCACTAGATCGGTCTATACCCTTCGATAAGCATATACATTATATAATTGATATATATAAATACATAGTATACCTATATATATATACGGGATATATATGTTGTATACTATGTATGCGTATACAGTATCATAACAATACACACATGTATATTTAAGTCACCTAAGAGTATTGTGTTTAGTGTGATAAATGGTAGAACATAAATATATAGGTCAGTAATGACATTTATAAAACTAAGCGATGGATGTCTGTATATTATAATGATTTTGGCAATACAATTAGATTAATTTGTGATTGTACAAGTAAGAATCTCTGATTTGCATAATGTACGTGATAATAATATATTTAAATTTGATAGGTATACTATAACAATTCTACTATAACGTTACTTATTTACACGATGGAAATTTGTTACACTTAAACTTACAGGGTGCATAAATTAGTTTTTCAAATTATTGAAATAGAAACATTTTGTAGTATTCTGAGTTATATCTGATGAGAATTAAACTTGATTTTTTGTAAGATGAATTTCGTTAAGCAATTCTTTTAACGGGGATTAGCTTAATGCTAGATTTAATATGACGAGTATATAATTCGTCAACGAATGCGGTAGATTCTATAGAATAATCGACACAGTGTATTTTAATAATATGGATAAATTCCTTCTTGGTCTGATTTGATAATATTAGTAGTATGTTGTTTTAGTTAGATTTATGCATGAACATGATTCTATAGATATCGAGCTACTTAGTTTGGAGTTTTTTTCAATTTCAACTAGAGTATTTTCTATCTAATAAAATTGTAAAGTTATATATATATAAAATTGTAAAGTTAAATATATATATATATATATAATAATAATAAAATTACATAGAATAAATATACTCAAAATAAATATATATATATATAAAAATATGATAATGTATTTGCTGATAAATAACAATGTATGTATGAATATTTATTTAATAATGTAGAGATTTAATTACGTTAAGATTTATATATATATATATTTATTTATTCAAAATATATTAATTTATATTTTATTCAAAATATTTATTGTTGTATTACAAATTATTAACTTAACTTTAAATGTAAATTGTCTATTAAGATAAACTATTTTTATTTACGCAATTCAATTATTTAATTAAACATTCACTCATATTATTAAACATGCAACAATTATTATAGAAAGGAAATCAATTAGGAAGCCGAAAAAAACAAAGAAAATCGTAAAAATAAAAACCCAAAATAAATACTTATACCCTGTAAATAGTTAGTTAACCAATAATATATATACAAAGTTTGAATAATGAGTATATAGTCTGAACTGTATGCATGTATATATATATATATATATATATATATATATATATATATATATATATATATAATGTGTGTATTTTCATTAATTTAATATTTATCTTACAATAGACTATTTTATACCTAAGTCTAGTTTTATTATTTAATACTTAATACGTTAACTAACTGAAATATTGAAGTAAAAATCATAATAATAATTACATGTATGTAATTATAAATATTGAATAATATAATATACCTTATTATTGTATAATTAATTTTTGTACGTTATTATTTTTATTTTCTATTTTTATTCATTTTTAATAATAATAATAATGATTATTTAATAGTAGTTTAATGTTGTTTATAATATATTAAAGACACAACAATTCATAATAATGATTATTTATAGTATTTTAATTTTGTTTATATTATATTACTTCGAGATTCAATAGATTCAAATAATACATATATGCCAAGAATAAATTATGTAAATTCATATTTACAATCATTTAATTATTATAATTTATATTGTAAATTAAGTTTTCGTTTTCTATTTTTCGTAATAAATATATGTTCATAAGAATAATTTTGTATAATTATGAAGTTGAATTCAATAACTTCGAAGTTATTTTACTTATTATTATCAATAATTATATGATATGTCAATTAAAATATGATATTCCTATGTCCATTTAATTTTATAATATATATACACATATAATATAACTATTAAAAATGAAATTGAAATTCGATATTTTATCTACAAGGAGTATATGATGAACCCGCAAATACCTTTAGATGTGTGTCTTGTTCAGGGGATATTACTCTTAACAATCTCATTCCAGAGTGCATGAAAGATTACGAAACTAGTTATTATGCTATATATATATACAAAGATAATTATATAGAATTGAATATGTATTATATTCACGATATTGGTTTCCATGGTGATGTACACACTCCTTCTTTCAATTATCATCAATTATAATATATTACTATGTAATTCACTCAGCATAATGTTATTTTCTTCATTATATTTGTTCATAGTTCCCTAAATTGAAATTCTCTCATATGTAATGAAAGTTATGACTTATTTTTGATATTGCAGACATAATATTGTTGAGGACTTCAACTAGTATGCATACTATTTTATTATTCTTTATTTTCAAACAAATTAATTGTTCAATTTTCCATTAAAACAATCGCACTTCTATTCGACATTTGTTCTGTAAACTTTGTAGGCACTAACTATATCTATATATTAACAGTATTATGTTTGATATACAAATTAATAATGATATCATTTCTCGCATTAATAATAATATCAGACATATTCAGTAAATTAATATCCATTTATTCTATTCTGAATATAATCTTAACAGTATTTATGGGTATTACCTATGTATATGTTATCATTTAATTACACTATCTATTATCTAAATTATATACATGATCCTCTTAAATATTCTCATTTCTGTCCTAATTAGGACATAAACATATTTAAATACGGTTAATTTCTCGCGGATCGAATTATCTTCAAAAAAACTATATAAATATTAATTAATATCAGATACCGTGATTCATTTACCGATATACATATATCATTCATAGTAAGTCATATACATCACATATATAATACTAACTCCACATATTATAACAAAAGTATCAACATTCTTTCATTTAAATCAATAGTCACTTTTTTTCATTTATAACTTTATCCTGTATTTAACTGATTATTAATTAATATTCCATATTTACATAATATAGCTGAAAAATAGAGTTATTAATTAACCAACTATTACATATATACACATTTACTATAAAATAATTCCTATTATTTGGAAACAATATTCTTTTTACATGTATTTAATTAACGCGTGCACGCCGTGCATTTATGCACATATTTTCTTCATTATAAATATGTATTTTTAAATCGACCCATCCCAGATACATATGACATTATTATTATATCCTTATTGTACTCTACCAGAGGATCTATAAATATATCCATATAAATGATATACATCGCTATCTTATGATATCTATTTTCTTATTTGTAATACATTATTATATAAATTATATATTGGTATTATTCTGATCTTCTTTAAACTACCTCATTATAAGTATCCTTAGTATATCGTTTTTAAATGCTAATATTATATCAAGGAAGCAAATCTCTATCATTTATATATATATATATATACTTATCTATATATTTACATGAAATACATTATATTACCCAATAGATTGAAATATATTTCGTAATAATATCCTTTGAAATAAGCAATTGTCCAAGAATTGTTAAGAATATTAAAAATATGTCTAATTTTATATTGTAAAATAGACCTATTCTTGATAATGTTACTCGAATATGGCTGTATATCTTAAGAATAATAGTTCTTAATATAAAATATTATTATATTCATATATAAAACAATACATTACATAGCTATTGTATTCAGAATTATACATTATTTGTTGTATAATAGACCATTGCATCGTAAAATCATGTGCTTATATGTTAATACCACATATATTATCTATCAAAATAAACTCATCGCAATTCATACATGTATTCAAATATAAAAGTACTACAAATATTTACCAAAATGCATTCAATGATATTCACTAAACTTACAAATTATTGATTCTTAATATTTTATATTATACAATGAATTCCAATATTTAATTCCAAGTTTACTTTGTATACTGAACATCCACGTACACTCTTCTTAAACATATTTTCATATTACTTTTAGTACTTTAACATATTATTCTAATCCCAAAAACTGAAAGAATTACTACTACTATATGAAAAGGGTTATATCTTATATCATAAATTCTAGTTAACCAACGTATACTCTCGCAAGAGTTGACCTCGATGTTAATATATCCCTCATAGTTAAGTAGTTGATCCATTCCTAAGTTATATGTGAATACTTTGTATATGTTACATGTTATAATTAAGAAAATAATCCCAAAATTACAATTAAATTCATATTACATACAATTGTTTATACACTACTATTATACATAAAAGCGTAATATATATATATATATATATATATATATAACATATTATCTATGAATAGAATATGACATTGAGGATTCTAAAGGAACAATGACTTGTTATGGCTATTGTTTTATCGCAGTTCAGTTCATTCGTGCCCATACGGTTATTTACGCTTACAATACAAATTGTACTTATGATATTATTATTAATTTTAATATTATTAAATAACTAATCGATGTATTTATAATTATGTACGATGCATATTAATATGTGAGACCTAAAAGATTTTTAATTACTATTCCATTAAGGGGCAGCTGCGAATTTAAAAGATTGTTCCCCTAGTTTTAAATTACAATTACAATACAGTATATATATATATATATATATATATCTAGTCGATGATCATCGACGTGTCGACAGTTTAATTTATATATTAAAATATCCGTTTATTATTACACAGTTATTTAAAAACATATTTATTTCAATATTGAACATTTAGAAGTTATTTAAATGATATGAACTGATATCATGCTTATAGGTTATAACGTTTAGATAATCTATGATATAATTAAAAACATTAATTAGGGCAAAATAAGACTATTTATTCAAACATAATTATAGTAATATAATAAGGAATACATTGTCGAATTAATCGTATTTTATATAGTTTATAGTTAGTCTATTTATACACACTAGTAACCTAGGGTTATCAACTAAGATTATTAGCAAAGATAAAATATAGGATTATTATCATAGGATTATAATTAGTTGGAATAATAATAATAGAATTAAGAGTTACAAGATGAAAAATGTAATCCAGTCTAGAAATATATAACAATTATTTGTTGACATATTAATCAAATATTATTCTTAATAAAATTTTTTTTTTAATTAAAATAATTCTCTTATTATTATAATAATTATAATAATATGTGGAATTTTTTCAAATATTAATTTTTTAGATCATCAGCAAAACAATAATAATTAACTCTAATTTAATTATATATACTATTAGTTAAGGAGAGCGTACAAAGAGAAAATAAAATATGTAAAATTGCACCTAGTTAAATAAAATATGTAATAGTTTTTGAACAGGAATAATCATTATTTATTTCTATAGAATAATATTATTTAAGTATGTTATACATTAAATTAGAGCAAAAACAGATATTCCTATATCGGCAATTTGTTCAATAATAATATTATATATGTGTGCCTATATAGATATATTCAGTGATGGATATAGATCCTTTTTCCGTGGTATTTTATGCTGCTCTTATAATTATTAATGATATTATGCTGATATTATGTTGCTATTATAATATAGAAACATATTATCAGCATAATAGAATTACAAATAATAGCATCACAATAGCAGCATAATATACTTTTAATTACACCATAATAGTGACATAGAAGCATTACATATTAATAGCAGCATTATATAATTTTAATCGCAACATAATAGCAGCATAATAGCACAATATAAACATTTAAGGCTATTAATCATGCTTTAGTCCAGCTATTATGAGGTTATTACTGTTAGACGGTATATTGACAATGCACCCTTAATAAGTGTTATATATTATATGTATACCGTATTACTTTAAAAAATAAAACTATTACATTTTACGTTAGTATTTTAAAAAAATGTTTAATATAAATGTATATATATACTAAAAGTTTAGTTTTTAGTGAAATAGTATAATTTATTCTTCTCATCTCTTTTATTATATTGATTAATTTCATATTTTATTCTATATTTAAATTAGCATGACCTCGATGATTTTAAAACTTTATTAAATAGAATATCGATATTGTTATTATAAATATAGCATTACTTATATATATAATCATATTTGCCATAATTAAAGTATAATAACTTATAATCTATAATTAAATGATATAATATAGACAAAGATCACCAAGGGTTGTATAAGAAAAGAAAATAAATTCAAAGTGAATAATTACCTACAATTTTACACTACAAAGTGTGCTTTCATCACAGATCACATCACAGGTACCTATAATTAATAATACATTGATTTGACAAGTATATATATAATATATATAATTGATATTTATTTTATAAATAGTTCAACTATATAGTATATTAGACTATATTATAATATACTATATAGTTGTAATAATTGTGAAAGTATATCAATATTGATTATGTATACATATAAAAATGCATATATGCACAACTTCTAGTATTATTTATCGTTTAATATTATATAATATTATTAGATAATGTTCTCTATTTGTTTTGTGAACCGACATCATATTATTTGTGCAATTCTAAATTTCCATATACTGACAACGAATACGCTAAGTTACGTTAGTGTATATATATATATATATATATATATATATATATATATATATATATATATATATATATATATTTATGCTTGTTTTAAATAATGTGGTATTGAAAATTATATTTTTATATATATATTTATAATTTATATTAATATTAAAATCACTAAATAATCTAGGTAATAAGACATATGTTGATAGAGTAGAAAGGTTATAAAGGCTATATTATAGTATATGTATCATATTGATATGTATTTGACATCTTTTAATATTTATATATATTTATATATTTTTCATAGTATAAAATGTATAACAAACAACATAATTATTCGTTATTATAAATATATGTTGCATGTATGGCATCACCATCAATATTATGCTAGATTATTATTCTTGGTGTAATTTAATATAATGATTTAATTATCTAATACACTCTATTCTAATTTCAATACTTGAAATAACAAGCATATAATCTGTAATTAAATGATTTAGTTCTTACATACTTAACATGATTTCATCATTATTATTATATTTACCAAATTGACATTTAAACTTTCATGTTGATGATAACTATTTTATTTTCTCTATTATATTCTCAATTTAAATATTCCCATATTATAATACTGTTTTCAAAAATCGCCGCTACATAGGAAAACTTAATTTCACACTCAATATGGCAATTAGGAATTTCCTAATCCTTTATAAGTGAGTAATTATTAATAAAGTATTAACATAATAATACAATTTAGAAATTTTTATTTTTTATTATTATCCAATTTATATTTAAAAATATATTAAATAACGGGGAATAAAATAAATTACAAACAAGAATAAAATTCAAATCTCCAAATATAATAAAAAGAGATATATTATCGAATATATACTATGTATTTATATGATGTACTATATATATATATATATATATATATATATATATATATATATACACTTTATACAATTATAATTTTAATATATATATTTCATTAATAATATAAATATAAAACTTAGGAATAAACAACTAAAAACGAGCTTATGCATGAGTTGTTACAGCGAGCGAAAGATTGCAGAACAATCATCACATTGTGAAATAGGTATATGTACATATATATATATATATATATATACATATATATATATAAATACATTATTGCATTAACAATAATTTCAAATATACACAAATAAACTATAAAATAAAAAAATGTCTGTGTTAATATATTACATAATATTATATAATATGCTTACTATTTTTATATTATCATTACTTAAGTTAACCAATATTTTAAATAATATGATTTAAATAATGTATTATAGTACTATAGTTACAGATCAATATTGAATGATATATTTATTTAACAATTATTTCTGTAGTTCATCAATATACTATTAACATAAATCGATTATGATATATATATATATATATATATATATATATATAGTTAAATTATATATTAAATTAATTACAAAATAAGAAAGAGTATATTATAATAACTTGTTTGGCATCTTTTAATATATAGTTATGTTTTAAATTTTAATAATTAAATATTTGTCATAGATAGCTTTAACATAAGAAGTATTGTCCCTTTGATTTTATTCGAGTATAATTAGAAAAGTGAATTATTCATTATATAATACCAGTATATCAATATAAATAATGGAAAATCTCCCATTATCGATCCCTAAATGACTATTTGTAATAACTTATTAAATATATGTATTTTAAATTGTATACTAAAGGTACCTTTATAGTAATATATTAATACATTCATTTATTATATAATTGTAATGATAATACTGTCTGTAATTGGATATATATGTGCATGATACTGACCCCTTCGATTATTACTGACCCTCTAAAATACGAGTGGTAGAAATCATTCTAGTATTATTATATCCAATAAAATACCATACCTACCCTTAATATATCTTGGTTAATAATTCCTTTAAAACTTTTACAATTGTATAGTATTTATAAAAATTTAATAGATCTATAAAATTATACATATAATTACTTATATTTTAATTATTAAAGTATTTACAATTATTTAAAAAAAGTCAGTATTCAAATATTTAAAAAGAAATATTTAAAAATCAGAATATTACATTTTATAAAATAATAATTGTAAGATTAAATATATTGATAAACAAAATACTTATTCTTATTTATATTAAATTACTAATATTTTATGTTTATGTATTTGTTTGATATGTATTATAGTTACTGAGATACGAGAGTAAGTTTGCAGTATAAGGATTAGGTAATTGAGGAATTTCCACTATATAAGTAAATATAAAGAAAATAAAATATACTGAGATTAGTTTTATATATGTTAAAAATATATTTATTAAAATTAAATTTTTATATTTTAAATTATATTTGTATATTTTAATTTTTTAATATATATTAATATTTTTTATATTTGTGTAGTTTATTTTATATTTTATTAATATATCTGATCGCACAAGCAACATCAATTGCCAGTAAAAGAATATGTTTAACTACTGTAAATATATTGTCAAACAAGCATAATAGATTATATGATGATAATGTAGATAATTTAATATTTTTAATATAAAATAAATGTATTTGTTCTTAATAATTAGTGTTGATTGATTGATAATTTATTTAAGCAAATACATAGCCGAAAATATAATCGAAAATATAAAGTATAAATATTTGCTAACGATAACATACGTTATAGAAATAAACAAAGAATAATACGAAATTAAAAAATTAAAGAAATTAAAACGTTTAACAGTTACCGTAAAAATAAACGAAAAACAATCGAAAGTAGAAATAAATCGTATAGTAAAAATAAACGAAAAATGATCAAAATAGAAATAAAAGATAGCGTAAAAATAATCGAAAATAGAAATAAAATACATTATTTTGTAAGTGGCATCGAAATATTCAATTTCTACTTTAACTTTATAGAACTCTTCTTATCTTGTTACCCTGTTTTAGTAATACATTATTAGTTATATATTACCTATAGTTTAATATTTAAACGTTAAATGTTAAATTTTAAATATATTATAAACAGAACATGTTAAAAATCAAATAAACCAATACTAGAATAAAACAAATACTAGAATGAAACAAATAAATAATGTAATACTTACCAAAATCTGTAATAATAGTAGGTACTTTGTTAATTTTATATTTTAATTATAGGTATACCTATAATAAATTTGAAACATATATATATATATATATATATATATATATATATATATAAACAAAACAAGTAATACATAAAATAAACCAATATACCTATAAAAAATCAGTTAATAACAAAACATACCAATAATATTACGAAACAAACAATATAATACTTATCACTATAATCTGAAATAATATAAAATTATTAATATTGTAGTTTAGTAATATAATACATTTGAAACATATTTACAAAATATATATAAAACAAACATATAATACCGAACAAACAAAAATAAAATAATACTTCCCACTTTATCTGTAATAATAATGAATTATTAATTTTATATTATAGTATATTTGAAATATAGATATAAAAAACCCACATTTTCTATAACAAAAACACATTAAAAAAAACCAGAAGAGATAATGCAATAATTAAGATACAAAATGAAACATAAAAATGATTATCATTAATTATTTTAATAATAATAATTAAGCTTACATTATTTAATAAAATATATTCTGTAATGAAGAGTAAAATAGACCAATTGGATATGAAACGAATATTATAATTTTTAATCGAATCGAATTCTTATTTAGATATTCATGTACATCCCTATTCTATATTATATACACAAGTACACATACCTACTCACATATATACTAACAGTAATATATATATATATATATAGTATATAAAGTATTTTAAAATGATGTATTAAATTAATTATTAATGTTTAAATAATAAAATAATATACACATTAAGCGAATACTACGTCAAGTTTAATTTACGTAAACTGCATTTCATCTTGTTTTACATTCATAAAGATATATAATAACCAGGTTATATCGCATGTAAGATATCAGTCATATATGTGTTATCATATATCATATCATATCATATATATATATATATATATATATATATATATATATATATACTGGTATTGTTCTTATTATTATATTTGAAACTTGATATATGATTATATTTATAGAAAATGTAGTTTATTTTATTTATAATAATAAGAATCACGATAATAATATTATAATATATATATATATATATATATATATATATATATATATATTAATACTTTTGATGTTAAGTGTAAATATGATCATATATTAATATATGATAATTAATTAATATGCTGATATATGCTGATATATTCACAGTATATTTATATTATATACTATATTGAATTCAATCGAATTGAATTATTTATTTAAACACCAATATAGGGGGTGCCTCTCTGGTGTATATCACTACCGAAAAATAATAAAAACAAACGAATAGAAAATAACAAATAATAAAAATAAAAATTAAATTAACTTATATATAAAGATTAAATAAAGCGTATACAAAAATAAATTAAGAAGTGTTTAAATAATGTTTTATTTTCTATCTAAAACAATATAAGGATTGGACCTTCCGTAAGTCATACGGTAGGACGTTCCATATGCGAGGAACAGCGGAGGAGAATGCCCGATTACTAAATTCATTAAATAAAGTATTGCTCTCCAACAGTATTGCATCATATGTTCGAATCTGCTTCAATATGCAACGACGTTTCAGTTGATTATGTAGATAGTCAGGCTTACCTAGGAATATAGATTTATGAGCTAGACAGATTAAACGATATTTGCATCGCTTTTTATAATAATAACCATTTAAGATTATATTGGTGTTCATCTGTTTTCAAATGTTCACTACGATTGATATTATAAATAAGGCGATAGAAGCGCGAATAATTCTACCAATCTTGTTGACCTCTATATTATTTAAGTCACTAAATAATGATTCGCAATAATACATTCTGGATAATACTAGAGCATTAATAAGTAGCTTAATAATATGCTTAGAGAAATACTTTCTAATATGTCTAATCCTACGTAAATGAAAGTTATCAGACTATATATATAAACAATATTAAAAACAATGATTTGTATTTATTTATACTGTTTAACATTTGAAAAAAATTCCCCGAAATCTGGGTTTTGTTAAATGAATCTCGACTAGTTTTTTTGCACTGATTTCAAATTTGTTTTTAGTATATTTTTTATAACTTTGTAAATTTGTAAAAAAAATAGAAAATATGTGTGTATATTGTATACTGCTCGTTGTTCCAAGTATGATAATTGTATGTTAATGAATCAATTAGAATATATTTCTTATTATTAAAAATGTTTATTGAGATTTCAATCATTTGTACTATGTATCCCAGAGGAAGATATAAAGTATATAGTATGTAATATATATATAAGTATATATTACATAATAATATGTATAGGAAGTATTTCATGTATTTCAAAATTCTGAAAATTTTCAAACTGAAACAAAGAAAAAAAACTTGATCTGATCTGAAAAAACAAATTACATATTTGTAATCAATGCAACACACATGTCTAGATAACACTAATGAACCCCAAACCACAATACACATGTTAACCGGTGATAGTGACCAGTTATACATTGAAGTATCTTTATACCGATGTGAACATTGCATTAATATAGTCATGCATTACAAGATATTTTACAATTTATCATTAAATATAATATAATAATAATAATAAATAGAAAGGTTTATTGATTCAGTTGAAAATGATAGACGTGTATATGCGTCAAGTTGAAATAATAAAACAAATAAATAATTACACGAATAATAGTAAATTTAAAAAGAATAAATTATAATGATAACATATATGAATATAGTCGACATTTAAAAGTATTAAAATATGATAGGGTCCGTAATTCATCGGGAAGAGTGTTCCAGTACTTCGGAGCAGCAACAGTGCAAGCAGCATCTGCATATATAGATGAGACAAGCGGTACAGAGAGTT
The DNA here is from genome assembly GCA_964019155.1 of Osedax fenrisi. NCBI lineage: Eukaryota > Metazoa > Annelida > Polychaeta > Sabellida > Siboglinidae > Osedax > Osedax fenrisi. The sequence continues at coordinate 44,751,670 of OZ025244.1, read as the reverse complement.
TCATCAGCTCACATTTGCGACTCGGACGAGTAGTTGCTCGAATTAAAACTATGTAGTATTGACCTCGGTATATTAACGTTAATAACGTGTACGAATCCAGTAGGTGTTAATCTTAGCGTATAACCGATAAACAATATTATAAAGAGTTTACAGAGTATGTGTAATATATATATATATATATACTGTTATATTTTATTTTATTTATCCTACACATTATAATGATAAATAGTATATTTATAAATAAATATTGTGTTATTTTTATTTTTTCATTATTTTGTTAATTACAAATCTTTCTAAAAATGTATTATATATGTATGTATATATATATATTTATATCAAAACACACACATATTACACACGATCTAATAACTGAATACATTACATAAGGTTACATTCATGAGAGGATGTAAACGCGTTCGGGACAGTAGTTTATCGATGAATCCATTAGCTCTACCGTTATATCTAGAAGCTCTAACCGATGTATCAGTACCTAAAAAGAAACCTATCCATTGTAGTCATGCATCACGTTAGTCATCTCTATTGTTATCAATAGTAAGTTATCATTATCAATATATAGTTATGACATTATTCCCTGGTTAACAATTTGACACATCTTACATTTTAAATTGATTTAAATCTCTAATTATCAATACAATCTAAGTGTATCATATAATATAATATTATAATATTACTTATAAATAAATATTATATAATATACATTTAGAAATTGATATTAAATATATTATATTAATCCTATAATTAGCATTATATAAAATATTATTGAAATTACTGAACCGTGACATTGTATTTGTCTTTAAATTCTATATTTTATTTCATAAACATTATATGTATGTGATTTATAACATAGTGTTTTGTATACACGTATACATGTATACTCATATATATATATATATATATATATATATATATATATATATATATATATATATATATATATATATATGGTATTCATTATGTTTTTTGTTCTGTAATATAATATTTGGTATTTGGTAATTGATTGCATACTGTATATTTGATTTAATTCTGGTATTTATTTGTGTACATAAACCTATATATATATGATATATACAATATATTAAATATGTATGTGATTGAAGAAATGCCCAAGCAGGATATCATTAATATTTCCTAGATAAAACAATTTATACAAAACTACTTTTCATAATTTAAAATATCCTTATATAAAATCAAGCCGTCATCATGAATCATTATCATGTAAAGGCCTAAATTATGGAATAATTTATGACTAAATAAATTATTATTTATAAAAATGTATATAAAAAACTTCAAAAAAATATTAAAAAAACATCTTTTATCAAAATATGAAATCAATTTAACAATTGATTATAATTATAAAATTAGATAATTAGATAATTTTATTATTTTTTACGGGTATTATTTATTAAACCTTCAGCTTATTTGTTTTAGTTTTTATTATTTTTTTATTTGTATTTGTTTATCTATTCTATTCCTTTTGTAGTTTGGCATTCAGAATTCAAATCGTTTCTGTGATTTCATTATATATAACTGTACATCTTTTTTTATTAAACTTGACTTATTGATAAATATTTTTATTCTTTACATAATTTATTTTTAACTTGACTTATTGATACATATTTTTATTCTTTTAATCTTAAATATAATTTATTAATAATTTATATTTACATTTTTTTACTCATGAGAATCTAACGTATCTAGAATATGATGATTGGGGTAGTTTTCGCAAAAAAAAACAAATAAATTTGTTTATTAACCTATCCATTATTACATGATTTACAACATGAAATAATAAATCTGATTTATTTATTATTTATTTATATATATATATATATATATATATATATGGTTATATTATTTTAAATTATATAGATTCTTGCTGGAAACACTGTACAACTAATTGTAATAATAACATATATTATATCGATGCTGGTTAATATTATTAAAATAATAATTTATAATCGTAATATTAATATATATTTAATTTAGTTATTTTTATATTTTCATTGCCATTATATATCTTCCAATGAGGGTTAATTTCTATGTATGTGTATATAAATTAAATATTCAATTCATTACAATTCAATATTAATATATATATATATATATATATATATATATATATATGTATACATATACTCATATACATATATTTATATAAAATAAATTATTATATGTTTATAATAATTATATTTAGTAAATTATTGTAACAATATATTAAATAATATTATTTATCTTAATTTAAAATAAAATTATATATATATATAAAATGATTATTACATAAACAGATGTAAATTATTTTGATCTAAAAAGTAATTGGAAACATATTAATTTTACTATACTCTTTAATATTATCAATGTTAGTGAAATTTAATAACAAATTAAACAAATCTATATATATATATATATATATGTTTTACTTAATATTAAATGAAATGTAATATTTAAATTTATAATTAATTAATTAAATATCATATATACAGAAATAGTAATATAAATTAATATATACATAATACAACTTATTGAAACTGCATTTATACTATTAAATGAATTTAAAAGCTTTATGATTAAACATATCTGGAGTAATGGCTAGATAGGTATATATAGGTGTAATGTATTTCTGTAGCGTTAATAATATATTATTATTATCACGAAAGAGATTTTTTTATATATAAAGAATATATTTATTGTTATGTTGTCATCTTATTGGTAATATTGTATCTAAGAAACATTTAGAGTATATTTCTGATAAATAATTTAGTAATAACTTTTAAAATCTGTCATGAATAATAATTATATTAATAACAAAATAAATATAAATACAATTAATAAACAATTAAAGAAAAATAGAAAATTAATTCATTTGATATATATATATATATATATATATGTGTATATATTTATCGCCAAATATATCAGCTGTTTATATTATTTTATTCGATATATGGCAACACAAAATAACCTTCACATTTATAATTTTATTATATTAATAATTTATTTCTATAATTTTTAGCTACCATATTTGCTATAATACATATGTATGATTTAAATATCACATAATAGCATATACTTGTTAATATGAAATTCCCATAATTTAATTTTGAATAAATAATAATTACATTTTGCATTATAATATGATAATAAATGTTATTAATATTATTATAATACATTATTATTTGCACTAATATATAATAATAGTTTATTATATATTTGTTAGATAACTAATTTTAGAAATAAACGTTAGTAAATAAAAATATATTTTAATTTTGTAATATATATTATATGTATTATTATTATTATTATATATATTATCATATAATGTATTATATATGTAATACATAATGTACTTATATAATTAAATATCATATAATCAATAACAATATTTATATTTGTAATTTATTATTAATTTAATAATATATTATTAAATTTATGGCCGATTTCAATAACCTCAATTATGTCCAGAGTATTCGAGCTAGTATTAGTTGATGACATTAATTGTTATCTATAACGTAAATCATTAATTTCTGATTCTCAATTTGGCTTCCGTCATAAAAAATATGTTGTACTGCAACTATTAAATTGTTATACTCAATTGATAAAGGCAGTTTAATTGATATCATATATACTGACTATTCTAAAGCTTTTGATAATATCTCTCATAATAAAGTACTTTATAAAGTAAATAATTTAGATATAGGCGGTAACATACATTCTTGGATAAGTATTTTTCTATCATGTAGATCTCAAAGAGTAAGAATTAGAAATCAAATGTCTATTTATTCTTAAAAAATATCTGGTGTTCCACAAGGACCTTAATATGACTTTTACTTTTTTTTAAATATATATCTATGATTTAGTAGAAATGATTGATAAATATATATATATATATTAATATTGTTTTGAATGACACGAAATTGATATTTATAACTAATGATATTAATCATAGATATAAATTACACCATAATATTGATACATTCTATAAATGGTCTAATTTTTGGCAATTAGAAAATGCTGAAAAAAAATCAGCCGCACTTACATTAGGTACTACTAATAAACCATTGTATACTATAAATAATAGATCAATAGTAAACTGTAGATAGTATCGTGATATTGGTATCAAATTTGATCCATCATTATATTTCTCTGAATAAATTGGTGGTTCTAATATTATTAATTTGTCTATAAATAATTGTATTGCATCAATACTCTTGCTAATATAATACATAATAAATGTTTTATTTATTATAACGTATTCTATATTTTACAATGAATATATTTTATTTAAATTCTCATATATTTATATTCTATATATATATATACCTAATTTTCTATACTTTTATTTAATTTTAATAATGTTAATACTATAAATTAACGTAATTATGAAATGTCAAATCGTATTATTATTCTATATGTAAATATAAGGTTACATTATTATCTAAAAAATATAAACTATAATTTATGTGATAATAATATAATGTGAAAATTTAAAATTCACTCTTATAAATAACTATTTTATATGTAATATATTACTTTTATTTTATACTTTATTTAAAATATAAATTAATTATAAATTTATTTACTAAATATGTATGCTCTTATATATTATATTTTTTTAATTTATTTAGCTTCATAATTAATGAACTTCTATTAAATAAATATTTTAATATAATTCATTTTTTGTAAAATATTTATAATAAATTCTAAAAATAAAATAAGTTAATATGAGTTATTAAATAAATATGTTAATGTAATAATCAATCATATTTATAACATGTAATAATGTGGTATTATTAAAAAATGTAATGTTATTGAAAATGTATTGATATAAACATCAAATTAATTATATATTGTCAGACACACAAGCAGTAGGACACGGGTTCGACCCTCGTCCGGACCATTAATTAATTTTATAAAATGGGTCTTAAAATATTATATAGAAGTGATCTTATATAATTGTGTATAAATAAATGATCGGCTCTCGTTAAAACCATGGATGCCTTAACATGAGAGCGGCTTCGAAGGGACATTATAGCCATATATGGTTATAAGTGAAAACTTCATCTAAGTTCCTGGATGGGATGAAAAATAAAAACTAAATAAAAAAAAATATAACAATATTGATAAAGTGAACACAATATTATAACATAACTTTAATTTATATTCGGAATAAAAATCCTTAAGTTTCATAAATATATCTTATATAAATTTCTATTATTACAAGAAAACGTAAATTGTTTGTATATAAATATGTTACTTATTTATTTAATATTTCATTTTTTTAATATATTCATAATCAATCATTACATTATATAGTTATGAATGAATAATTATTATATATATATTTGATAAATAAAATAAAGTTAATAAGAGTTATTAAATAAATATGTTAATGTAATATGTCCCAATATTAATCATATGTATAACATTTAACAACGTTGTATTATTAAATAAATGTAATGTTATTGTAAATGTAATTATTATAAACATTAAATTAATTATATATTAATATTGAATATTGATAAAGTGAATAACATATCATAACTTATCTTTACTTTATATTCTGAATAAAAGTTTAAATCTTAAGTTTCGAAAGTATATCGTAGATAAATTACTATTATTAGAAAATTTAAGAAAACGATAATTATTTGTATTTAAATATATTAATATTTCAACAACAAATGGTCTTTGCATAGATGGCGCTACTAAAATTATAATCAGTTGATCGTTTTATAGTAGACGTGTAAGTAGGTAGGAGTGTCCTCTCCCTAGAATTACTACGAAATGTACATGTTCATTAACAATAGGTCATGGATATGTTTGTCCCGACGATAGAGATACTTACAAAGGTAACTCGGATGATTATTCTACGGAAGATTGTAATACAGACGATATCGATGAAAGCAAAGCACATGGTTAACTTAACAGCCGTATCACTGTACAATATGAATCCATACCTACCTATCTTTATTAACTATAGGTATACAACAGTATATTATACACGTTGCACACGTATACTGATAACAGTGTATTTCTGTATAGTGAATATGTTCATTATACGTCTTATTACCACTCACTACTATAAATTCACCTGGCGAGAGAATTCTACATGTTTACATATCAGGTTCAGAGGTCATCCCATATGTGTTTACTGTAATTATACAAATACATTATAATTGGGTAGACTGATATTTTTTATAAATCTACTATGTATTTATTTTACCATTTGAACAATAAGCATGTATTTAGAATTCATTGAATTATTAATACATATATTTATATAAATATAATTCAGTAATATTTTTTATAATTTGTCAATTGATATGAAATATATTTAAATTGTTGTATATATCTGATTATAATATACTTGATATTTGTTATAAATTAAATTAATTATACATTAATTATATACTAATCTAAAATTGTATGATTTATATTTTATATAATGTAAGATATTTATAAAATCGATATATGATCATTAATTTATAATATTAAAAAATAGATATTATATAATTGTTTTTTTTTATTAGGTTAGGTAAAATTATTTTATAATATTACATGAAGGGTGTACTTATTTTTATAAAATTAATATTTTAATTTATTTTATACAGATTTATCATAATTATTAAATCAATCGTGAGTAATTATTTTAAGTAAGTATTACATTATTATAAGTGAATTTAAATTATTATTTACAATATGACGTACCAATGTAAACACATGGCAGATTGTCATTCGAATTGGTGAATAAACTTTATCTAGAACAGCAGTCTACCTAATTATAATGTCTATGTAAGTATATTAAGCTGATCATGTAAAAATATTTGACGATCATACTTACCAATGTATCCCTTAACATCGTCTTTTCATGAGATATTTCAATAAAGACTATAATTAATATTTATTATGTATCTTAATATTATATTATATATATATAATATAATATTAAGATATCTATTATTAAATCGGGAGCAGTAGTAATGCATACTAATGATAACTTGGATATTACACATGTTAGTGTACGTAATATATTTATATATTGTATTATTCAATTTATTTATATTATTAAATTAATACACAACTTACTATTACATAGGAATATATTACAATTTTGTAGTTAGACACCTCGTGTATCCATTATTACTGTTGAGTATTTTTGCAGTGTTAATTGCATGTTACCATATATGTTTTAAAGGTTAGTGAAAATATTCATATACGAAAGTATGTCGTACATCTATATATATATATATGTGTGTGTGTACGTTATGTATATATATATATATATTATATAAATATATATATTATAAAATATAATAAATATAAACACACAGATAATAAAAATAAAGATGCAGTGCAAGGTTATTACCTATGTTTAAGAACATTAATTTCAATATTATTCTATATTGTAATTAATGAATAATAATAAATATCTATATATTTATAATAATGTGTATTATAATATATATTTATAGATTACACTGACTCTGGTTCACAATATTTAGATGGTTTAGTTGTGTATTATATATATATATATATATATATATATATTAATTTTTGAGTGTTAATAATATAATTATTTATAATACATAATACAAATTGATACATAACACATTTATATTATATCAGTATATCATTACAACATTATTATCTTAATTTCATCTCAATATTATTCTGCACTTAGTATCTTGATAATAATTAATAATTATATATATATATATATATATATAAATATATAAATATATAATTATTGAATTACCTTTTAAATGTTTCAGATAATTAAGTAATATTTTATGTTCAAATAAGATCCTTGATAAATAATAAATTTAAGTCGACATCACTAAATGGTTTACAATCGAGAGTACTTCATATCTGCGAGTTTAACTCACTTTTACTTTTACTCCCGTAATTCTTCAATCGTAGGGGGAATCATCCTGATTTTCGCAACAACAAATCCTCTCAATCCATCCCGGTCTTCAGCTTTTCTTAATAGCTCTTGTAGTGGTTGTTCAGTCTATTTATTTATATATGACACCCAGCTGGCTCTTGGCTTTCCTCTTTGAACGTTGCCTTCTACTTTGCCTTGTAGAATATGTTTAGCTAGGTTGTCATGGCGACATATGTTACCAAAGTAATTGAGCTTTCTTCGTTTCACACTGGCAGTTAGAGGTTTGTATACACCAACTTGACAATTTCTTGAACATATATGATTTTTTACATATACATTTATTTTTCGCCGTCGATATGTTATTCCTAAATTATTCTATGGGCTTTACTTTCGAATGTTTATATATTTTGTCCTCTTTTTCTTTTAAAGTCCATGATTCGCATCCATAAAAAAATATGAATAATATTAGTGACTTGTATAAATTAGACTTGATGGGAAATCTAATATTCTTGCTGCGCAATATCGTATCTAGTCTGACCATCGCTGAAGTGGATATTGCTAGTCGAATGTAAAGTTCGTTTTCTGATGAACCAGTTTAACCATTCTTATAATTATGTAATTCATTCCTACTATTTTATCTGAAAATACTATGATATAGAATATTAAGATATATTAAGTTATTATGTAGATAAGAACATGTAATCCTACTGTATATAATCCATATTTTATAAATTATGCCATGGTTATTATAATGCATATTTAACCTTTTGAAATAAATCATGCTATTAAAATGTTATTTATCAGATGATCTAATTACAATAAATATGATAATTATGATATCAATTTATTAAGAACTAAAACAAAGTAATAAACATTCCTTGAAATAAAGAATCCATATAATGTATAACAAATAGAAATATAATTATACATATAATATTTGGAATTATCATATATTACATATAATTTAAAGTATTATTAACCTGTTTATAACAATACTTGTATATATATATATATATATATATATAGTATCATTATTTTAATAATTATATATGATGTTTTAATATTTAAAAATAATAATTTATTCTAAATAATAAATAGGTGAAAGCACGACGAATTAATATTTAATAAAATATTAAAAGTTATGTTATTTGTTTATTGATTCATTATTATATAAATAAATGAATGTGAACTTATTATTTTAATATAATACAAAATATAATATAAACTTTACTAACTAATAATAATATTAGATTATAATATTATATTAATTTATAATATGTAACTAATTTATATTATACAATATATATATATATATATATATATATATATATATATATATATATATATATGTATGACAATAGACTATGAATGCTATGAGATATGAGAATAAAATGGGAATCAATATGCTGCAAATAGTCATTATTTAAATTTATGTATTTACTCTTCTATTAATGTATATTTAAATGTCACTTTTAATCCTAGTCGCTAATTATTATATCTTAATTATATATGATAATTATGTTAATATAAATTACTAAATTTCTTTATTTATTTCCAAGTTGTTCTAAATACTCGTTACAAACATATGCTCATAACGCTCGCTAAAGGCGTTACTTATATAATAACATCACTTTTCTTCCTTATTCGACATCAGCTGATGATGATTTATATCCTGAACAATAGTATCTACAACTGGACAATATGTTTGAGGCGAAGAATTAACCGGATGTTATCCTCGGTAATGACTAATCGGTCGCATGAGCCTCAAGTGCATTACGTGGTGATGTGGGTTATCTCGATACTACTGTCTTTGGCTGTGGCGCCTTAGCAGTCGGTGTTTTATTTACCACCTCAGTTTCTGGTCTTGTAACTGGTTCTGGTATAATTGTTTATCACAATCTGATGGTGAATTAGGTGTATTCGATCTAACTCGTACTCGTACATGATTAGTTTGCGGTCTGGTCGCCTTCCATCCTAGAGTTTTATCCATTTAGGATTGTGAATTTCTTCAATTCTACCTTTGAGTCAATATACTAAATTCAACTCTGCTAGTTCGAGTTCCAGTGAAATTATTGATCCTTTTTAAAGTTAATTTCTCAACCGATAATAACCTTCTTTGAATAAAATTATTCTTTACCGTACATACTTATGTATCAATTTTTCTATACATTTTTCTCCATATTTTCAGTTCTCCATATTTTCACGTATTGTTTAAACTATATATGTATCCATCTTCTGACCATTCTTTATCACAATTAATATAACGGAACAGTCTACTATTTTGCATGAAGTTGGAACATAATGCTTAATAGTATATTAGTAAAAGATTTACTCTAACTTCTATCAGTATTTTCGGAATTAGTAAATCTATAATCAAAGTATATGTATTATCTCTTATTATCGTAAATAATATTGACTCTATAATTTGCTATAAATTACTTCTACTCGTTCTTAATAACTCATGAACATCTAATTATTGGAATGGAATTCGGCAATAGTTCCAAAATTAGTCATTATTTATATATATATATATATATATATATATATATATATATTTTTTGACTGTAACTATTAATGTATATCGTATATATTTAAATGACACTTTAATCATCATCGCCTATTGTTATATCTCACATTCTCACTTGTTACATATTCTTCGACCAATCTTATTCTCTATTGATGATAATACTTCTCCTTCTTGAGGGATATATATTATATTCGCAGGTATTATATAAGGAACTTCTTCAGTTTATTTGCAATTTCTTAACATTTCATAGCTATTTTTACTACTGCTTCTGCTATTCCATTTGCTTTATAGTTTCCAGGGCTAACTGTTTCATGGTTAAATATACTGAGAAAGACCATCCTAATTCTGGTCCATAGTTCTTTTTGTTTGATGATTTCTATATGCGGTTGTGCTGATTGTTTTCTTGAAAAACTGCTACAAACGTCGCACTTTTCTATATAATATATAATGTATTGTAATATTATAGGCAACAAAATTAATGATCTAGCTCTTCTCATATATGGATTAATTCCTTGATGACCATAGTGAAATTTTTCTTTCATATTATTCAATAATTATTTTGGAATCACTAATCTTTCTCCTTTTAATATTAAATTGTTATTCATTACTAAGTATATTTTGTATGTATAAATTGTTATAAAGTGTTATGTATATATTACGAAGAGAGTCAATACTTTAGTACCGTGTTTATTAGACTACTGAATAAAGGAAAGTTCGCCTTTATATAGCCGATGATAACGTACAGTGATGCGTGCCAGACTATGACTAGCATAACCAAGACATATAATAATAAGCATAATGGAATGGTCCATTATGCGTGTTAACGAACAGGGGAGTTATATCACATATAGTGAATAACATAACATAAAGTATCGGAACATATAAGATATTTTCCAGGTTTATACATTATATCATAGATATAAACTTATCCTTTGATCATAAGATTCATTTTTCTTCTTGTAGCTCTACATATGGGCTTGTTTTTAATTGCTACAAGTTATTTATTGTCTGTTATGATGTTTATATGTCGACCATAAATATAGTGTGGACACTTTTATAAACCATTCTGCACCATCTTGACTTAATAATGATCTTATTATATATTCACTCGTATTATTTTCAAGAGTATGCCGTAATATATGGTCGTATAATTTCAACGTAGAATCTTCAGTTATTTTTTGATTTTTATATTATTTAATTCATTTTATTGGAATTCAAACCATGTATATGTTATATCTTTCTTCAATAGTTGCATTATAGGATACATTACTTCATTATAATTAATTTTCCTAGGTAAGTAGTCATCCCTGTGATTCTTCGTACTTCTTTTATATTTGAAGAAGATTTTCTTTATTTATTCTATTTTTCTTCATATATCTGTAAGCCATGTTCGGTTATTTTATGTCTCATAAATACAATGCTTACTTTATCCATTTCTAGATTTTTGTTATTGAGTTTTATATTACCCAGTATTCAATACTCGTGTTTAACTTGGATCAAACTGGGGGAAACTGGGGGAAACTGGGGGACACTGGGGGAATCTGGTCCAAACTTGGATCTAGGTGGTGTAAACTTTGATCATATGTAACTAGTTGAACCTTGGATCATTATACAACAGTTTGATCCAAGTTATTTTTTTAAACTGGTGTAAACTGGGGGAAACTGGGGGAATCTGGTCCAAACTTGGATCTAGGTGGTGTTAACTTGGATCATATTTAACTAGTTGAAACTTGGATCATTATACCACAGTTTGATCCAAGTTATTTTTTTAAACTGGTGTAAACTTGGATTTAGCTGATCCATATTTAACTAGTTAAAATTTGGATCATTATACCACAGTTTGATCCAAGTTATTTTTTTAAACTGGTGTAAACTTGGATTTAGCTGATCCATATTTAACTAGTTGAAACTTGGATCATTATACCACAGTATGATCCAAGTTATTTTTTTAAACTGGTGTAAACTTGGATTTAGCTGGGATTTAGCTCGAGTTAACTTGGATTTAACTCGAGTTAAATTTGGATTTAACTCGAGTTAACTCGAGTAAACTTGGATCTAGCTGGTATTAAACTTGGATTTAACTCTAGTTAACTCGAGTAATCTCGAGTTAAACTTGGATCTAGCTGGTGTAAACTTGGATCATATGTAACTAGTTGAAACTTGGATCATTATACAACAGTTTGATCCAAGTTATTTTTTTAAACTGGTGTAAACTGGGGGAAACTGGGGGAATCTGGTCCAAACTTGGATTTAGGTGGTGTAAACTTGGATCATATTTAACTAGTTGAAACTTGGATCATTATACAACAGTTTGATCCAAGTTATATTTTTAAACTGGTGTAAACTTGGATGTAGCTAATCCATATTTAACTAGTTAAAACTTGGATCATTATACCACAGTTTGATCCAAGTTATTTTTTTCAAACTGGTGTAAACTTGGATTTAGCTGATCCATATTTAACTAGTTGAAACTTGGATCATTATATCACAGTTTACTTACTTACTTACTTATGTTGAGCTCTCGCTCGAATTTTCTTTTCCTTTATACTCCAAACATCTCTGTCCAACATCATCGTCTTTATCTCATGTATATCGTCTAGTCCTATGTCTTCTCTTAGATTACTACACAAGTGATGGTTTTGCGACCTCTTCTTGCACTACTATTTGTCGGTTCCCAAAGGATAAGTTTATGAGCCATTTCGTCCTCTAGCACAATGTACTGTCACGTTACATCATATCATACTTTCAGACCACCGTACTGTCACGTTATATAATATTGTAATGTCACGTTACATCATATCATACTTTCAGCACACCGTACTGTCATGTTATATCATATTGTAATGTCACGTTACATCATATCATACAAATAATACAAATTTAATACAAATAATAATATTTATAACCTTCGAAGTGTATTTATTTACTATTTCAAACCTTCGAAGTGTATTTATTTACTATTCAAAACCTTCAAATACTTAATTTAACTATATGAAAATTTTGAATACATGATTTAATACAAATAATACTATTTATAACCTTCGAAGTGTATTTTACACATTAGAAATGAATAATATAACTATTTGAAAACTTTGAATACTACATTTAATACAAATAATATTATTTATAACATTCGAAGTGTATTTATTTACTATTTCAAACCTTCGAAGTGTATTTATTTACTATTCAAAACCTTCAAATACTTAATTTAACAACATGAAAACTTTGAATACATGATTTAATACAAATAATACTATTTATAACCTTCGAAGTGTATTTATTTACTATTTCAAACCTTCAAAATGAATAATTTAACTATTATAAAACTTTGAATACACGATTTAATACAAATAATATTATTTATAACCTTCGAAGTGTATTTATTTACTATTCAAAACCTTCAAATACTTAATTTAACTATATGAAAACTTTGAATACATGATTTTATACAAATAATACTATTTATAACCTTCGAAGTGTATTTTACACATTAGAAATGAAAAATATCCCAGTAACTAATCCTCTAGCACAACATACTATCACGTTACATCATATCATACTTTCAGCACTCCGTACTGTCACGTTATATAATATTGTAATGTCACGTTACATCATATCATACTTTCAGACCACCGTACTGTCACGTTATATCATATTGTAATGTCACGTTACATCATATCATACTTTCAGCACACCGTACTGTCATGTTATATCATATTGTAATGTCACGTTACATCATATCATACAAATAATAAAAATGTAATACAAATAATACTATATATATAACCTTCGAAGTGTATTTATTTACTATTTCAAACCTTCGAAGTATATTTATTTACTATTCAAAACCTTCAAATACTTAATTTAACTATATGAAAACTTTGAATACATGATTTAATACAAATAATACTATTTATAACCTTCGAAGTGTATTTTACACATTAGAAATGAATAATATAACTATTATAAAACTTTGAATACTAAATTTAATACAAATAATATTATTTATAACCTTCTAAGTGTATTTATTTACTATTTCAAACCTTCAAATACTTAATTTAACTATATGAAAACTTTGAATACACGATTTAATACAAATAATATTATTTCAAACCTTCGAAGTGTATTTATTTACTATTCAAAACCTTCAAATACTTAATTTAACTATATGAAAACTTTGAATACATGATTTAATACAAATAATACCATTTATAACCTTCGAAGTGTATTTTACACATTAGAAATGAATAATATAACTATTATAAAACTTTGAATACTAAATTTAATACAAATAATATTATTTATAACCTTCTAAGTGTATTTATTTACTATTTCAAACCTTCAAAATGAATAATTTAACTATATGAAAACTTTGAATACACGATTTAATACAAATAATATTATTTATAACCTTCGAAATGTATTTATTTACTATTTAAAACCTTCAAATACTTAATTTAACTATATGAAAACTTTGAATACACGATTTAATACAAATAATATTATTTATAACCTTCGAAGTGTATTTATTTACTATTTCAAACCTTCAAATACTTAATTTAACTATATGAAAACTTTGAATACACGATTTAATATAAATAATACTATTTATAACCTTCAAAGTGTATTTCAAACCTTCAAAATGAATAATTTAACTATTAGAAAACTTTGAATACAATATTTAATACAAATAATATTATTTATAAACTTCGAAGTGTATTTATTTACTATTCAAAACCTTCAAATACTTAATTTAACTATATAAAAACTTTGAATACACGATTTAATACAAATAATACTATTTATAACCTTCAAAGTGTATTTTACACATTATAAATGAATAATTTAACTATTAGAAAACTTTGAATACTAAATTTAATACAAATAATATTATTTATAACCTTCTAAGTGTATTTATTTACTATTTCAAACCTTCAAATACTTAATTTAACTATATGAAAACTTTGAATACACGATTTAATACAAATAATATTATTTCAAACCTTCGAAGTGTATTTATTTACTATTCAAAACCTTCAAATACTTAATTTAACTATATGAAAACTTTGAATACATGATTTAATACAAATAATACCATTTATAACCTTCGAAGTGTATTTTACACATTAGAAATGAATAATATAACTATTATAAAACTTTGAATACTAAATTTAATACAAATAATATTATTTATAACCTTCTAAGTGTATTTATTTACTATTTCAAACCTTCAAAATGAATAATTTAACTATATGAAAACTTTGAATACACGATTTAATACAAATAATATTATTTATAACCTTCGAAATGTATTTATTTACTATTTAAAACCTTCAAATACTTAATTTAACTATATGAAAACTTTGAATACACGATTTAATACAAATAATATTATTTATAACCTTCGAAGTGTATTTATTTACTATTTCAAACCTTCAAATACTTAATTTAACTATATGAACACTTTGAATACACGATTTAATATAAATAATACTATTTATAACCTTCAAAGTGTATTTTACACATTATAAATGAATAATTTAACTATTAGAGAACTTTGAATACTAAAGTTAATACAAATAATATTATTTATAACCTTCGAAGTGTATTTATTTACTATTCAAAACCTTCAAATACTTAATTTAACTATATGAAAACTTTGAATACACGATTTAATACAAATAATACTATTTATAACCTTCAAAGTGTATTTTACACATTATAAATGAATAATTTAATTATTAGAAAACTTTGAATACTAAATTTAATACAAATAATATTATTTATAACCTTCTAAGTGTATTTATTTACTATTTCAAACCTTCAAATACTTAATTTAACTATATGAAAACTTTGAATACACGATTTAATACAAATAATATTATTTATAACCTTCGAAGTGTATTTATTTACTATTTCAAACCTTCAAATACTTAATTTAACTATATGAAAACTTTGAATACATGATTTAATACAAATAATACTATTTATAACATTCGAAGTGTATTTTACACATTAGAAATGAATAATATAACTATTATAAAACTTTGAATACAATATTTAATACAAATAATATTATTTATAACCTTCTAAGTGTATTTATTTACTATTTCAAACCTTCAAATACTTAATTTAACTATATGAAAACTTTGAATACACGATTTAATACAAATAATATTATTTATAACCTTCGAAGTGTATTTTACACATTATAAATGAATAATTTAATTATTAGAAAACTTTGAATACTAAATTTAATACAAATAATATTATTTATAACCTTCTAAGTGTATTTATTTACTATTTCAAACCTTCAAATACTTAATTTAACTATATGAAAACTTTGAATACACGATTTAATACAAATAATATTATTTATAACCTTCGAAGTGTATTTATTTACTATTTCAAACCTTCAAATACTTAATTTAACTATATGAAAACTTTGAATACATGATTTAATACAAATAATACTATTTATAACATTCGAAGTGTATTTTACACATTAGAAATGAATAATATAACTATTATAAAACTTTGAATACAATATTTAATACAAATAATATTATTTATAACCTTCTAAGTGTATTTATTTACTATTTCAAACCTTCAAATACTTAATTTAACTATATGAAAACTTTGAATACACGATTTAATACAAATAATATTATTTATAACCTTCGAAGTGTATTTATTTACTATTTAAAACCTTCAAATACTTAATTTAACTATATGAAAACTTTGAATACACGATTTAATACAAATAATACTATTTATAACCTTCGAAGTGTATTTATTTACTATTCAAAACCTTCAAATACTTAATTTAACTATATGAAAACTTTGAATACACGATTTAATACAAATAATACTATTTATAACCTTCAAATTGTATTTTACACATTATAAATGAATAATTTAACTATTAGAAAACTTTGAATACAATATTTAATACAAATAATATTATTTATAACCTTCTAAGTGTATTTATTTACTATTTCAAACCTTCAAATACTTAATTTAACTATATGAAAACTTTGAATACACGATTTAATACAAATAATATTATTTATAACCTTCGAAGTGTATTTATTTACTATTTAAAACCTTCAAATACTTAATTTAACTATATGAAAACTTTGAATACACGATTTAATACAAATAATACTATTTATAACCTTCAAAGTGTATTTATTAACTATTTCAAACCTTCAAATACTTAATTTAACTATATGAAAACTTTGAATACACGATTTAATACAAATAATACTATTTATAACCTTCAAAGTGTATTTTACACATTATAAATGAATAATTTAACTATTAGAAAACTTTGAATACTAAATTTAATACAAATAATATTATTTATAACCTTCTAAGTGTATTTATTTACTATTTCAAACCTTCAAATACTTAATTTAACTATATGAAAACTTTGAATACATGATTTAATACAAATAATACTATTTATAACCTTCGAAGTGTATTTTACACATTAGAAATGAATAATATAACTATTATAAAACTTTGAATACTAAATTTAATACAAATAGGTTATATATTATTTATAACCTTCTAAGTGTATTTATTTACTATTTCAAACCTTCAAATACTTAATTTACTATATGAAAACTTTGAATACACGATTTAATACAAATAATATTATTTATAACCTTCGAAGTGTATTTATTTACTATTTCAAACCTTCAAATACTTAATTTAACTATATGAAAACTTTGAATACACGATTTAATACAAATAATATTATTTATAACCTTCGAAGTGTATTTATTTACTATTTAAAACCTTCAAATACTTAATTTAACTATATGAAAACTTTGAATACACGATTTAATACAAATAATATTATTTATAACCTTCGAAGTATATTTATTTACTATTTCAAACCTTCAAATACTTAATTTAACTATATGAAAACTTTGAATACACGATTTAATACAAATAATACTATTTATAACCTTCAAAGTGTATTTTACACATTATAAATGAATAATTTAACTATTAGAGAACTTTGAATACTAAATTTAATACAAATAATATTATTTATAACCTTCGAAGTGTATTTATTTACTATTCAAAACCTTCAAATACTTAATTTAACTATATGAACACTTTGAATACACGATTTAATACAAATAATACTATTTATAACCTTCAAAGTGTATTTTACACATTATAAATGAATAATTTAACTATTAGAAAACTTTGAATACTAAATTTAATACAAATAATATTATTTATAACCTTCTAAGTGTATTTATTTACTATTTCAAACCTTCAAATACTTAATTTAACTATATGAAAACTTTGAATACACGATTTAATACAAATAATATTATTTATAACCTTCGAAGTGTATTTATTTACTATTTCAAACCTTCAAATACTTAATTTAACTATATGAAAACTTTGAATACATGATTTAATACAAATAATACTATTTATAACCTTCGAAGTGTATTTTACACATTAGAAATGAATAATATAACTATTATAAAACTTTGAATACTAAATTTAATACAAATAGGTTATATATTATTTATAACCTTCTAAGTGTATTTATTTACTATTTCAAACCTTCAAATACTTAATTTAACTATATGAAAACTTTTAATACACGATTTAATACAAATAATATTATTTATAACCTTCGAAGTGTATTTATTTACTATTTCAAACCTTCAAATACTTAATTTAACTATATGAAAACTTTGAATACACGATTTAATACAAATAATATTATTTATAACCTTCGAAGTGTATTTATTTACTATTTAAAACCTTCAAATACTTAATTTAACTATATGAAAACTTTGAATACACGATTTAATACAAATTATATTATTTATAACCTTCGAAGTGTATTTATTTACTATTTCAAACCTTCAAATACTTAATTTAACTATATGAAAACTTTGAATACACGATTTAATACAAATAATACTATTTATAACCTTCAAAGTGTATTTTACACATTATAAATGAATAATTTAACTATTAGAGAACTTTGAATACTAAATTTAATACAAATAATATTATTTATAACCTTCGAAGTGTATTTATTTACTATTCAAAACCTTCAAATACTTAATTTAACTATATGAAAACTTTGAATACACGATTTAATACAAATAATACTATTTATAACCTTCTAAGTGTATTTATTTACTATTTCAAACCTTCAAATACTTAATTTAACTATATGAAAACTTTGAATACACGATTTAATACAAATAATACTATTTATAACCTTCGAAGTGTATTTATTTACTATTCAAAACCTTCAAATACTTAATTTAACTATATGAAAACTTTGAATACACGATTTAATACAAATAATACTATTTATAACCTTCAAATTGTATTTTACACATTATAAATGAATAATTTAACTATTAGAAAACTTTGAATACAATATTTAATACAAATAATATTATTTATAACCTTCTAAGTGTATTTATTTACTATTTCAAACCTTCAAATACTTAATTTAACTATATGAAAACTTTGAATACACGATTTAATACAAATAATATTATTTATAACCTTCGAAGTGTATTTATTTACTATTTAAAACCTTCAAATACTTAATGTAACTATATGAAAACTTTGAATACACGATTTAATACAAATAATACTATTTATAACCTTCAAAGTGTATTTATTAACTATTTCAAACCTTCAAATACTTAATTTAACTATATGAAAACTTTGAATACACGATTTAATACAAATAATACTATTTATAACCTTCAAAGTGTATTTTACACATTATAAATGAATAATTTAACTATTAGAAAACTTTGAATACTAAATTTAATACAAATAATATTATTTATAACCTTCTAAGTGTATTTATTTACTATTTCAAACCTTCAAATACTTAATTTAACTATATGAAAACTTTGAATACATGATTTAATACAAATAATACTATTTATAACCTTCGAAGTGTATTTTACACATTAGAAATGAATAATATAACTATTATAAAACTTTGAATACTAAATTTAATACAAATAGGTTATATATTATTTATAACCTTCTAAGTGTATTTATTTACTATTTCAAACCTTCAAATACTTAATTTACTATATGAAAACTTTGAATACACGATTTAATACAAATAATATTATTTATAACCTTCGAAGTGTATTTATTTACTATTTCAAACCTTCAAATACTTAATTTAACTATATGAAAACTTTGAATACACGATTTAATACAAATAATACTATTTATAACCTTCAAAGTGTATTTTACACATTATAAATGAATAATTTAACTATTAGAAAACTTTGAATACAATATTTAATACAAATAATATTATTTATAACCTTCTAAGTGTATTTATTTACTATTTCAAACCTTCAAATACTTAATTTAACTATATGAAAACTTTGAATACACGATTTAATACAAATAATATTATTTATAACCTTCGAAGTGTATTTATTTACTATTTAAAACCTTCAAATACTTAATTTAACTATATGAAAACTTTGAATACACGATTTAATACAAATAATACTATTTATAACCTTCAAAGTGTATTTATTAACTATTTCAAACCTTCAAATACTTAATTTAACTATATGAAAACTTTGAATACACGATTTAATACAAATAATACTATTTATAACCTTCAAAGTGTATTTTACACATTATAAATGAATAATTTAACTATTAGAAAACTTTGAATACTAAATTTAATACAAATAATATTATTTATAACCTTCTAAGTGTATTTATTTACTATTTCAAACCTTCAAATACTTAATTTAACTATATGAAAACTTTGAATACATGATTTAATACAAATAATACTATTTATAACCTTCGAAGTGTATTTTACACATTAGAAATGAATAATATAACTATTATAAAACTTTGAATACTAAATTTAATACAAATAGGTTATATATTATTTATAACCTTCTAAGTGTATTTATTTACTATTTCAAACCTTCAAATACTTAATTTACTATATGAAAACTTTGAATACACGATTTAATACAAATAATATTATTTATAACCTTCGAAGTGTATTTATTTACTATTTCAAACCTTCAAATACTTAATTTAACTATATGAAAACTTTGAATACACGATTTAATACAAATAATATTATTTATAACCTTCGAAGTGTATTTATTTACTATTTAAAACCTTCAAATACTTAATTTAACTATATGAAAACTTTGAATACACGATTTAATACAAATAATATTATTTATAACCTTCGAAGTATATTTATTTACTATTTCAAACCTTCAAATACTTAATTTAACTATATGAAAACTTTGAATACACGATTTAATACAAATAATACTATTTATAACCTTCAAAGTGTATTTTACACATTATAAATGAATAATTTAACTATTAGAGAACTTTGAATACTAAATTTAATACAAATAATATTATTTATAACCTTCGAAGTGTATTTATTTACTATTCAAAACCTTCAAATACTTAATTTAACTATATGAACACTTTGAATACACGATTTAATACAAATAATACTATTTATAACCTTCAAAGTGTATTTTACACATTATAAATGAATAATTTAACTATTAGAAAACTTTGAATACTAAATTTAATACAAATAATATTATTTATAACCTTCTAAGTGTATTTATTTACTATTTCAAACCTTCAAATACTTAATTTAACTATATGAAAACTTTGAATACACGATTTAATACAAATAATATTATTTATAACCTTCGAAGTGTATTTATTTACTATTTCAAACCTTCAAATACTTAATTTAACTATATGAAAACTTTGAATACATGATTTAATACAAATAATACTATTTATAACCTTCGAAGTGTATTTTACACATTAGAAATGAATAATATAACTATTATAAAACTTTGAATACTAAATTTAATACAAATAGGTTATATATTATTTATAACCTTCTAAGTGTATTTATTTACTATTTCAAACCTTCAAATACTTAATTTAACTATATGAAAACTTTTAATACACGATTTAATACAAATAATATTATTTATAACCTTCGAAGTGTATTTATTTACTATTTCAAACCTTCAAATACTTAATTTAACTATATGAAAACTTTGAATACACGATTTAATACAAATAATATTATTTATAACCTTCGAAGTGTATTTATTTACTATTTAAAACCTTCAAATACTTAATTTAACTATATGAAAACTTTGAATACACGATTTAATACAAATAATATTATTTATAACCTTCGAAGTGTATTTATTTACTATTTCAAACCTTCAAATACTTAATTTAACTATATGAAAACTTTGAATACACGATTTAATACAAATAATACTATTTATAACCTTCAAAGTGTATTTTACACATTATAAATGAATAATTTAACTATTAGAGAACTTTGAATACTAAATTTAATACAAATAATATTATTTATAACCTTCGAAGTGTATTTATTTACTATTCAAAACCTTCAAATACTTAATTTAACTATATGAAAACTTTGAATACACGATTTAATACAAATAATACTATTTATAACCTTCTAAGTGTATTTATTTACTATTTCAAACCTTCAAATACTTAATTTAACTATATGAAAACTTTGAATACACGATTTAATACAAATAATATTATTTATAACCTTCGAAGTGTATTTATTTACTATTTCAAACCTTCAAATACTTAATTTAACTATATGAAAACTTTGAATACATGATTTAATACAAATAATACTATTTATAACCTTCGAAGTGTATTTTACACATTAGAAATGAATAATATAACTATTATAAAACTTTGAATACTAAATTTAATACAAATAGGTTATATATTATTTATAACCTTCTAAGTGTATTTATTTACTATTTCAAACCTTCAAATACTTAATTTAACTATATGAAAACTTTGAATACACGATTTAATACAAATAATATTATTTATAACCTTCGAAGTGTATTTATTTACTATTTCAAACCTTCAAATACTTAATTTAACTATATGAAAACTTTGAATACACGATTTAATACAAATAATATTATTTATAACCTTCGAAGTGTATTTATTTACTATTCAAAACCTTCAAATACTTAATTTAACTATATGAAAACTTTGAATACACGATTTAATACAAATAATACTATTTATAACCTTCAAATTGTATTTTACACATTATAAATGAATAATTTAACTATTATAAAACTTTGAATACAATATTTAATACAAATAATATTATTTATAACCTTCTAAGTGTATTTATTTACTATTTCAAACCTTCAAATACTTAATTTAACTATATGAAAACTTTGAATACACGATTTAATACAAATAATATTATTTATAACCTTCGAAGTGTATTTATTTATTATTTAAAACCTTCAAATACTTAATTTAACTATATGAAAACTTTGAATACACGATTTAATACAAATAATACTATTTATAACCTTCAAAGTGTATTTATTAACTATTTCAAACCTTCAAAATGAATAATTTAACTATTAGAAAACTTTGAATACACGATTTAATACAAATAATATTATATATAACCTTCGAAGTGTATTTATTTACTATTTAAAACTTTCAAATACTTAATTAACTATATGAAAACTTTGAATACACGATTTAATACAAATAATACTATTTATAACCTTGAAAGTGTACTTTACACATTATAAATGAATAATTTAACTATTAGAAAACTTTGAATACTAAATTTAATACAAATAATATTATTTATAACCTTCTAAGTGTATTTATTTACTATTTCAAACCTTCAAATACTTAATTTAACTATATGAAAACTTTGAATACACGATTTAATACAAATAATATTATTTATAACCTTCGAAGTGTATTTATTTACTATTCAAAACCTTCAAATACTTAATTTAACTATATGAAAACTTTGAATACACGATTTAATACAAATAATACTATTTATAACCTTCAAAGTGTATTTTACACATTATAAATGAATAATTTAACTATTAGAAAAATTTGAATACTAAATTTAATACAAATAATATTATTTATAACCATCGAAGTGTATTTATTTACTATTCAAAACCTTCAAATACTTAATTTAACAATATGAAAACTTTGAATACACGATTTAATACAAATAATACTATTTATATCCTTCAAAGTGTATTTACACATTATAAATGAATAATTTAACTATTAGAAAACTTTGAATACAATATTTAATACAAATAATATTATTTATAACCTTCTAAGTGTATTTATTTACTATTTCAAACCTTCAAATACTTAATTTAACTATATGAAAACTTTGAATACACGATTTAATACAAATAATATTATTTATAACCTTCGAAGTGTATTTATTTACTATTCAAAACCTTCAAATACTTAATTTAACTATATGAAAACTTTGAATACACGATTTAATACAAATAATACTATTTATAACCTTAAAAGTGTATTTTACACATTATAAATGAATAATTTAACTATTAGAGAACTTTGAATACTAAATTTAATACAAATAATATTATTTATAACCTTCGAAGTGTATTTATTTACTATTCAAAACCTTCAAATACTTAATTTAACTATATGAAAACTTTGAATACACGATTTAATACAAATAATACTATTTATAACCTTCAAAGTGTATTTTACACATTATAAATGAATAATTTAACTATTAGAAAACTTTGAATACTAAATTTAATACAAATAATATTATTTATAACCTTCTAAGTGTATTTATTTACTATTTCAAACCTTCAAATACTTAATTTAACTATATGAAATCTTTGAATACACGATTTAATACAAATAATATTATTTATAACCTTCGAAGTGTATTTATTTACTATTTCAAACCTTCAAATACTTAATTTAACTATATGAAAACTTTGAATACATGATTTAATACAAATAATACTATTTATAACATTCGAAGTGTATTTTACACATTAGAAATGAATAATATAACTATTATAAAACTTTGAATACAATATTTAATACAAATAATATTATTTATAACCTTCTAAGTGTATTTATTTACTATTTCAAACCTTCAAATACTTAATTTAACTATATGAAAACTTTGAATACACGATTTAATACAAATAATATTATTTATAACCTTCAAAGTGTATTTATTTACTATTTAAAACCTTCAAATACTTAATTTAACTATATGAAAACTTTGAATACACGATTTAATACAAATAATACTATTTATAACCTTCGAAGTGTATTTATTTACTATTCAAAACCTTCAAATACTTAATTTAACTATATGAAAACTTTGAATACACGATTTAATACAAATAATATTATTTATAACCTTCGAAGTGTATTTATTCACTATTTCAAACCTTCAAATACTTAATTTAACTATATGAAAACTTTGAATACACGATTTAATACAAATAATATTATTTATAACCTTCGAAGTGTATTTATTTACTATTTAAAACCTTCAAATACTTAATTTAACTATATGAAAACTTTGAATACACGATTTAATACAAATAATATTATTTATAACCTTCGAAGTGTATTTATTTACTATTTCAAACCTTCAAATACTTAATTTAACTATATGAAAACTTTGAATACACGATTTAATACAAATAATACTATTTATAACCTTCAAAGTGTATTTTACACATTATAAATGAATAATTTAACTATTAGAGAACTTTGAATACTAAATTTAATACAAATAATATTATTTATAACCTTCGAAGTGTATTTATTTACTATTCAAAACCTTCAAATACTTAATTTAACTATATGAACACTTTGAATACACGATTTAATACAAATAATACTATTTATAACCTTCAAAGTGTATTTTACACATTATAAATGAATAATTTAACTATTAGAAAACTTTGAATACTAAATTTAATACAAATAATATTATTTATAACCTTCTAAGTGTATTTATTTACTATTTCAAACCTTCAAATACTTAATTTAACTATATGAAAACTTTGAATACACGATTTAATACAAATAATATTATTTATAACCTTCGAAGTGTATTTATTTACTATTTCAAACCTTCAAATACTTAATTTAACTATATGAAAACTTTGAATACATGATTTAATACAAATAATACTATTTATAACCTTCGAAGTGTATTTTACACATTAGAAATGAATAATATAACTATTATAAAACTTTGAATACTAAATTTAATACAAATAGGTTATAAATTATTTATAACCTTCTAAGTGTATTTATTTACTATTTCAAACCTTCAAATACTTAATTTAACTATATGAAAACTTTTAATACACGATTTAATACAAATAATATTATTTATAACCTTCGAAGTGTATTTATTTACTATTTCAAACCTTCAAATACTTAATTTAACTATATGAAAACTTTGAATACACGATTTAATACAAATAATATTATTTATAACCTTCGAAGTGTATTTATTTACTATTTAAAACCTTCAAATACTTAATTTAACTATATGAAAACTTTGAATACACGATTTAATACAAATAATATTATTTATAACCTTCGAAGTGTATTTATTTACTATTTCAAACCTTCAAATACTTAATTTAACTATATGAAAACTTTGAATACACGATTTAATACAAATAATACTATTTATAACCTTCAAAGTGTATTTTACACATTATAAATGAATAATTTAACTATTAGAGAACTTTGAATACTAAATTTAATACAAATAATATTATTTATAACCTTCGAAGTGTATTTATTTACTATTCAAAACCTTCAAATACTTAATTTAACTATATGAAAACTTTGAATACACGATTTAATACAAATAATACTATTTATAACCTTCAAAGTGTATTTTACACATTATAAATGAATAATTTAACTATTAGAAAACTTTGAATACTAAATTTAATACAAATAATATTATTTATAACCTTCTAAGTGTATTTATTTACTATTTCAAACCTTCAAATACTTAATTTAACTATATGAAAACTTTGAATACACGATTTAATACAAATAATATTATTTATAACCTTCGAAGTGTATTTATTTACTATTTCAAACCTTCAAATACTTAATTTAACTATATGAAAACTTTGAATACATGATTTAATACAAATAATACTATTTATAACCTTCGAAGTGTATTTTACACATTAGAAATGAATAATATAATTATTATAAAACTTTGAATACTAAATTTAATACAAATAGGTTATATATTATTTATAACCTTCTAAGTGTATTTAT
This sequence comes from Osedax fenrisi, assembly GCA_964019155.1. Taxonomy (NCBI): domain Eukaryota; kingdom Metazoa; phylum Annelida; class Polychaeta; order Sabellida; family Siboglinidae; genus Osedax; species Osedax fenrisi. Next base: position 44,724,002 of record OZ025244.1, on the reverse strand, counting down.
TTACTATTTCAAACCTTCAAATACTTAATTTAACTATATGAAAACTTTGAATACACGATTTAATACAAATAATATTATTTATAACCTTCGAAGTGTATTTATTTACTATTCAAAACCTTCAAATACTTAATTTAACTATATGAAAACTTTGAATACACGATTTAATACAAATAATATTATTTATAACCTTCGAAGTGTATTTATTTACTATTCAAAACCTTCAAATACTTAATTTAACTATATGAAAACTTTGAATACACGATTTAATACAAATAATACTATTTATAACCTTCAAATTGTATTTTACACATTATAAATGAATAATTTAACTATTAGAAAACTTTGAATACAATATTTAATACAAATAATATTATTTATAACCTTCTAAGTGTATTTATTTACTATTTCAAACCTTCAAATACTTAATTTAACTATATGAAAACTTTGAATACACGATTTAATACAAATAATATTATTTATAACCTTCGAAGTGTATTTATTTACTATTTAAAACCTTCAAATACTTAATTTAACTATATGAAAACTTTGAATACACGATTTAATACAAATAATACTATTTATAACCTTCAAAGTGTATTTATTAACTATTTCAAACCTTCAAAATGAATAATTTAACTATTAGAAAACTTTGAATACACGATTTAATACAAATAATATTATATATAACCTTCGAAGTGTATTTATTTACTATTTAAAACTTTCAAATACTTAATTAACTATATGAAAACTTTGAATACACGATTTAATACAAATAATACTATTTATAACCTTGAAAGTGTACTTTACACATTATAAATGAATAATTTAACTATTAGAAAACTTTGAATACTAAATTTAATACAAATAATATTATTTATAACCTTCTAAGTGTATTTATTTACTATTTCAAACCTTCAAATACTTAATTTAACTATATGAAAACTTTGAATACACGATTTAATACAAATAATATTATTTATAACCTTCGAAGTGTATTTATTTACTATTCAAAACCTTCAAATACTTAATTTAACTATATGAAAACTTTGAATACACGATTTAATACAAATAATACTATTTATAACCTTCAAAGTGTATTTTACACATTATAAATGAATAATTTAACTATTAGAAAAATTTGAATACTAAATTTAATACAAATAATATTATTTATAACCATCGAAGTGTATTTATTTACTATTCAAAACCTTCAAATACTTAATTTAACAATATGAAAACTTTGAATACACGATTTAATACAAATAATACTATTTATATCCTTCAAAGTGTATTTACACATTATAAATGAATAATTTAACTATTAGAAAACTTTGAATACAATATTTAATACAAATAATATTATTTATAACCTTCTAAGTGTATTTATTTACTATTTCAAACCTTCAAATACTTAATTTAACTATATGAAAACTTTGAATACACGATTTAATACAAATAATATTATTTATAACCTTCGAAGTGTATTTATTTACTATTCAAAACCTTCAAATACTTAATTTAACTATATGAAAACTTTGAATACACGATTTAATACAAATAATACTATTTATAACCTTCAAAGTGTATTTTACACATTATAAATGAATAATTTAACTATTAAAGAACTTTGAATACTAAATTTAATACAAATAATATTATTTATAACCTTCGAAGTGTATTTATTTACTATTCAAAACCTTCAAATACTTAATTTAACTATATGAAAACTTTGAATACACGATTTAATACACATAATATTATTTAAAACCTTCGAAATGTATTTATTTACTTTTTCAAACCTTCAAAATGAATAATTTAACTATTATAAAACTTTGAATACTAAATTTAATACAAATAATACTATTTATAACCTTCGAAGTGTATTTATTTACTATTTCAAACCTTCGAAGTGTATTTATTTACTATTCAAAACCTTCAAATACTTAATTTAACTATATGAAAACTTTGAATACATTATTTAATACAAATAATACTATTTATAACCTTCGAAGTGTATTTTACACATTATAAATGAATAATATAACTATTATAAAACTTTGAATACTAAATTTAATACAAATAATACTATTTATAACCTTCGAAGTGTATTTTACACATTAGAAATGAATAATATAACTATTAGAAAACTTCGAATACATGATTTAATACACTTAATATTATTTAAAACCTTTGAAGTGTATTTATTTACTATTTCAAACCTTCAAAATGAATAATTTAATAAAAATAATACTATTTGAAACCTTCGAAGTATATTTATTTGTTATATGGCACAACAATGTCTATAAAATTAATATAAGATATCAATATATATATATATATATATATATATATATATATATATATTCTGTATATTAATTTTACATTCCTATATTTGTTTTACATATTCTCATATTTATTAATTTAATTCAACTTACAGAAGCTGTATCCCAAATACATAAGGAAGTTACTACGACGGAAACTACTAATATTATAGAAACTTTTTAAAAAAATAATCAAAGGGTTAAAAAATAAATGAATTTTTTACATTTTGTATTTATTAACAATTATATTAATTTAACTCAAATTTAATATAATATATTCATATTTAGTAGTAAAATAATAAATATTAGTATAGTATTATTATTATAATATATATTGAAATATATTTTAATTTATAAAAATAAATATTTTTTTATGTATATATTCTTTGAACGTTATGCTAACTTATAAATAAATAAACTGATTTCTGAAAACTTCCTTGGATTTAACCGGTCATGAATTTGTATTATCCTCTATTCTTCTTGATGTAAGCTATAATTATTTATATTATAGTTATTTTAATATTGCTAACTTATTTAATTTAGATTAATATCGAGCTGAACTTGGATTGAACTTCATTTGTCTCGAGTTGAACTTGGATTTAGATCGATGTAAGCTGCATTTAACTTGAGTAAACTTGGATTTAACTCGAGTTAACTTGGATTTAACTCGAGTAAACTTGGATTTAACTGGGATTTAGCTAGAGTAAAACTGGGATTTAACTCGAGTTAACTTGGATTTAACTCGAGTTAACTCGAGTAAACTTGGATCTAGCTGGTGTTAAACTTGGATTTAACTCGAGTTAACTCGAGTAATCTCGAGTTAAACTTGGATTTAACTCGAGATAACTCGAGTAAACTTGGATCTAGCTGGTGTTAAACTTGGATTTAACTCGAGTTAACTCGAGTAATCTCGAGTTAAACTTGGATCTAGCTGGTGTTTAAAGTGTTACCAAATTACCGAGCTAAACACGAGTTTTAAACTCGAGATAAATCCAAGTTAAACACGAGTTTTGAATACTGGGTATTGTATTCGTATCTTTTGAATATTTCTTTAAGGTTCTTATTGTGGTATTTAACATCTTTCACATGTATCATGCTAATCAGAAAATTCAATAATCAGAAAACTGGTAGCTGTATATATGATGCAATCTAGAGATAGTATTATATGTTCATGTCCGCTAATAAGCTATAACCCTGGATGCGTTGTTTTTCCGAAATGTGTATAAATGTATACAATTATATGTAGTACAATAATGGATATATCCCCCCAACATTTTATGAGGGATATTTAATATATATATATATATATTAACAAATATTGATATTATAAGTAGTACGCATTCATAACAAGTAGGCCTAATTTAAAAAATGAAATACTATAAAATTCTATTTTTAAATTATATTTAATAAAATCATTTCTAAATTAAAAATAATAATTTATAAACAAATATTTATTTAATATTATAACTAGTTTATGTAAAAGTAATTTGTAAAATTTACATACCTAATTATAGATATATATATATATATATATATATAGATTTATTCCGAAGAAATACAAGTACTTATATTGCTAAACCTTTATTAAAATGGATATAGTTTTAGTATTAATGTCAATATTATTAATTGATGTCAAGTATGTGTATTCTGAGTTAGTACCATCATATTTATAGAAGTATAAATATATAGAAGTATTGAAATATATATATATATATATATATATATATATATATATATATATATATATATATGTTAATATATGATATCTTAAATTATTTAAATGATTAAACAAATACGATATCGGTACCTTACAATATAATAAATATATTAAAACTAATGTTATCATTGTCCTATATATGCCCACAAATTTCATAACTTTACGCATTATATATGCATACTAACGTTAAAATTCAGCTAAAGATGTATGTGTCCGATAAGATGATAAGTTATATATATATATATATATATATATATATACATATGATACTATCAATATATTCCTTCCACTAACCTAATATAGTGGTTTCAATATTTATATTGGTATACAATTATGATCCTTCTCCTTAAATTTGATTATTATTATGATTATGCTAATAAAAGAGAACATATTAAACATTATAATATACTTGTTATGTTATATACATTTAGAAATGTATATACTTGTATGATGTCTCCCACCTTAGATATTTCTCAGAGCTGATCAATTACTGTAACTATCCGTGTAAATGACTCATACTTATGGTGTTTTCTGCAACGCTTATTATCTGTATTTCATGTACTACGAAATACAAACATCGGGCTGATGTGTTTGCCTTTTAGTATTATATTTAACGCAACAACTATTAAAATAGGCTATTGTCCTATACGATTAATGGGAAATTAGGATAATTCTTAGGATAATTAATCAACATCAATTAGTTAGTCTATATTAAATATCACGTGTGACTCGAAATCATTCACGAAATTAAGAATATATTTAGAAATAAGAGAGAGGATATACCTCGCTCGTTTCTAAATACAAACTATTTCAATATTTCAGGTCCGAGTTCAGATGCTACGTGTGTTCGGGGACGGAGTATAACGTTACCATGACTAGCGACGACGTCTACGATATGCCGTGTTTGGCGTTGGTGTATCGACACAAGGTGTGCGGCCTAGATCAAGTGTGTCTTACCAGCGTCGAACTTAAGACGGCGCTGGTACCCGCGCTCGAGTCGGAGTTCAACGACTACGTAGTGACGAAGGTTTTCCATACCACATCCTCATCCCAATTCCTCATAATTACGAAGTAATAATCATTTTATTATCATCGTAACATGAATAAAATGTAGTGAATATATGTAGTGAATATATGTATATATATATATATATATATATATATATATATATATATATTATTAATGTTTGTTTATGATTAGTTTCCATTTATTATATTTTATTTAGTTGTGATCAATACGATCATGAAGAGGTCGACAAATTCAACTCTAATATTCCAATTTTTTGTACACCATTTTGAGTTATATATATATATATATATATAAAAACTTAACCAATTGTTATGATCATAACTTATAATTAAATACACATATATATATATATATATATATATGTGTTGTTTACCAATATGATTAACTCATATTTCTATAAATGTACTATGATATTTACAGTTTTAACTCTGTAATCAATTAAACTAATATAATTAACTTAGTTTCTCGTAGTAAGTTATTTCCTCAGCCACGTAACACAACACAAACACTAACGTTATATCTTAATGTAAATATTGCGTAATAAAATTGCATAATTTTAGCTTACGGTTGTAAGGGATTGTCATACGGTGCCATTCAAAGAATATTCATCAAATGAAATTAGATCAACTATTAATTATGAAGGTACACATACTATATATATAACATATTTAATTCAGTATATTATGTAAATATTAATTACTTAATAACTAATACACAAGGACATAGAATAAGTAGGTTGACATATTTTTGCAGACACAATTTTTGCAATGATGATAATCTATATTTTAAATTACGAAATGAAGGTAAACAATACTATATATATATATATATATATATATATATAATATATATTATATTTAAATATAACGCATTATTACGGTAAATTTATATATAAATCAATATCCAATATTTTATAAAAATAATAATACTTACGTGTAATAATTTATATATATATATTTATATATTACAGGTTGGAAGTTTTTTAAAAATTGCAAGGTATGCGAGGTAATAATAGACGACATTACTGATCATGATAATTATTGCATAATGAATAATAATAGTACAAATGATGGTTATTAAAATAATATAATATATATGTGAACTAATTATTTACTAATAATTATAATATTAAAAATAATAATATAGTATAATATCTAATAGTAAACACATTTAATATAATACAAAAAATATACGAAAACAATAAATATTCCTAGTTCAGAACAAGATTAATGAATTAATTATAATGATAACAATAACATATATAAAGTGTATACGCTATAGTGTATATTATAATTATATATTATTAAAATATACTAATTAGATTATAAAATAAGTCATGTATAAGTTAACTCTAAAATAAATTATATGATGATGGTGAGTATCTCTTTATTTAGCACAACAATTAGGACCATGTAGACTCTTTTCTCACGCGAGGAGAAAATAATAATAAAATACCCATAAATAGAACAATCTATTAGCCGTAAATAATTATAATTATCAAATAGACTATACAAATAATGCTAAGATAACACATGATAAAAATAACGAATAAGTAAAGAATAATTTATATGGTTACCCAGTAAACAAAAACATACAAATATGAACATATTTATGATCATAATATGAACATATTTATGATCATAATATGAACATATTTATATGATTCTGCATATTTATTTGACAACATATTATGTGCATAATATGTGCATATTAATATGCTATCACATACATATAATTTTCATAAAAATATGTATTTTACAACATATTATTATGAAGATATTATGAACATAATATATTCATATTAATATTTTATCACACAAATATAATTTTCATAAAAATATTTATTTGACAACATATTATTATGAAAATAGTGGAAAGTAACCTAATGTGGATACTTTAACAATAAATGGTCTTAACATTTTATGACTCATTATTTGTATTCACAAATTTCAAAATATTAATATTATATGATTATATTATAGATATTATTGTGATTTTAAAATTGTATTTAATCTTTTAATTCCATAGATAACGGGGGTGTCCGTATTCGGTACCCGTGTCCGAATAAGGACACTCTGTGTTATAATACGGAAACCCTATATACCAATAGATAAACTATATAGTATGCATGAATCAATCAGACAAATTACAAGTACATTATTTATAATTAATTTTATGAACAATTTATTATAATTTAATTAATTAATAATTTATTTAATTTTATTATTTTTTTAATTAATAATATAATTTAAGTATAAAAATAATAAAAATGTTAGATTTAGATTTATTGGTTATATTAATATTATAACGCACGCGATTTCTATGAAAATGAAAATAGTTCATACGCTGCGCGCTGATTGGTTATAGGGTATTAATATATATAGATTGTCTGTATTAGGGATTTATATTATAATATATACGTATAGATATATGTATACGTATACGTATAGATATATGTTTATAACATAATGAATATTTTATAACAATTATAGCTTATTATATTATATTATTGCTTTATTTTTTTAATAATATAGTGTTATCCCAGTATTCAAAACTCGTGTTTAACTTGGATTTATCTCGAGTTTAAAACTCGTGTTTAGCTCGGTAATTTGGTAACACTTTAAACACCAGCTAGATCCAAGTTTAACTCGAGATTACTCGAGTTAACTCGAGTTAAATCCAAGTTTAACACCAGCTAGACCAAGTTTACTCGAGTTAACTCGAGTTAAATCCAAGTTAACTCGAGTTAAATCCAAGTTTACTCGAGTTAAATCCAAGTTAACTCGAGTTAAATCCCAGTTTTACTCTAGCTAAATCCCAGTTAAATCAAAGTTTACTCGAGTTAAATCCAAGTTTACTCGAGTTAAATCCAAGTTTACTCAAGTTAAATGCAGCCTACATCGATCTAAATCCAAGTTCAACTCGAGACAAATGAAGTTCAATCCAAGTTCAGCTCGAGATTAATCCAAATTAAATAAATTAGCAATATTAAAATAACTATAATATAATTAATTATAGCTTACATCAAGAAGAATAGAGAATAATACAAATTCATGACCGGTTAAATCCAAGGAAGTTTTCAGAAATCAGTTTATTTATTTATAAGTTAGCATAACGTTCAAAGAATATATACATAAAATAAATATTTATGTTTATAAATTAAAATATATTTCAATATATATTATAATAATAATACTATACTAATATTTATTATTTTACTACTAAATATGAATATATTATATTTAATTTGAGTTAAATTAATATAATTGTTAATAAATACAAAATGTAAAACATTAATTTATTTGTTAACCCTTTTATTATTTTTAAAAAAATGTTCTATAATATTAGTAGTTTCCGTCGTAGTAACTTCCTTATGTATTTGGGATACAGCTTCTGTAAGTTGAATTAAATTAATAAATATGAGAATATGTAAAACAAATATAGGAATGTAAAATTAATATACAGAATATATATATATATATATATATATATATATATATATTGATATCTTATATTAATTTTATAGACATTGTTGTGCCATATAAAAAATAAATACACTTCGAAGGTTTCAAATAGTATTATTTTTATTAAATTATTCATTTTGAAGGTTTGAAATAGTAAATAAATACACTTCAAAGGTTTTAAATAATATTATGTGTATTAAATCATGTATTCGAAGTTTTCTAATAGTTATATTATTCATTTCTAATGTGTAAAATACACTTCGAAGGTTATAAATAGTATTATTTGTATTAAATCATGTATTCAAAGTTTTCATATAGTTAAATTAAGTATTTGAAGGTTTTGAATAGTAAATAAATACACTTCGAAGGTTTGAAATAGTAAATAAATACACTTCGAAGGTTATAAATAATATTATTTGTATTAAATCGTGTATTCAAAGTTTTCATATAGTTAAATTAAGTATTTGAAGGTTTTGAATAGTAAATAAATACACTTCGAAGGTTTGAAATAGTAAATAAATACACTTAGAAGGTTATAAATAATATTATTTGTATTAAATTTAGTATTCAAAGTTTTATAATAGTTATATTATTCATTTCTAATGTGTAAAATACACTTCGAAGGTTATAAATAGTATTATTTGTATTAAATCATGTATTCAAAGTTTTCATATAGTTAAATTAAGTATTTGAAGGTTTTGAATAGTAAATAAATACACTTCGAAGGTTTGAAATAGTAAATAAATACACTTCGAAGGTTATAAATAATATTATTTGTATTAAATCGTGTATTCAAAGTTTTCTAATATTTAAATTATTCATTTTGAAGGTTTGAAATAGTAAATAAATACACTTCGAATGTTATAAATAATATTATTTGTATTAAATCGTGTATTCAAAGTGTTCATATAGTTAAATTAATTATTTGAAGGTTTGAAATAGTAAATAAATACACTTCGAAGGTTTGAAATAGTAAATAAATACACTTCGAAGGTTATATATAATATTATTTTTATTACATTTAGTATTCAAAGTTTTCAAATAGTTATATTATTCATTTCTAATGTGTAAAATACACTTCGAAGGTTATAAATAGTATTATTTGTATTAAATCATGTATTCAAAGTTTTCATATAGTTAAATTAAGTATTTGAAGGTTTTGAATAGTAAATAAATACACTTCGAAGGTTTGAAATAGTAAATAAATACACTTCGAAGGTTATAAATAGTATTATTTGTATTAATTTTGTATTATTTGTATGATATGATGTAACGTGACATTACAATATTATATAACATGACAGTACGGTGTGCTGAAAGTATAATATGATGTAACGTGACATTACAATATGATATAACGTGACAGTACGGTGGTCTGAAAGTATGATATGATGTAACGTGACAGTACAATGTGATAGAGGACGAAATGGCTCATAATCTTATCCTTTGGGAACCGACAAATGGTAGTGCAAGAAGAGGTCGCAAAACCATCACTTGTGTAGATAATCTAAGAAAAGACATAGGACTAGACAATATACATGAGATAAAGACGATGATGTTGGACAGAGATGTTTGGAGTATAAAGGAAAAGAAAATTCGAGCGAGAGTTCAACATAAGTAAGTAAGTAAGTAAACTGTGATATAATGATCCAAGTTTCAACTAGTTAAATATGGATCAGCTAAATCCAAGTTTACACCAGTTTGAAAAAAATAACTTGGATCAAACTGTGGTATAATGATCCAAGTTTCAACTAGTTAAATATGATCCAAGTTTACACCACCTAGATCCAAGTTTGGACCAGATTCCCCCAGTTTCCCCCAGTTTACACCAGTTTAAAAAATAACTTGGATCAAACTGTTGTATAATGATCCAAGTTTCAACTAGTTATATATGATCCAAGTTTACACCAGATAGATCCAAGTTTAACTCGAGATTACTCGAGTTAACTCGAGTTAAATCCAAGTTTAACACCAGCTAGATCCAAGTTTACTCGAGTTAACTCGAGTTAAATCCAAATTTAACTCGAGTTAAATCCAAGTTAACTCGAGCTAAATCCCAGCTAAATCCAAGTTTACACCAGTTTAAAAAAATAACTTGGATCAAACTGTGGTATAATGATCCAAGTTTCAACTAGTTAAATATGGATCAGCTAAATCCAAGTTTACACCAGTTTAAAAAAATAACTTGGATCAAACTGTGGTATAATGATCCAAGTTTCAACTAGTTAAATATGGATCAGCTAAATCCAAGTTTACACCAGTTTAAAAAAATAACTTGGATCAAATTGTGGTATAATGATCCAAGTTTTAACTAGTTAAATATGGATCAGCTAAATCCAAGTTTACACCAGTTTAAAAAATAACTTGGATCAAACTGTGGTATAATGATCCAAGTTTCAACTAGTTAAATATGATCCAAGTTTACACCACCTAGATCCAAGTTTGGACCAGATTCCCCCAGTTTCCCCCAGTTTACACCAGTTTAAAAAAAATAACTTTGATCAAACTGTTGTATAATGATCCAAGTTTCAACTAGTTACATATGATCTAAGTTTACACCACCTAGGTCCAAGTTTGGACCAGCTTCCCCCAGTTTCCCCCAGTTTCCCCCAGTTTCCCAGTTTGATCCAAGTTAAACACGAGTATTGAATACTGGGATATTTTATATCGATACATTTGTATATTATCAATATTCCAGAAGGTTTTAAGTTGACATTTTTTTTCATAAATTTAAAAACGTAATAACAAATTCAGATTATTGGATATATCAGCAATATTTTGAATTTGAAAAAAATAAAAAATACTCTTTAGACAATTTATATAATTATGAATATTTTATTCATCACACATTTTTTTGTAGGATTTATGGTTTCTGAGATACCGAACATGTCCGTATTCGGACACTGTCGGACACCGTCGGATGGTGTCCGACAGTGTCCGTATTCTATTACTTTCCCCTATTATGATCATAATATGTTATCACACAAATATAATATTAATACAAATATTTATCTATAAATATTACCAATTATTTAATTTTTTATTATTTTAATATATTTAGGTAAATCTATTGAATCTAAATTAATAAAAATAAATAAAAAATACTGAATATTTTTTGATAAATTTATCATATTAAAAAATGTTTTTTTTTTTTAACAATTTATTTAACCTATATATAACAATGTATAACTATAATATATATATATATATAAAATACCATATATTTATAAATACTTATAAAATAATTTAGATCATATAGGGGTCATACCTATATATATATAAGGCTACACATATAAATAGGGTATATCTGGCACATTTATAGATATGATATCATACATGATGTAACATAAAATGATAATATATTAATACGTATAAATAATATTTAGATATAATATAAATATCAATGTGAATAATTTAAATTATTTTTAACATTCTATGATCATAATTGTATGTGCATATTAAGTTCATATTTATATGTGCATATTATGTTCATATTTGTATGTGCATAATATGATAACCAAAATATGTTCATAATATGTACATAATTTTATATTCAAAATATTTTCATATTTGTATGTTGTTGTTTACTGGGTTATAGCTATAATAGATATTACTAATAAGGAGTGATATTTAGAAATAATTTGAGGGAGATACTAGAGAGTAAGGATGCCAGCATGGAATCTACTGGTCAAATGATTCACCCTTTCCTAAAAGCTGAGATCTGTCGCGGCCTTGTTGGCATATCATTAGCATATACGAGCTAAGAAATGGCATATGTAAATAAATAATGTTAATACTTTTATTTTCTTTCTTACTATTAGTTTTATCTCCTGTTTTATGTCATTTTGAATATCTATTTTCTATATTCAATAAATTATATTATTATTATTATTATTAGTGTAGAATTCAAGTAAATTCATAGAGTTGTACTATACTTTCTAAAAAGTTATGCGTATAGGAATATATTCATAAAGTTCCGAGATATAAAGAAAAGTTCAATTTTAAAATATATATTAACGATAATATTAGCGAAGAGTAAGGTATTATATATTTTAGGTAGGTATCTAAGTAAGTGTAATCTGATATATAGATATATGGATTATAGAGTGGAAAATCATTATTTATATCTTATGTAAAAAATATAGTTATTTACAAGATGATTGATGGTATGCGGTAATATAAATTTACATGCATATATATATATATATATATATATATATATAAATATATATTTTTGTATATATATATATATATATATATATATATATATTTGTATATGTTTACGTTTATCTATTAATATTATAATATGAACTAATCTATATGATATCATATTTACAATATACCACAGATAATATGGGGCTGATAAGAGATGATATACCCGAATATATTCACGAATGTGCGGGAGTCTGCTATACCGTGGTATTCTATAATGCTAATGCTTATAAGGTTGTACAATTATGTTCATGTATACATACTTAAGGCATGTTGTTACGATCGTCTTTAATTGTTTTCAAAATAATTTTGTATTCAATTATGTCAATATAATTATCTTATACTGATGAATTGTATTTCTTTAAAACGTAAATATAAGTGTTTCAATTATGTTAAAAATCATATTATTTTAAAAAAAAGATGTGAAATATTTGAAATATTCGTAACGTATACTTACAATTAGAGCTTAGAAAATTATAGATAGTGGTAGATATTCATATTATCTACATAGTAAACATCATTATGAATCTTATAAAATTGTCAGAGTATATACAAAATATATAGTTAATATAATGGTACGACATTTTATAATATAATACAATTTTATAGACTGAATTGATACCATTATGTTTGAAATAACGGCAAAATAATATACGTTTAATTATTTGTTAAGAAAAATGTAATAGATGTATGTTGTATTATCGTATACTTGATATACAAAATCGTAAGGCCTAATAGAAATAGATACTGCATTTTATCTGCGTAATAATCTAAATAAAAAATATAATTTCTAAAATCTATCGGTTTTCTAGTAGAAACATTATATTTATACATTCTCTACACGTTACCTGTACGATACGAACATCACCCCAGACCTTAATATCATATACATAAATATTCAGTTAATTATTTGATAACTGATATTACATCACATTTATAAATATTTCAATATAATGTATCCCTGTTATATTACTATTATACAGTATATATTATCAACATGTTGTATTATATAAATAATATATTATATACAATTTGAAAGTTTAAATATTTAATAAAATAAAATTGTAAAAATAAATGTCCATGTATGTTATACTACTAACACTAATAGTTATAATAGGGTAGATTTATTGATAAATTTGATATATGTTCATAATGTAATAGTTAATAATATTTGTAATGAAAGTTGTTTATATTATACAATATATTTTAAATATATTTAAATATAATATAATTTATATAAGTCAAACCCACATGCGGTATATAATTAAATATCATATATCTATAAATTAATATTATTAATATTATTAAAATAAGCAAATGATATATATATATATATTTGTATAAGCTAGCTATAATAATAATAATTAAAAAAAATATGTATATATAAGTATTATGTATATAATTAATATATTATATGCTAGTATAACATGTGTGTAATAATATTTATATATTCAGAATAATATAATATATATTCATTATTAGTATATTAACATTATTATATACAGGCACGATATCGTAAAGGATGTTTAAATGAAGAGGAAAAGTTTTACGTTGAAAATATTAAATATAAATTATCTACCGGTATTGCAGAAATTAAACTCGTAGATAATATTGGTTAAGTGAAGTTAAATATATTTAACCTTTATCATTATTTATTCATTATATTTATATAATAATAATAATAATAAAGTTTATTATACACTTAAATAATAGTAGCACAATTCTCTAAAGTGTAATAAAAGAATAATAATGTTAACAATAACAACAATTATAATAAAAGATGTTTCTTCAGTCTTTTGCGGAATATTGAGTTATACGTAGAACTTCTTATCACCAGAGGTAGCTTGTTCAACATCGAATCAGCAGAAATCCTGAAGGACTTCTTCGTGAATTGTAAACGACATCGAGCGTTATCAAGATTCATTGGATAGCGCCTCGAGTATCCAGTTATTTTCTCTGATAATAGCTTTAATAAATTGGAAGATACTCCATAAATAATTACTTTTTTAATTAAATAATTTATAAAAATCTGTAATTAATACTGGAAGATAGCCCTAGCCATCTTAATTTGTGTAAATAATAACTAATCTATAATCTGGTAGACTATAAGATATAAATATATGTATTATACATCTACGAATTACTCATGTAATGTTTTAATATATATATTGGAGATCCAAATAAGATAATATTCGCATATTATAATTTCGTTAGATCCAAAGATTCAATAAGACGAATAGTTTATTTTATTGGTAAATATTTACGAATGATATCTATATTATGTAAATGATAACCAGCTGATTTACATATATATTATACATGATCTGACTGCGATAAATAACATGAAACATATATTCCAAGGAATTTAATTTTAGATGAATGAATAATTAATGGACCTATTGTGGATCCCTGTAGACCCTATATAATAAAATATTCTCCCATGAAATACAATTATGAATCTTAACCGAATAGTTTCTTTCTTTGATAAGTAGAATTAATATTAATTGCATGATAATACAATTCCCTCTTTTTACATCTAACTTATGCAGATAATCACGAATACAAATATACACAGTATCCACTAAATGTGATATAGATAATCTTGCACAATTTAAAAATTCTAATTCTGAGAAGTAATTAGTGAAATATATATAAGCATTATTATGACGAATAAATACATTTGTAATTGAAGTTAAATTTATATCAAATAATACGAATACAAATTGTATATATTCATTGTTACATATATATATATATATATATATATATATATATATATATATATATATATATATATATATATATCTAAGCTACTATTTCTTCAATAAATATAGTGTAATTAATAGTACACTTCCCGAATATGTTATAAATAAGTAGATTAATAAATGTAAGTTATATATAATAAGGGGTATAATAAGTGTATTTCACTAGGTTTATGTACGTAACTAGGGGGTTAGTAAATAGCGAAGGTTATACCTCGTTAGTTACAAATATGGAAGGGTTGTGTTGACCTATAATATGTTACGTGAATACTTGCATCACGTTATATCGACAACGAGATATGCTAACTTGCTATCTAGTTATACGATTAAATAAGTCGGTGTAGCTAGGGTAACTCGTAATGCAACATTAATGAGACATTACATGTACACGATGATAGTATGATAATAGCGTTTAATAATAAAGTAAATCGAATATAGTTTAGGTTAATGGAGATTATTTCTTTGAAATTGGTACATTTAAGTTAACAAACATATTTTTTAAATATTTGTAGATATTTTTTAAAACATCTTAATATTATTTTTTAATATTTTTTTAAGATAATAATATTGTTAATTATATATATATATATATATATATATATATAATATGGTATTTATTAGCGGCAAAATTCAAAAAATGAAAAAATCTAGGTGTAGGTACATTTTTATAAGAAACATTTGTTTTTTATCTGTATTATATTTATCTAATATTTACTATTCTATTTATTATATTTAAGAAAAATATTTAATGCAGTTTTTACCATAAATATATATATATATATATATATATATATAAATTTGTAACGCATGTATTAATTAATTGTTATGTGAATATTATATTTATAATTTAAAAATACATTATTAAAATGTTAGTTATTCTACGCAGCTGATTAATTGTAACTTATCATCCATGTTCTAGGTATGAAATTATATACGATTTGTGACCCAAAGAGGGAAAAATTATGTAATAATAAATTTAAAACCGAATATTATAATAAATACAGTAAGTATTTATATTGTATAAAAATATTATAGAAAGCCTTTTATAGTCTTATTTTATCCAAACTCATAGATCATAGTCTAACAATTTATCATATACGGTTAGCTAATATACTAAATTCTACTTACTGATTGGATACCAGTATATCGTATGATAAACACTCGCACCTAATTAGCTACACGATGCCCAACATGCACTTATATTGTAATGGCCGAAACAGACGATACACAATATACATTGCATATCCCATATACATCGCCTACATAAATTACCAACCATCATACATAAGTATACTACACAACCATACACACATTATGAATATATATATATATATATATATATATATATATATATATATATATATATATATTGAATATCATTTATATTTAATATACAGTTAAAGATGATATTGAAAATTATATGTTAAATACAAATGATGAATGGTTAATTTAATATTACACACATACACACACACACACATATATATATATATATATATATATATATATATATATATATATATATATACTAAAACATGTGGAGTAAAATGAGTATAGTTTGATAATAGTAAACTTAATAATCTGTTTTGGTATATGTAATATAATGTAATCATAGAATATAGTCAAATATATAATAATCAATATATAAATAATAATAATAATAGAGCATTTTAATTATATTGATAATAATATTAATATATGTGTTTATTTATTTTAGGACGAAACCAAGAATGTGCATGGCTTGTGCAAGTATTAGAACGAATGATATGAATATATCATCGACTCCATGTGAATTAGGTTTATATAATATGATATAATTATATTTAATATATAGCATATGTATATATTAAGTATATAAATATATTTATATATATATATATATATATATATATGTGTGTAATCGTATATTTGAATAATATGTTCTTTTTATTAGAGTGTATTAATTAAGAATAATAGTTATTTTAGAATAATTGTTATATTTTATATATTTTTAAATAAATTAGGTTAACTGATATTTTGAAATTATATATTAATATATATATTATAGATCATAAAATATTTATTGATGATATGCATTTGAATTGAATACAATATAATATTGGTTTAATTCTTCTTTCTTCTTTAATAACTAAATGGATTACATTAAGTAATACAGCTCGCACTGATTTGAGATAATGCATTACCAGACTCCGAACTCCTACAAATTCGAACTCCTTATTCATTTAATGAATTAATTTGCAATACAACATCTTCAACCTTTTAGAATTTGGTAGATCTTCTCCCATATTATTCCATAGCTATATTCAATAATTAATATCAGATAATCAGTATACTGTATATATATATATATATATATATATATATATATATATATATATATATATTATAATACCAATAAGTTTTATTGTTGTTATACCCAGTATTCAATACTCGTGTTTATACAATACTTGGATTTATATCGAGTTTAAACTCATGTTTAGCCTGCTAATTTGGTAACACTATTAACACCAGCTAGATCCAAGTTTAACTTGAGATTAATCCCAGATAAATCCAAGTTAAATCCAAGTTCACTCGAGTTATATCCCAGTTAAATCCAGGGTTTAACTCTCGCTAATACAAGTTAAATCCAAGTTAAAAAAAATTCAAATTATTCACATTGATATTTATATTATATCTGTATATTATTTATACCTGTTAATATATAATTATACCTGCTAATTTATATTATATTGTTATCTATATTATGTCTAGATAAGTAATTTACATATTGATTTTATATCAGTTTTATTTTGGCGAAACTATATTTCTATAATATTATATTTATATGTTATATCATGTTTGATATGTCCCCTATATCCCCTATAGTATATATATATATATGTACCCTTGTATATAATTATGATCCCTAAATATATTTATATAAGTATACTTATATGATCTTAATTATTTTATAAGTATTTATAAATATATGGTATTTTATATATATATATTATAGTTATATATTGTTATATATAGGTTAAATAAATTGTTTAAAAAAAAAAATATAATACATTTATCAACAAATATTCAATATTTTTTATTTATTTTTATTAATTTAGATTCAATAGATTTACATACATTTAATAAAATAATAAATAATTAAATAATTGGTAATATTTATAGACACATATTTTTGACTACAAAATAACTTGGATTAAACTGGGATATGATTATCCAAGTTTCAACTAGTTAAATATGGATCAGATAAATCCAAGTTTACACCACCTAGATCCAAGTTTGGACCAGATTCCCACTGTTTCCCAGTTAGATCTAAGTTAAACACGAGTATTGAATACTGGGAAAATATTAAATGAAAGCTGAATAGATTCAATGGTATACAAACAATCTACGTTGTTACAAAATTCAATACAACTTGATAAATAGAAATAGGTAATTTATATTTATAATTTGTATTTATATTTTATATAATAAAATATAATATACAATAAATGATCCAATTTCAACTAGTTAAATATGTATCAGCTAAATCCAAGATATATCAGTTTAAAACAATAACTTGGTTTAAACTGGGATATAATGATCCAAGTTTCAACTAGTTAAATATGGATCAGCTAAATCCAAGTTGATCTCAGTTTAAAACAATAACTTTGATTAAACTGGGATATAATTATCCAAGTTTCAACTAGTTAAATATGGATCAGATAAATCCAAGTTTACACCACCTAGATCCAAGTTTGGACCATATTCCCACAGTTTCCCAGTTAGATCCAAGTTAAACACGAGTATTGAATACTGGGTAATACAATTTTTCTATGTATTAAGTTTATTTTTACATTATAATTAATGATTATATATATTATTAAAATTATCAATTATTATTAATATTACTCATGTGTATTAATATATATATATATAAATATATATAAATATTAAAATATATATTTTCTTCTAGGAATTTTGGACGTAGATTTTCAACACGTATATTGTAAAGATGATTGCTTTACTATTATAACCGTGGACCCTATTCAGGTATTTTTAAATTCAAATGATTGTTTTATATAATGAATAAAGTAATATTACAAATTATATATATATATATATATATATAACTCAGAAGGTGTAGCGAACTACTGGGTAGAAAAAATGCAAAGCTTATCTAGTTCTAACCGGTTAATTATTCAAGAATGGAAAATAATAATACAAATAAATGATAAAAATAATAGGAAATTTGATAACCTTATACAAAACTAAAAAAGAATTAAAAAGATGTAACCACATTTGAAAAATATAATTTAAATAAAATAATGAGTGATTCAACAAAATAACAATAATTTCATACCAATATATTATTTTCATATATATATATAAAAATATATATATATACACATACACATACACATATATAAATATTCATACATACACACATATACACACGTACAAATACACATCCATATACATTCATATATATATATATATATATATATATATATATATATATATATATTAGTTTACACTCTATCTGATTCATTATATATATATATATATATATATATATAATAATAATAATAAAATCCGATTTGGCAATTGCCTGGGTGAAGGAAGAAGCAGAGCTTATCAAGTCTTTCACCCTTTTATGATTACGAGGAGAAAAAATTATATAGGAATATAATTAAAATCAAGAAATAGTAGAACAAAAAATAGAGTGAAAAATTAAATTATTAAAATAAATCATCAACTCATAAAGCATAAACCACCATAACATATCAACTTTCCGAATGTGGGTTCATCAAGTCCAATACCTTAGGGAATATACTTTCGCCAATAGTATATACACTGGTAACATTTGGAGCCAGCAAATGCATCCATACTACCCGATATAAAATATGAAAAATTTATGAATTAAGAGTCAATGAAATACAAAAAAAAACAAATTCCATAATTATTCTACTACATCTTAATATAAATATATAAATGTAATAAAAGAAAAAAATAATTAAAAATAATACAATTATAAATAGTAACAAATGTATAAGTTTATATTCTTTATAAATAGTAGAACATGATTTAGATAAAATAATAAAAATACAATAATATTATTAAAAAACTCCTTGTAATCTAATCATCATTATAATAAAATATATATATATATATATATAAACATATAATAAAATTATAATAAAAATATATTAAAAAGTTATAATAAAACAAATAGGAACAAACTATACAACTGAATTATAATAAACACTAAAAACTTAGATTAAAAATAAAAATAAAAGTAAAAATTAGAATAATAATAATAATAATAATAATAATATAACAAATTAGTCAATTAAAATGTTCAATAAGTCATTTTAAAAGTAAATTATATTATAAGTCGGATAAAAGTTAAATAAAATGATGTCATGAGTCAGCTAATAGTTAAAGTCATAGTTTTATAAAGTTATTTAAAAATTAATAATATTAATATTTTCATAAGTCAAATTAAAAGTTAAAAATATAAATTAAAAGGACAATTAAAAATTTAATCATAACTATTCAATAAATATTTTTTAAAGTTCTTTTAAATAAATTCAAATTTAAAATTTTTCTTATGGAATAATCTAAATTATTCCATAGTCTAGGACCTGTGATAGATAAGCAGACATATTTTCTGTCTGTTATAACTTTTAATCTATGAAATAAATAGGTATTATGTAATTTAATTGAATATAATTTTTGCAAATTAATAGGTAATAAATTATTCCTGGCCCTAAACATAAACTTTATGGTATTCATTTTTACGATATCATGAAATTGTAATGACTTATGAATAATATAAAAAGTTGAATAATTAGAATCATTATTTATAATTTTCAAAGCTCTTTTTTGTAATATATATATTTTATTTAAATTTGAAAAAAATGTATTACCCCAAATATGACAACAGTATGTAAGGTGAGAATAAAAAAATGAATTATATACCAATACAAAAGATTTCAAATTCAATTTAAATTTCACTTTATTTAAAATACCAATAGCTCTAGATAATTTCGTAGATACATAATTAATTTGTGATTTCCAATCTAATTTGTCATCAATTATTATTCCTAAAAATTTTAAATTTGTTACTTGTTTGATTGTAATATCATTAATATTGACATTCAATTTAATATTATTATTTTTATTTCGAATATTAAAAAGTAATAAACTAGATTTACTAACATTAAGGGACAATTTATTAATATTTAACCAATAAAAGAGCTTATTTAAGTTACGTAAAAATCAAATTAGTGTCATCAGCAAATAATACAGGCTTAAATGAATTAGATATGTTTGGAAGATCATTGATGTACAATACAAATAACAGTGGCCCCAAAACCGAACCTTGTGGTACACCACATGCAATATTATTAATATTTGAAGTAGTATTCATAAAACTAACATATTGTTGCCTGTCTTTTAAATAGCTTTCTAATAATTTGAGAGCTATCCCTCTTATACCATATATACTAAGTTTTTTAATTAAAATATCATGATCTAAAGTATCGAAAGCCTTACACAGGTCAATGGATACGATAGCGCAATTATTTAAATGTTCCAAATTTAAATTAACGGTTTCAATAACATCGGAAAGTGCATCAGAAGTTGATACATTTTTTCGAAACCCATATTGCGTATCACTAATTATATTAAACTTGTTTAAAAATTTCAAAATTCTGACTTTTATTAATTTTTCCAATAATTTTGAGAATTGGGGTAATAATGAAATATGTATATATATATATATATATATATATATATATATATATATATATATATACATACATACACACATGCCTATATATAAATACACATACACATATACATGCACATACATATATACACGCATACATGCATAAACACATAAATATATACACATATGTATAGGAAATTAAATATATCACTATTAACACTATATAATTTATATGAAATTCATATAAATAAATAGATATTGATGAATAAATATTAACAAAAATAATTAAAAGTAATTAAAAGTAAAATATAATATATTCTAAAAAGAGTAAATGGAATATTTCTATATAATAGTAAAAGCACTTGCAAAAGTCTTTCAAATGTGTACATTATAAAGAAAGTAATACAATAAATAAAAAATAATTTAGATTATACATATATATATATATATATATATATATATATATATGTACTGGACCAATCAGTATTATAATAATTCAGATGAGGTAGAAAAAATGTTTTATAAATTAGTTTTATTGATTTATTAGTAAGCGAATATTTTAATTTATATATAATTGATACAACTATAGAAAGTGTTGTCACCTTTTTTAAATAAAACAATAACTTGATTGTTTTAAGTATAAATATATATATATACATATATTTATTAACTGTGAAATTAGCTCATTAGTCTAAAATCAGGTATTCAGGAATTATAACGCACGTTTTAAACTATATCCAGACAATTATAATATGTCTTAAAACAATGTGTAGAATGTATATTATATAATTGATTGGAAATCGTTAACAATATTGATTCCTTGCCATGGAAGTGGCTTTGAATGGATGTTAGAAACATTTAATTATAAATAAAAATTAAATAATTAAATGAAGTTATAACTTCGTCTATTAGAAAACATATTAATATCCGATAAACTTAATTCATCTTTGAAAAATATAATATATCAACTAATACTGAAGTATGATTATAATAAGATACATTCTATATGAAAGTGATTATTCTTCTTAAATATATAAATGTTTAAGAATAATGATATTGAGTATTACATAATGCCGATAGATTACTTTATTAAACATTATAATAGTTATAGTTGTATTCTTAGTAAACACAACCATACAATGGTGTTCGGAACGTGTTGTCATTAGTTACTAGTATGTCATACATCACATGTATTCGTTAGGTTTACTGCGATATTCCATCAGAACTCCGGTTTTACTATCCACTTGCTTAAATTTAAATTATAGCTATGATATCATAATGTTTAGACAACCCTGGATGTATATAGGATGTCAGACACGGATAATTTAATATTAAATATGTAGTTGTTATTATTAATATATTTGTAGTTGTTATTTTTATTTGGTGGATTCCTTTCATCCCATCCAGGAACTTAGGTGAAGTTTTCACTTATGACCATATATTACTCTAATGTCCATTCGAAGCCGCTCCCATGTTAACCCATTAATGCATGGTTTTAATAAGATCCGTTTATGTATTGATACACAATTATATATGATCAATTCTAAATATTATTTTTAATATCTATGTTAATGGTCCTGACGAGGCTTGAATCCGGGTATTGCTGATTGTGTGTCGGACGCCTTATAAGCTAATTATCCTGAGCCTACATACATATATATATATATATATATATATATATGTATATATATGTATATATATATATTTATATATACATTATATCGTATTAGGTGATAATAGTCAGAGGATGCGCTAATCCAATCGACAAGTCGATAAAGATGGATATAAATATCATGATTACATACAAATATGTAATAGACTCTATTTCTACCCCGTTGTCTTCATTAGGTTGTGATCACAATACCGGTTAGTAATATCTATTATATATATATATTTATTTATATAATTTGTATACATAATTTATACTACTTTTATTATATAAAATAATATGATTACAGATACATGTTGGAGAACATGTAACACTAGATGTAACAGTTATGAATATAATATTAAAATGGGTAACTATTATATATATTGTTATTGTTATTGTTATTGTTATTTTTATTTGGTGGAGTCCTTTCATCCCATCCAGGAACTTTGATGAAGTTTTCACTTATAACCATATATGGCTCTAATGTCCCTTCGAAACCGCTCTCATGTTAAGGCATCAATGGTTTTAACGAGAGCCGATCATTTATTTATACACAATTATATAAGATCACTTCTAAATAATATTTTAAGACCCATTTTATAAAATTAATTAATGGTCCGGACGAGGGTCGAACCCGTGTCCTACTGCTTGTGTGTCTGACGCCTTAGCCACTGAGCCACACAGGCGGTTAATATATGTATATATATATATATATATATATTATTACCTATAGTTTTATTACTAAGTTAATTCATATTTTTATAAATCTTTGTTTAGTATATTTATTTCAATTCAAATTATTTTGTATTTGTTATCTGTAAAAAGTTAATTTATAATTATATAAATTAATATTATAATAGTAAATATGCTTTACAATTTTAATCAAAATATAATTATGTAAAATAGCATAAGCTTGTTATAATGTACAATACGAAATATATTAATTCTAACATTACAATAGTAAATAATGACATATTAAGCATATATAATGTATGTATGTATCGAACTTATGTTATATTAAATGTTACATTAAATACAATACATGTATGAAAATACAAATATTATATTTATATCATAAATAATATGTACAAAAATCAATACAAATATATGTTTATATAGGTGAAATTATATGGTATAAACTATATCTGATTATTATCTTTTATCTAAAATCTAAAACTAGTATTGCCTACTTATATTATTACTTATATTCAGTATATTACATAAAAGGTATATATATATATATATATATATATATATATATATATATATACTTATAGCCACTTATATATAATATGAAAATAATATTAGCAATGTATAATGAACATGTTATATTATTTAAACCATTACACGATCACATTTAGGAATGCAGTTTTCATTGTTTAAAGAAGAGTGGGTAAATACGAACTTTGAAAATGCAGATCGTAATCCAGAATATGTAAATCGTTAATATTGATATAATATAACATTGTATTAATATAATAACACATAATATATATATATATATATATATTTATATTTTATTTCTTTCATTTATACATTTACCTAATCTCTCCCAATACCATAATTAAATTATTCCCTCTACTATCAATCTCATAAAATAATTAAAATTTGTAGATAATTTAAATTGTATAATATTAGATAAATTATGTTAATTTTTCAATACAAATTTTAAATGTTAGTTTTTAAATTATTATCATTTTAAAAAAAGTAAAACAAATTGATCAAAATGAAATATTTTTTAAAATATATTATCTACTCTTTATCTAATCATAAATATTTCCTATATGCCTTGTTAATGACATGATACACTGTATACAATCTTTCGGTATCTTGTTCATCACTATTATTTGTTGGACTTTAATATGATATAAGTGTTGTCTATTGATTTCAAGGGAAATTAATCATCATAATTCCGATTATTATTTTATCTACACGAGATATTGTATTATATGCAAGAGATCTATAGTTATAACGAGTATTTAAATTCCTCCAATGGCGGCGTTAAAACTATTTTCCAGGCTGAACAGGTTAGTAATCTCCATTTTCCTATTGCACGTTCCTTAATAAGTATAGTATCGTGAATTAACCTATGCTCTTGTATGCATATTATATTCTGTTTCATTACCACTTGCTATAAGTTCTGATATTTTCCATACTTGTTGAAGTGCTTGAGTATGTAGCATTCCAACAATCATATTTTTCATTTGATTTGATAATTTAGAATAGTCTGATTTCTCAGTAGTTATTTTTCGACTACAACCTGAGGTGGTTTCGTAGGACGCGCTCCTAGTTTAACCGCGCGACGAATGATGCGGGTTGGAATTGAGTTTGTTTGTGTTATGATTTGCTTCGTATGGCTATTGTTAACACATGCGGTCGCCACTCCATACATATGCTAGCAGTACTCTCTACCAGAGTTTAAGAGCCTTGCCGAGATAATACTTCTTAGACAAATAGTAAAACGCCTTGTCACTTCAACACCCTGCTTATGATGTCTTTACGATACCCTACACTGGTGGCTAATATGTTCTATGCCTTGCCAAGGGGCAACATGTCTTTTGCCGGCACTGATTATTGATTATTCGCAGCTAACCATTATATCTAATGGCCGTTCCCCAATATGCAACATGGGGAGTCGGTGGATTAGAGTTATCATCACCACATCATCATATAAATTTCAGTTATAGATGAAGAAATGTAGGCCTAGGATCCTACGTAAACTGAGCTCTACAAATAATATCCACTTACTTCTACTTAATAACATATATACTGGAATCTTCTACTTACGTACATAACAGTTAGCTGTATATACTGAATCCTATTCTTAAACAATATGGGGAAAGACGTTACACTTTCATAGCGCGTCACCTATGAACAAACTTTCACCATTACTAAACTATACGAATATATTTAATACTATATTACAATTTATCTTTTAACCCCCTTAATTGTTGTTATACTATTATATATTATTGTTTTTGTTATCTCCTCATTTCCTTTCATCTTATTTACGTTCTATAATTATTTATATTTTTCACATGTCATACACTTATACTTTATTATTAAATTATCAAGTGAACTATATATATATATATATATATATATATATATATATATAATACATAATAAACATTGTATTTAATAAATTATAGAAAGAGATATATATTTCATTGTAAGAAACAAATGGTTTAATATTAAATATAAATCATATGATATCACTAATGGTTAATATATGTATATATATATATAATTAATAATGTGTATAATATTTAGTGGGTACAATGTATACAGTTAATATTATGAATATTGTTCACAATATAAAATGTGAATAGTACGTTTAAAGTTAGAACGTGCGATAGTGTAATACTACACTTAAGAATATATACTATTATTTTAAGTTTGGATATAATATTATACCTAAATATAAAGTATATATATATATATATAAACTATTTACGTTATAAAGTAGATTATAACTTTCTATAGATTATAGTATACCTAAGTAAGTATAGTTTCATTATTTAATACTTTAAATAATTGAAAATGTTTAAGAAAATCCAAATAAATATTAAATAATATAATAAATATTAATCTATATATTGTATATTTCGTATTTTTACGTTATTATTTATATAATTTATATTCAGAAAACAAAGTATAAAATGTGTATAATTATTAATTTAATACAAATATTATATACAATTGTATTTGTTATAAAGCGATTTAAATAATATATATATATGTTTGCTATCGCCATGAATAACATATTTAAATTTATATTTATATTCATTTAATTACTTTAATTTGTTACAGTAATATAGATTTTCGCTTTCTATTATTCATAAAAAATATATGTTCATAAGAATATTTATGTATAATTATGAAGTTAAGTTATTAGTTATTATTACTAATACTTGTATTATATATATAATAACATATTATAATTGTATTTAACCTCGATATTTTATTTATTAGAAGTATCTGATGAACCCAAACATGTATTTAAATGTGTGTTTTGTTCAGGGGATATAAGTCTTAACTATAATGTTCCAGAGTGTATGAAAGATTATGAAACTAGTTAGTATATATATATATATATATTGATATTATATTGAATTGAATATATATTATTGTAAATTCAGGATGATGATTTCCATTCAGATTTACATCAGTCATTATTTTACGCATCATTAATAATCATACATACTACATAAATGTATCATTCACTCAATAGAATAATACATTCTCTATTATATAGTACATACCTCTTATTTAATGAATTTTGAAACTCATTTCAAACAATATTTTTGAATACTTCAACTAATATTTTTACAATACAGTTATTCTTAATTATTCCATATAATTAATTTAGTTCAATTGATTAAGTATTCAATATTCCCAAAAATAATGCTGTATATCCCTTATATATTGTTTTCTATAAATTGCATGGACGTAACTATATCACAACCTGTAATATTTTAATATCCTAACGAGTCATTATATTATTGATTGATAATTATGTCAAATAACTGAAATATCTAGTACATTAATATCCATTTATTCTATTAAATAAACAAATTCTTTAAGTATACCAACTTATATTGTGTCTTTTAATTATACTATATCTTATCAGAGTTATACAGATTCACCTCTTAACTATTTTATACTTTTATCTTAATGATATCTACTTTATCGTTAGTCACATTAACCTCAAATAAACTCTTTCCACATTTTAACTTGCACTAAATATTGTGATTATTATTAAAAAATACATATTCCATTAATACTAATTGTACTTATAGTATAATACATGTATAATACTAACTGCACATAGTATAACAAAAGTATCACGAACCTCTCATTTAAATCGAAAGAATATGTCGTCAATACCACTTACCCAAATGTTATATTTGTTTCTACCTCACTATTAAATAATATTTATATAATAAAGCTAAAAAACTTTCTAAGTAGACTCTATATTAGAAACAAAATATAATACCGCACAATACACATTTATATCTGATAACCAACATTAACTATAGTTAAATATTATAAGTATATTAAAACATCTATGATTATATTATAATTTACTTTGTAATACGCATTTTTTGTATATTTTCAACTTGTTTTAAACTCACTTTAATTAAAAAAATAAAGTCATTATAAATATTATGTTCATGTGAATAATTAATATAATAATAATACACATACAATTATTAATATTCAACAATTATATGCATACCTTTGTATAAAAATTATCATATATATATATATATATATATATATTACATTTGCTACGAATAGAAGATAACATAGATAGTATTAAGGGAACAATGCCTTGCGATGGATATTGTTTTATCGCGGTTCACTTCGTTCTCGCGTACACGGTTATTAATGATCACAATACACATAATACTTATACGATATCAATTGTAATACTATTACATAACTAGATGAAGTTTGTATAGATATTTATGATGCTGTATAGATATATTAAATCAATAAATAATATTGAATATATAATAATATTAAATTGATTTTCATTTATAAATATATGTGTGTTATTCATTGATTTATTAGTATATTATATATACTCAAATATACTATATTGTGTTATACTATATAATATACTATACAGTGTTCTATGTTGTGTAGACATACATTAACAACGATAAACAAAATTAGTAATCGTTACAAATATAATTACAAATATTATATTAAAAAGTTATATGTAAGCTATTCATTCTAAGGCATTCATCCTAAGCCAGTTAAGGAAACAATTTCATTCTGAAAAAGCTGAGATACTGAATAATATTTAATCATAGTTATTTAGATTGAAATAAAATCCATGTGGATATCTAGATGATATTTATCGAAGAGTCTATAATATAAATATATTTATATTTTAATAGAATACCAGGATACAACCGTTTATTATTATTCAATAATTAACCAAATATATTTATTAAAGTAAAAGAATATATTTGTTAAATATTTAACATGTTTAAATAGTATGCACTAATATATTTATCATAGAGTTTATTTCTGTATGAAACACGTGTAGATAAATATATATATAAAGATATTATATAATTATGTTCGTTTAGAATAACCATACATACAATATACAATTATAATTAATCGTGATAGGACTAGTTATTCTATAATCATGTTTATAATAATGAATACATATGTTATTAATCGTATTTAATATAATTGAAAAGTAGTTGATATAGTAGTAAACTGATGATCAAAAAGAATCGTATTATCAAAGATATACCCTAGATTCTTAGCATCAATATTTGGCTAATATTTATATATTTAATAGTTAGAGAATGAAAAACTGAATCCATTCTAGTAATATTTAAAGTTCGATTTTTATGACATATTAACCATGATATTATTATGTAAACATTTATTTTTATTAAGATTTGTATTAAGATGTATTACTAGATTGTTCTATAGTAGAAATATTTTAAATACATTATTATAATTTATTTGTGTGTACTTAGATATATATAATACGTGATATTGGTGACTCATCATTTTACGTGTTATTCACAGCCACTTTAAAATAAAATAATTAACAAATATTATCATATTTTTAAATATTATTAGATATATTCTCACATAATGTATAACATAAATATGTAAAATGATAGTTATTAATGGAACGATAAAATGCAATCTTCTCACATCCCTTATTATATTATTAATTTTAAATGTTATTCTTTAATTAAATTATTATGAATTTAATGTTTAAAAAAAACTAAATTACATAGAATAATTGAATATTAATGTTATTGTAATAATGTATCTGTCTAATACAGCAGAGAGTATGCTATGTTATTTATACACTTATATTTGTCATAATTAAAGTCTAATAAATAATATAAATATACTATAATTAAATGACATACCATATATTTTCAGACCAGTGTCTCCGTGGGATGCATGCCAAAACAAGATAAATTCATGATAACAAATTACTTAAAATTTTACACTACAAACACTGCATTCATTACAGAGCATGTCTCAGGTACCAACAACTCATGCTACACTGTATCAATACTGTATACATGCATAATTTATAGGCTTTATAAACTATATAATATTTAGTATATTATAATATACTATATATTATATACTATAGTATATACTTATAATATTTATAAAATATATCAATACTAGTTATGTAGGAATTACTAACAACTAATTCTAGTATTCATTATCGTATATAATATTATTAGATGATGCTCTCTATTTGTTTTGTGAACCGACATCTTATGATGTGTGCAATTCTAAATTTCCGTATACTGAAAACGAATACGCTAATTTACGTTAGTGGATATATATATATATATAAATTTAAAAACTGCCTGTGTGGATCAGTTGGAAAGGCGTCAGACACACAAGCAGCAGGATACTAGTTCGAGTTAAGTTTGTACACATAATATAGGTCTTAAAATAATATATATGTTAATGTATTTTAATAATGTATTGATTTTAAATAATGTTGTATAAATAAATGATAGGCTCTCGTTAAAACTATGGATACCTTAATACGAGAGAGACATCGAAGTGACATTAGAGCCATATGGTTATAAGTGAAAACTTTATATAAATTCCAGTAATATATTTTCATAATTAAGATTAATTGTTCGTAGAACGTAGTCAAGATAAATAATAAATATTAGCGGGGCTAGAGAGTCACCCTGTAATACTCCTGCCCTCATATAAAAAAAGTCTGTGTTTCGATCGGGTTAACGAACCATGTATATCATGGATAGTGTGTTATTATATAAACTTCATGATTGCCTTTATTATGTTGATGAGAATGCTGTATGTTCTTAATATTTTTGATATTTTACTTTTATCAATGAATCGAATGCCTTGGAAAAATCTACGAAAATAATGCAAGCCTCGGGATTTTTATCTTTGAATCCTTCAATAATTCTTCGAACAGTTAAGACTGGTTCCATGGTTGCTCTACTCTGACGGAATCCATTTTTATTTGGGCGCAATACTGTGTCAATTTCACGTTGTATTCTGTTTCGTAACATATTTTTGTTATTTTCGCTAGGTTAGAGTATTGCCCCTTTTGTAATTTTCTATTTTAGATAGATCTTTTTTTAGGGGTATACAACCTTTTATCCATATATTAATACCGGTTTGATTAGATACTTCGTTGAAGAATACAAGTAAATTTGAGTTGGATAGGCCTGTTTTCTAGTCTTCGGGTGGTATTTTATCTATTCCAGAGATTTCTTTAACTTTATGTTCCTTAATACTACTACCAATTCGTTCAATGTGAATGACCCTATTTTGATCGTTTTCTAGAATAGTTTTTATTTGTTGAATAATATGTTATGGATTGGAACCTAGTAGTTTAGAAAAAATATATATATAATAATCATATACACATATTTGAATAATATAACATATCGTATATTTATATATATATATATATATATATATATATATAAGAAAGTTTCTCGCTTTCGTATTTCACATTAATGAAGAATCACTACACATTTATATAAAATACCCTCCTTGGTAATGCTCGTATTCATGTATACCTACATAAATCATACCTATATAAAGTATACTATATATATAGTTCACACTCCAATAGAAATGCTTCAGATGTATTATATGTAATAGTTTTATATTTGTACCTATCGAATACATTTTGTATTAGCTATTTTTATTTGAATTTCGAATTAAAATTTAGGTAACTTCATTATCTCAATATTTCAATAATTTGTAATAGGTCTTATCTATTTAATTGATTTCATAAAGTAAAAATATGAATATTATAAAAATGTAATTAAAAATACAATTTCAGATAAATAAAATAAGATATCAATGATTATAAATTATAAAGTAATATCTTTTTTAGAACAATTAAAATTGTTTATAACAATGATAACTATCGATAGAAATATAATATATTACATTTATTATATTGCCGGAAATTACAACTCGTAAAATAACGTTTACACCTACACTTATTCGTAAACTATTTTTTGGATGGTTTTGTTGTGCAGTATTCTATTTATATATAAATGTATACATTATATTATTATTCATGCCACCCGATGAGGAATTTAAAATATATGTATTTATATGCATTATATGTATTTAAAGTATAAATAATAATTATAATAAAGTCTTGTAATATATACATATATAAATAAATTATATCATAATAATATGATAATTAATTAATATAATATATAGAAATAATAATTAGTAGTTAATTTTTATAATTATATATACTTGTACTATAATTATATACTTTTAATACTATTATATAGAAAAATATATTTACATATATTGTTATTGTTATTGTTATTTTATTTGGTGGAGTCCTTTCATCCCATCTAGGAACTTAGATGAAGTTTTCACATATAACCATATATGGCTCTAATGTCCCTTCGAAGCCGCTATCATGTTAAGGCATCCATGGTTTTAACGAGAGCCGATCATTTATTTATACACAATTATATAAGATCACTTCTAAATAATATTTTAAGACCCATTTTATAAAATTAATTAATGGTCCGGACTAGGGTCGAACCCGTGTCCTACTGCTTGTGTGTCTGACGCCTTAGCCACTGAGCCACACAGGCAGTTATATATATATATATATATATATATATAAAATGTATAATATTTATATTATTATTAAAACCTATTTATTATATAGGTAATAAGACATATGTTGATATATTAGCAAGGTTATAATAACATATATCATATAGAATACGTATAGTATTGATTCGCATTTTACATCTTTGTATATATATATATGTAATATATTTGATAATAAGATAATATGTATGTTATTTTTGTATATGTATTTATTATATATTGTATACCATACAAATATATATATATATATATATATATATATATATATATGTGTGTTTATTATATATTGTATACCATACAAATATTAATCACCTCTTGATAATATTTACATATAGATAATTGTCCAATAGTTTGAAGTTAAATATATTAATAATTGAATAAAAAAAAATGCGTTATAATATAATTAATTCCATTAATATAATTGTGTGATATGTATAATATATTATAAACTTAATATAGTTAATTATAGTTAGAAAAATAGATTACAAATATTAAATTATCGGTAGAAAAATAATAAAATAATAATACGTTGTTCATTTATTTTATACAATAGATTATATTTGACAATTAGTAATATCTATTTACGTATTTATTATGTATAATTATAAAGTAGAGTATTTTACATTCAATTGTGCAGAAATTAGATATATTAAATGCTTAAATTAATACATGTATGTATTAATATAATGATTTGTGAATATTTTTAAATATCAAAATATCTATAATTCGTTACTATTCCCTATTCACATAAGTAACATCCACCTTCGGCTATATAATATACTAAATAACTAGTTATATAACAGCGGTTGTATGTTGTATTCAAGTATGGTATATAGGCATTACATTCTTCATTACGTATGTGTGTATTTATCATATTGAAATATCTTCATTTAAACGTGATTTTTCTTGATATATAGAATATAAATTGAAAACAAATACACAAAATAGAACTGACAACTATTATAGAATCAATATTATACAATAGTACATCACAATTCTAACTTATATCTATGGACATTATCTTAATCACATATGTATTGTCATTATATTACTTATTGTATCCAAACTACTGGCTTCTCATTTCCTAATTATATTTAACATATATATTCCCTTTCTATCTCGTATACTAAAACAATCACTCACAGAAAATTTAAATCTATTTAATTTTAATGATTCTTCTGAATCATTTCTCCTTTATTAAATGTGTTCCATGTATTACGTAACTTATTTACTATATGACTTAATAAATACATTCCTTAAAAACTAGGAACATAAATATTCATCGAAACTCCCTGTGATAATTCTTTTAATACCTTATATACTACTTTTTAATATATTCTACCCATCTTAAGTTTTATTTAAACATATTTAACAAAATAATTATAGAAAAGGTAATATAATACGGAATATTTAATAATAAATGGTCTTAACATTTTATTACTCAATATTTTTATTCAAAAATTACAATAAAATTATATTATATAATTATAGATATTATTGTGATTTTTACATTTTAGTTAATATTTGTAATCAATAGATAACGAAAATGTTCATAATCGGTAACCACGGTCGAATACGGACACCATGTGTTATAATACGGACACCATATATACTACTAGATAAACTATATAGTATTGATTAACCAATGAGATAAATTACAATTATATTATTTATAATTAATTCTATGAATAATATAATATAATTTAATTAGTAATTAATTTATTAATTTTTATTATTTTATTAATTAATAATATAAATTAAGAATCTAAATAATAATATTTTTTGATGTAGCTTTAATGGTGGTATTAATATTGTAACGTACATGATTTTGATAAAAATTCGAATAGTTCACACTCTGGGCGCTGATTGGTTATAAGGTGTATGTATTAAGACATCTAGAGTGTCCGTATCAGGGTTTTTTTTATGATCACTAGATATATGCTTATACATTTTTAATATTTTATAAAAATATAGCAATTATGATTAAAATAGTTTGTTCTACAATCTACAAAGTAGATTTAGATTCTATCACTCTTCAGTATTCCAGAAAATATTAAATAATACATGTTGCATGGTGTCACCATCAATATACTGCCATAGTATCCTTCGTTATTAATAATCTGCTTTTATTTCTACAATATATAATATTCTGATATCAATACTTTAAATAACAATCGTATATTCTATAATTAAATTAAATACTTCTTAAAACCTAAACATGATTTCATCAGTATTTATATCTTCCCATCATTAATCTTTATACTTTCATGTTCATGATAGCTATTTAAATGGCTAATCTCAATTTATATATTATCAATCCAAATATGTTACCCGAATCACCTAATTATTTCCTCATCTATCTTTAATAATCGAATTACTCTTTATTATATCCAGGGTTATTCGATATTGTTGACGTTTTTTTTTGTTTTTGTGATCAAACCATGGTTTTTTTAGGTTCTAAAATTACTTCTCTAAGGAAAACATTAATAACCCACCCTATATTGCCTAGTTCTATATAAATGTTTATTTATTAATAGAGTATTAACATACTAATAACATTAATAAATAATTATCTAAAATGTAATAATGTAATTTAATTTTGTAATGAATTATTTTACAAAATTGTATAATAAATATCAAAATAATATGGAATGAAATATTCCAAACAAAAATTAAATTAAAATTCTTAAAATATAATATAAAATGATATATTATAGAATATATACTACATATTATATAATATATAATATATTAACATATATATATATATATATATATATATATATATATATATATATATATATATATATATATTATCTATATCATTATCTTTATCTATATCATTATCTTTATCATTAAATATACAATATAGAGTTCAGAATAAATATATAATACAATCAAGCCTATGTATGAGTTGTTACAGTAAGCGCAATATTTCAGGACATTCATCCAATTGTGAAATAGGTATACTTATATATATATAATAATATCAAATGTCTAACAATTAAAATATAAAATTAAATGTCAGTTTTAATAAAATATATAATATTATATAAGATGATTATTATTTTAATATTTTAGATTTTATTGCTTATTTAACCGAATATGTTAATAATGTAATAATTAAAAAAATAAATATATTATTTATTTACATGATTTATATTTAATGTTAGTGGTAATAAACCATTATTCATCATCATCATCCAATCGATTAGGATATACAGATTACAAATATTAAATTATTAAAAATAAGAAAGGGTCAATTATAATTATTTAGATTATTTAATATTATTAATATATGTTAATTTATTTCATTATAAAACTTAAATATAGATAATACATAAACTTAGCATAAGAATTGTGGTAACATTTTATATTAGAGTAGAGTTATAAGCTACATTTTATACATTAGTAATTATGTCATACAAGTATATGTATATATATATATAAATATATATTTGCTACTGGCTCAGTTGGCTAAGGCCTGAGACACACACGAAGTAGAACGAAGGTTTAAGCCTCATCCGGACCATAACAATAGGTCTTAGCATCGTATATAGAAGTCATCTTATATATTTTGTATAAATAAATTTTCGGCTTTCATTAACACCATTGATTCACGAGGGCTGATTTGAAGGGACATTAGAGCCATATGATTATAAGTGAATGGGATAAAAGGACTCCACAAAAAACGCCATCTAAGTTCCTATATGGAATGACAGGACTCCATCAAAAATAAAAATGTAAAACAATATACTTATATATATATATAGTATTACGAAAATAAAATATACCTAGAAAAATTTTATATATCTATTAAAATTATGTATATTCGCACAATGTTTATTAAGTCAAATTTTAGGTCATGTAAGTAGTAATGGTAGAGTAGATTTAAACAATAAATTCCCTCGATAGGTGGGTCGAAGTAAATTGTAGATAAACATCGGCTGATAGTGATTATGTTAGGAAAATAGGATATATAGGTTGGGTGAAGATTGATTGTTTGATTGACATGGGTAGTAAAATATCTATCATTCAAATTAGTTTCTTTAAAAAAAGAATTAATATAAAAATAGGGAACGTTCTCTATTGTTATATATTAGAGTAGTCAATGGTGACAAATTAAAGTATATTTGTTATGTAGAATCATATATATATAGTATCATATTGGATAAATATAGAGGAAATGGTTTTATAATATCAAAAATAGAGTAAGAGTAATACATTAATATGTTTACACGAATATCGTTTAATTATTGGATGAGAATAGAGTCTCTGAATGTTTTAGGTTATTTGAAATGAATTATAAGTACGAACGGTAATAAAAATAGTATAGTAAACAATTGAGTTATGAAAATAGAGTTGGGTTAACAGCCATATAAGTTGATAAGGATGCTGGTTGGAAGACGATTATTTGATTATATAAATAAAGTTGAGATAAGTATTAACCAGAGAGATGGTACAGTATTTGGGGTGATAATATATCGTATTAAGCGTGGAATAGGAAATATTTTAGGAAATGTACAGAAAGATTAAATATTGATGGAGAGAAAAAGTCAGGGTATATTTGGACATAGGGTAATGGTATTGAAATCATTAGCAGGGACGCTATGAAGGGAACACATTATTATTATAACCATAATTAGTATTATTATATTCGCATTTGAACGTATTTTAAACATATTTTCTCTAATTATATAAAAAAATCATTTTCATTATCATCATATATATTATATAACATACATTCATATATATAGTATATATTATATACACACATATATATATATATATATATATATAGTATTTTAAACATTAAGTATTAAACTCATTATTAATATTTAAATATTTACATTAAGCACATATACCGACAAGTTTTCGATACATACGCTGTAGATCTGATTGTTTTACACTATTAAAGATACACATGAACCAGGTAATATCATATATTGTATATATATATATATATATATATATATATATATATTAATACAAAATATATAGATACATTTTAAATCTAACTTAGTAGTTTTTTATTTGTATATTTTAAAATAATATATGTGGATACATATCACTAACTTCTTGGTGTTAAATTCAGTTTAGTATCGCATGTATTCTGCTGGTAGGTTATAATATACAGGCGTTAACGAATAACTTATTAGTTTGTTTTTAATGAATACGTTTACATCTATATGGTTATTTATTTTGTATATTATTATTACATTAATTCTAAACATGTATAACGATACATGTTATTGTTAAACGGTCTATTTTCTGCCAAGAATAATTTATATATTTTAATATTTAATTTCTTTTTTAGAATAAATCTATCTACTATGTATTACTATGCTTATATATATTTATCTATATTTATACAATGGTATATAATTATATCAAATCAAACATATTTATATATATATCACATTTGTATAATACTTGAATACATTACATAAGGTTACATTCATACGAGGATGTATGTACACGAAATACAATAGTTTATCGATGAATCCGTTAGGTCTAACGTTATATCTAAAAACTGTAACCGGATTATCCATGCCGAATAGTATACATAAACCGGAAGATTGTAGTCTTGAATCACGTTAGTCATCCCTATTATAATAAGATATATATATAATATTATAATATACTATAGTATCACATATATATATGCTTTTTCTTGCTTATTTCGGGATTGTTGTTTCCCGGACAGTAAAAGTTCTCAAACAGCATGGTTCATCATAGCTACTCTCATCTCGCTCGCCGGTATACCAGTTTCACGCTATAGATTCCTGATGTAGCTTTCTGGTGGCCTTCCCAGTATTCTAGTTCCATGAGTAGGTTCCCAAATAACTAGGTCCGAAACAACGTCATCATCTCTACGTAGGCAATGTCCAGCAAACTTTAAGAATAGACGTCTGATCTTAGTAGATATTTTTTCTAATGCCCTATACAGTACTTTGTTAGTAACTTTCTGAGACAAATGTACATTTATCATTCGTAGAATTCGAGTGTATGTGCCAAACTATCAAATTGTTTTAGTAGTATTTTGTGAGGATCCAAGTCTCACATCCGTACAGCAGAACCGATTCAACTGTGGTGTGCATGAGCTTGAGTTTCATTTTCCTACTAAGAGTTGACTTCCAGATATTCCTTATTTGATGACATGTTCTCCAAGCAAGCACTTTTCTGATTTTTAAATCTTTTGCACTGCTGTCTATCCATACCCTAGATACTTGAAGTCTTCAACCCTTTAAAGATGTGATCCATCTATAGCTTTAATTGCAAACTGTTGATTAGTATTGTAGCTCATGTATTTCATTTTCCCTGTATTCATGCTTAGTCCTACTCATTTTGCTGATTTTTCGACTCGAGTGAGTATCTCTTGGGCTTCTTTGATACCTACCACTTACTAATGCAATATCATCTGCGAAGTCCATATCTATAACAGTGATAAGTGGTACTCTTCTGCTTTTTCCTATCCTTAGTTGGAAACCTAGTTTATTTTCCCTTCCTTCTAAAGCTGTTCTCATAACATAATCGATAACTAAAACAAAAATGTATGGAGCTAACGTATCTCCTTGTAAAACACCAGCTAGAATATTGAAAGTTTCTGTTTCTTTATCAGTTGTAATGACCTTAGCAGTAGTATCTTCATATATTATGCTAATAGCCGTCACATACTCCTCGGGTATCCCATAAGCTTTCAGTATCGCAAGTATTTTCCCTCTGTGTATAGTATCAAAAGCTTTATTGAAGTCAATGAATATCAGGATTGCTTCTAGATTATTATCTTTGACTCCTTAAATCAGTCGTCTGAAATCTAATATTTGACTGGTTGTTGTTCTACCACTTCTGAAACCATTTTGATTTTTCCTTAGATGACAATCTAGATGAGGCCTAATTCTGTTCAGTATCATACGATTATAAGTTTTCGCTACTAATGAAGTAAGACTTATACCACGATAATTACTACCTAGACTAAGATCTCCTTTATTGGGTATTGGAATTATATTCAAAATTGACCATTGTTTTGGCTTCATTTTATCTAATAGTGCTTTGTTAAAGAAGTAGAGGATAATGTCATCTATATTACATCGTTTAATACTTCTGGCCGTATTTCATCAACACCGCATCTTTTACCTTCTTTGATTACATCTTTTGCCAACTTGTATTCATACTTTTCAAAAGTTCCACACTTTATCTCTAGATGTTGTATAACTTGAATTATCGTTTCATTTTATTGATTTCATTTTTATTCATTTTATTAATTTCTCAATTAACATTTTATCATTCCTTTTTGAGTTGTTTTTCTAGCAGTGATTTCATTTATTAATTACCAAATATATATATATATATGCAACTATATGAAAAGACAATATAGTTCGTAGATTAATATTGCTTTATTCATTAACATTTATCATCGTGGTATTCGAACTATTTCGATAAAATACGTCTGCTAGTATCAGACGCGTAGTGAAAACCGAAAGGGTTTCACTGAGGATCGCCACACCCACGATATCTTAAGGGGCGTGATTATACAATTCATAATAAACGTTAATAATATGGTTTCGAATCAGTAGCGTTCCAGAAGCAGGTAGTATCGGTGTAAATGCTCGATCGTCGTCGTCGGGGTATAAGAGTATGAACTCTTATACAGGGTAATTACAGTGATTACATGGTAGGGTATATAGAAAAGTATCGTGATATAACGGATAGGGGTATAGGGTAGTTATCTTGATATAAAGGATAGGTGAGTAAGAGAAATTATCTGATATGTGATATAAAGGGTACACTGTTAGAAATAAATGGTATAACATTGATTAAAAAATGGTATAACCCCGTGGCGCCCTGGTATACCATTTACGGTATAACTAATTAAAAAAGTTATACCATATTTTATAAAAAGTTATACCATATTTTATATAAAGTTATACC
The DNA here is from genome assembly GCA_964019155.1 of Osedax fenrisi. Taxonomy (NCBI): domain Eukaryota; kingdom Metazoa; phylum Annelida; class Polychaeta; order Sabellida; family Siboglinidae; genus Osedax; species Osedax fenrisi. The sequence goes on along the minus strand of OZ025244.1, from coordinate 44,682,544 downwards.
ATAATTTATACCATATATTATATAAAGTTATACCATATTTTATAAAAAGTTATACCATATTTGATATAAAGTTATTCCATAATTTATTAAAATTTATACCATATATTATATAAAGTTATACCATAATTTATAAAAAGTTATACCATATTTGATATAAAGTTATTCCATAATTTATTAACATTTATACCATATATTATATAAAGTTATACCATACTTTATTAAAAGTTATACTATATTTTACATTTTAAAATAAATAACGTGACACAAAATTACATAAACAATTAATGTTTGTAGGACATGTTATGAAACAAATAAAATTAACAATAACACTTAATAAAATATATTTTATTCTATACGAAATAAATTATTTTGAACGAAAACCAAACAATTATCGACACACATAATAAGCATCCTCTTTTCTGATATATGGAGTCATTATTTCCTGCAATTAAAATTAAAATATTTATATAAGTTATATATATCTATATATATATATATATATATATATATATATATATATATATATATAGTATACTCGAGTATATAATAATATTGCATATTATATAATAGTGTACATATGTATCTTATAAGAAACGTTATACAGTTAATAGCATATATGATAATACTATATAAAGTAAAGTTTAGAATTTTAATTAGAAAAATCCAATAGCAGTTATATATATATATAATAGAGTATACTATACTTTTGAATTAGCATACGACAAATCATAAAATAACTATAATATTAAATCTATAGTTATTAAGTAATCATTAAGTAACCTTATTTTTATTTTCATTGTAAATTCATTTTTCAATAATTCGCAAACTCCCATCATAAAATATAAGATTCCCGCATCTATTTTTGGAAAAATTATATTATTTATTTAATTATAGACTTTATAATCTATATTTGATTAAGGATAGAAGGATATTGATAATATTTGTACAACAGTTAACATATTTATATATATATATAACTATTAGTAATATTATTAAATTTAATTACATTGTGAGCTAAAAATAAAATAAATAATTGACCATATATGGATATATAGTATACTATCCATATGGAGTAATAAAATATAATTGCATATTTATTTTATATAGATATTTAACTAATGTTATTAATTAGATAACTAAATTACCTGTTTGGTCAGTTTGCGTATTAGCGCTACCTAGCACATCAATATATTCGTTTATATATTTTTGTATATACGTTATATGCTTTTTCATCCCTCTCCGGCCGTTTTTCTAATATTTTAAATTAATTTGAAATTCTGCAAATAATTCTTCAGTTACCTGCATATTAATATGTATACAATATTATATTCTATAGCATATAGTTATCATAATTTTATAATATATATATATGTAATAAAGTGAATTTTCTAATACAATTTATTAATCAAAGCAAATACCTGTTGAACATAATAATAATATAACATAATAATAATTATAATAATAGTACATACCTGATGATATGCATAACGAAGAATGAGGCAATCTCACCTAGTGGAATTTATTCTATAGAAAAATAACGAAATATACTTGACAGACGATACAAATATTTACATGTATGGTAATGCATGGCTATGGCTATACAATTAAAACAGAGCGTGACACCGAAATCTAGTTTAAAGTGTATATGTAGATATATCGATTTCTGTTACGTAATGCTAAATGCATTTAAATGTATATTAAATTAATCGATATATCTATAGAACTTGTCTGTATACAACTTTGACTTTATAATATATATATATATATATAATATATATATATAATTAAATAATTATATTCTAACAATTTAATTATATATTATCAATAATATATAAATATATTATAAAATTATATATTATATACAATTTTATATTATTATATATAATATGATATAATTTGTATATATATATATATATATGTATATATATATATATATATATATATATATATATATATATATATATATATATATATATAATATATAAGTATAAATACCTTATGTATATTGTAATGTGTTGAAAAATAGATGCTTCTCATGTTGATTGTAGAGTGGAAATAGAATATGTTAATAAATAAAATGGAATTATGTATATATATATATATATATATATATATACTCGAATAATTATAAGTATTTGTATATAAAATATAGGAAATATGTATATGTATACATATTTCCCTATGGGTAATCTATATAGTTTCTGAAAACCAGTTTAATTGTAATTAGAAGAAATACATGCTATGTCTATAATAATTTAACACAACAATAAGTAAACTGTTATATTAAGGATATTACGAAGGATATTATTATGAATTATATTCTTATACATTTTATTTTCAATCAAATTTAAACTTAATTTTAAAATGTTATGGTATAACTGGTATTTCCATATTTTATACCATATAATTCATAAAGTTATACCATTATATTTAATAGATAATGGTATAACTAAAAATTACGAATGTTATACCATATCATTCGTAATCTTATACCATTTAAATTAAGCTATATGGTATAACTAAAAAAAACAAATGTTATACTATATAATGTGTGATCTTATACCATTTCAATTAAGCTATATGGTATAACTAAAAAAAACAAATGATATACCATATAATATGTGATCTTATACCATTTAACGTAATTGTATGGTATAACTCGTATTTCCATATGTTATACCATATAATTCATAATGTTATACCCTTATTTTTAACAGTGTAGGAGATATAGGGTAATTATAGTTTTATAAGAAGTAATGAATAATTCGACAATATCACGCGTCATATTAAATCATAATATTATGTATTACGTAACATTCATATTGCATTCTGCATACGCACGCGCTAAAGATAATACATACATTCGAATACACATATACACTTTATACACTATATATATGGATAAATATATATATATATATATATATATATATATATATACATATAACAATATTATTAATATATATGATTGAATTATTTTAACTTGTATAGATTCTTGCTGGAGACATTGTAAAACTACGTGCAATAATAAAATATATTATATTAATGATGGTTAATATTATTGAAATAATAATTTTATATTTAAATAATTTTTATATTTATATATGTATATAAATATTAATTTATATAATATGTATTACATATAACACATAATCTACATAAAATATAATATATATATACATTCCTTTTTTTATTCACATCCACACTATTGTGTTCATATATTGGGAAATAATATTGTGTCTAGTTAATTAAATATTATTATAATACAAAACTAGAGTTAAAATGCATATTAGGGTTAAAATAAGAAAGTTATACTTATAAGAAATGTCATACAATATTTTAAATGTAGTACTATATTGAAATATAATACAGCTACATTTATAAACAGGGAAAATAATAAAATGTTCCCTATACATTTACAGAAATTATATAAAATTTTATAACATACGTATAGTATTATAACGTCCTATAGTATTATTATAAGTTATTCTGGTATTCACAATTTATTATTTTTGTATACATGATGAGATAGATTACGAGAAATATTATATTAATATTACTTTTTCAATTATTGTAGTGTATTATGCGGGGTTGTAGGGAATCAGAGTTTACACCTATTGCAATGGTATACATCCAATTTATATATGATTTGGAGAACCATTAGATATATTATTTGGAGAACACGGTAAAAATGTAAATTGTAATAGTGCATATTAAAGAGGATTAAAATATGAGTATAACTGGTATCTTTCGATCTTGCATTTATTTCTTTAGTTCGTAGCATCGTCGCGAAGCGACGATGCCGCATTGTTATATGTTTGGAGAAATATATTTACAGATAATATATGATTATATGTTTATAATAATTATATATGTCTAGAATATTTATATTTAGTAAATGATTGTAAACATGTATTACATGATACTATTTATCTTAATATATCATTAAAATATTTCAAATAATACTGTATATATAATAATAATTACATTGACAGATGTAGATTTTTTATATCTACAGGAGAAATGGAATCATATTAATTTTAATACAAATGATAAAGTTATCAATGTTAGTGTAATTTCAATAATAATTTAAATTAATAAAAAAATGTATTTATATATATAGTCATATTATAACCATTTGGTAGAAGATGCAAAATATAATCATTTGGAGGACAATTTTAAAAATATATATATATTGAAGCTGACAATGTACATATTAATTAATTATGATACACTATTTGCATATATTAATTATTTTTTCAAAATAATCAATAATAAAAAACATATACAAATAATGTCTACAAAATAAATAAATAATGTCTTCCTAATATATATTATGTATATTAATTTGTATAATGATATATGATTTTGTGGACAATATTAAGATTTATTTTATATGGACTTCTTACATAATAAATTCGCTCTAACTTTACTATTTTATAAGTTATGTTCTATATTTAATGATAAGAAAAAATTACGTGCTCGTGCAATTATTTTTAAATATATAAATTAATTAATTAAAAATATATATTGATTATAAATGTACAATTTTATTTGTTTATGTAATATATATTGATGATATATATTTAATATATATGATCCATGATAATATAAATTGTAAATGTATCAACACTAGTGATGGGAATGAAACCCAATTTCAAGTTTTCGAAACGGTTTCAGATTCAAAGATAATGGTTTCGAAACGGTTTAAGTTTCAAATAAATAATTTGAAATAATTTTACAATTGTACGGTTTAAACCGTATACAGATTATACGTTTATACCTAATAGTAGACGTAGAGATAGAGAATAGTTGCAAATGTATGTTTAAATTAGAAAATATAATAAACAATTATTGTTAAAATACAAGTTCGGCATATATTTAATATATTAACATAGTTTCATTTTTAAATGTAAATTCTGAATTACTCGAAACATAATCGCAATTACTCGCAATTACTCGAAACCTACTCGGAACCGACTCAATAATACTCGAAACCGAATCGGAATTGTAATTTGGAAATTTTATTAATCGAAACCGCTCGAAAATTACTCGGCTCGATCCCATCACTAATCAAGCCTATAAACATATATCCAATAATACTATATATTTCATTAACAATTGTATGTCTACTAAATAGTTATATTTATGTATCCAATATATATATAGATTTAATTCAATCATTATTTAAACTCACTTATTCTCTAAATGTAAATATAATTAATAAATAATATATAAATATAGTTCATATATATTAATGGTATAATTTTATTATAAGTCAAATTTATACCAAAAGTGTTAAATTATTGCCATAACTATTTGGTGGACATGACATTGTCCTCCAAATAATAATGTATACCAAATGGTTAATATTTTGCAAGAAATATCTACAAAATTTGGTATGATTATATATATATATATATATATATATATATATATATATATTTATTATATATTATTATCAGATCTAGGTTTAAACCCGGGTTTTTATAGAAGCTAAAGCTTATCGAAATAATTACCCTTACTTTTAAAATAACTCCAAATAAATTATATAAATAAAATATAATAACATATTATTTTACTTCCAGTTTATATTTACCAATACAATGAATAACATAAAAAATAATATTAATTGTTTGAACTTGCCATAAATTATGAAATCATCATTTAATTATTTATAAATAAATAACTAAAATAAATAATAAGTTACAAATTATAGATTAAATAGTTTAAATGAAATAAAATAGATTAAAATACAATAAAACAATAAGTATATTCAGAAAGGTTGTAAAAAAAACTTTATATTTATTTATTATTTTTTTTCCATATATTTTTTTCAATAAATAAGTTTTTAAAATTAAAAATGAAATAAAGAACAATTTATAATGTAAGAAATTTTAATTTACAATTTAAAAAGTTAATAAACTAAAAAGTTAATATTTATTATAAATTTTTATATTAAAGTCAATAAAAAGAATGAAAATAATGAAATAAATTCAAATATAAAAGAAAATATATTTAATAAAGTAGGTTTATGTTATTCTAAATAAAGTCAAATAACATTGTTAATCAGAGAAAAATAAAAAATGTTAACAACAAAATAACAAATGGTATTTAATTTTAATTTTGTTTAATTTTTACATAAATGTAAATAAATAAAAAGAACGAAATCAAGAATTCACACTTGAAAATATATATCGATATATTAGTCATGATGTATAGAAGTATTCGCGATATTATTTATATGGTTATTTTGTTGCTTTTTTTTTAAATATTATCAAATTTGAATTTGTTATGAATATTTGTTAACGCCGATCGTTCTTTTATCCCAATAGGTGACGATATTTTATAATTAATTTATAAAAATATAATATATATATAAAAAATCTATTGATGTAAACAAAATTATTATGTTTACACGAATATCATGTAATGATTGGATAGGAATAGAGAGGTGTAAAGTAGTTCTGCAGGATTAATAATAGAATATTATGATCATATTTAATATTAAATAGATTTATTATATTTGTAAAGAATACATTTATTGTTATATGATAATATTAATGATACATTTAAATCTAATTGTATATAAGCAAGGTTGAGTATATTTCCTATAAATAAAATATAAATAATTAGATATAAATATAAAATAAATATAAAATAAATGTATAAATAAATTAGGTAAATTCATTTGACAAATCATATATAATAATGAACGTAGTATTAACGTATATTTCGCTTCAAAATCAAATTATTGTTTATATTTATAATTCTAAAATTAAAAATATATCCCACTTATAATATTTGAGTCGAAATGTCGCGACACAATAACGTGTTCAAATGTATATCGTACTATAATTTTGAGGTACGACATTGGTCCTAATATATCGCTTTAAATATCACTCGATAATGTTATTTGAACCCCCATAATTTAATTTTGAATAAATAATAATTAGTGCTTTTATTATCATAATATATTATATATATACACATATTTTATTAGCTATGTTTAATTATCATCATTAACATAAATTATTAGGTTCACTAATATAAATAATACTTTATTCTTTTCTAGATAACTAGTTTTATAAATAAACGTTAGTATATACAAATATATTATTATTTAATTTTGTGATACATTTTATAATTATTAATCACATATATTATTGTATTATATATATATATATATATATATATATGAAATAATTTATTTATATTATTAAATATCATAAATACTATAAACTTGAAATTAATATTTATATTTGACATTTATCATATTAATTAAAATATATTATCATAAGGTTAAATATATACCAATTATTATTACGTGTTACCTTATGCAATCATATGTTATTTATACTATGACTAATACTATGTAAAGTACATTTTATGTCAACACAGGTCAAGGATGGATTAACCCCGATGAAAGAGATACTTATGTATCTAGTTCAACAAATAAACGTTAATAAATAAAAATATATTTTATAATTATTATTAATATATATATATATATTATTTTATTATATACATATATAAGAACTAATGTATTTATAAACTATATTATTTGCACGTATATATATATATAAATGTTATGCACTAATATTACTCTTATAACATGAGTAATACTACGAAATGTATATTTTATAATATGCATCCACACACACACACACATATATATATATATATATATATATATATATATATATATATATATATACATGGGACCCATTTCGTATGTGTATTGTATATGGCATACATTTAGTACACACATACTGTTAATAATATACTTATATTTAGTTAATATGTCCATTATATGAATTATTAATGATACCACTAACAATTATGTTACCATATAATCCAACGACAGCTGGATAGATACGTGGGAATTATTTACATTTCAGGGGGTTCAGGGGTTATGGGTCATTCCAAAAGTTATTACATTACTTTAATTATATCATTTCAATAATATTAACATTTAAATATCTAACGATTATAAGATTCAATGTATCTCTTTACTTATTCACATGATATACTAGCATTAATATATACTTTAATTGATATTATTAATTTAATATTATTTTAGATATGTTATAATTATTATAGATATATCTATACTTATTATAACATATAACCTATAGATGCGGTAGTTTTTAGATATAGTGGTAACATTTATATTATATATTTGCTTGTATAAATATTTAAAAAATATAATATGGTTTAAATATAAATTAATTATAATAATACATTATTTAACAATGAATTGATATCTATACATAACCTACTATTTACTAGGTATATTTGGAAATCTAGAAGTAAAACACGGTATTTACCTATTAGTACTGTTGACTATTATTGCTGGGTTAATTACATGGTTCATTATATATAATAAAGGTTATTCAACATATATAGATATAATGTATACTGTAGATATATATATATATATATATATATATATATATATATATATATATATATATATATATATATTCTTGAGTTTTAATAATCTAGTTAAGTTTAATTTAACGTTAAATTTATTAGTGATATTTTAGACCAGATCACAATATAGTGTAACTTAGATTGATGCACTTTCTTAAATACAAATCTACCTTAACTAAGTTATATGGTGACAATTATAATTAACCTTTAATATATAATATTTTGCATCGGTATATAAAATAATAGGTGAATACTATATTATTTACGTAATCTCTTAACTAGAGATTTTAATTGTTATCCTGTAATCTAAAAGATTTCTTCCGTTTTCGGATTCAACTTCTAAATTTATATATTATGACATATTTTTTATCTTATACATTATAATAGAATATAATTATAAAATATATTTTCTGATTTACGTGATTGTCAATTATAATATATTTTATATTTATACTATATATCTTTCATATACATCAACATGTACTAATCATTTACCTAGGATCCACTTATATGTGGTTTGTTTCCTTATTATAATCGCATTCCTTGTTATTATTTCATTAACTGAGTATAGGTATCGATTATAATACTACGATTGTTTACTACTCTTGGTCTGATCGAATATCCTTAGTTTCTTTTATATGTCATATCACGTGATGTTAACCTTTATTTATATATCGGAATTATTAGTCTTATGCATATTGTGCTGAACAATAGTTATAATAGTTTTCCGAAGGTACATTATTATAATTAATAAGGGTGATATATACCAATATATACTCCGATTATCAGGATTATTTTCATTTATTGCTTCATTATTTTCATTACATTTTTATTGCTTTTGTAGTATTTCCTGTTTTCCCGTTGTTCTTATATATATATGGGCTAGAGATAACTATTATCTTGTCATGATTATTTGAGAAATTACAAATATCTTACGGAATTAAGGTTTAAGGTACATTGTTATACATACTATGTATTACGGAGTATATCGAAAATATAGCCGGAAATTCCCTTATGATCTCTCCCGCTGACTGTTCTCCATGACACCGCACGGTGATAAAAGGTAGTCGGACATTATTAAAAGTGCCCCCATATAACATATCTATTCCAATTTGCTTCATGGCGATGTTCCTATGTTATGACTATGTAGTGAATCTTTATATATCTTAGCTTCTGGATACGTTTTGCATGTATCATACTTACTATCGATTCTCTCATTTATAGAGTAATTATATTCCTAAATATAGATTATCGCATCGTTCTAAGATATGCAGCTATACATGCGTGAATTGTTGATTTAACATCACGAACTATTTTCACCTGCGTATGGGTAATACTAGTATATTATTTATACATAATATTCTTTCTAATTACGTGATATCATGTATTACTGCATAGTAGTTTGATAAATATTACTTGTATAAAATATTACAAATATAAACATACTTGTTCTTCTCTGAATAATGATCTTATTTTTGGCGTTTCATTTGTTTAAATATACTGTCATTATTTCTTTTATTTTAAAAATCTCTCTCTTCTTTTAGATATTGTATGTCCATGTATAGATTATGGAATCTATACACTGTTTACTGCATATTTATGCCATAAATATGCATTATCTAATAATATCTATTCACGAGTATGTATGTTATTATCTGTATAATGTCAAACATATAATTTGCATTATTATTGAAATGTCATTTAATTCTTTTGTAAATATTCGTTCTATTGGTTTGTGATAACTATCAAATTTTTATTGGGTTTTCCGTATAGACATAAATATATATATATATGAATATTTCCACTCGCAAATATTATTGCATGTAATTCCTTTCATTTTTATTTCTTTAACACATTTATCAAAAGTTTCATAATCCTTCTGGTTTCTACGAGAGAATAAACATATTTTATATGTTCAAGTTTTTACTGTAACTTGTATATCCTCCTATTTTCATATATTGCATATTTTATTATGAATTCAATTGTATACAATATTAATATATATTTAATATGTAATATATAAATATATAATATGTATCCCCTAATATTTTCAGCAATATTAAAACTTTCATTTTTCCATTTTATTTTACATAGTTGTGGTGTTATCTATTAGTGTACTAATATCATTCATATATATATATGTATTTTATCTATATAATTATCACTCATTATACAGTATACTATGTACAACCATATCGAATTACCGACCTATATGTAGACTACTATATATATAGGCCCATAGCTATATATATATATATATATATATATATATATATACGGAACTTCCTTAATAAGTCACTAATAAACATATAAACATTGACTATTTTCTATATACAATCCATAAAATGTATTGCACACCATAGTCTAACACTTAGTAATGTCCCAATGTATGTCTCCTTATAGGCTACCTGACTAGTATTATTGACGCTTCTAATGTTTGGTTGTTCTGATATCAGAAAATTATTTATTATGTCAACAATAATAACTATATTAACTAATAACTAATTTAAATAACTAATTTAATTATATATTGAAAAAAGAATATAATTATATATATATATATATATATATATATATATATATATATATATGTATATGTGTGTATGTGTATTTACATGTATTGATTTTAAATTATTTAAAAAACATACACAGATACCACAAATAAAGATTCAGTGCAAGGTTATTAACTATTTATATAATAATGTCTTACTTAGTTACTTAGTCCCGTGACGATATAATCGTAGGGGATCATTATTCACGATCAACAGTCTTATATTGAGTTTACGCAAGGAGAGATTAGAGCAATCCAAGATGTCATTCATCAGTTTCTCTTTGGATGGCTTATTTTTCTACTAATTTATTCAATTAACTTGCAATATTATCTTAGCTAGCGATTCATGTTTATATATACCCTAACAAAGTGTTTCTACTTACCATCATGTCTAAGATAGTCTCATAGTTTCCTATTCTCCTTCTTATTTCGGTGGATACGTAGATGTTAGTTTTCTTTAATTTGAATATTTTATTTAAGATTCTTCTATAGGATTTGGATTCGAATGGACGAGTCTTCATATTAGACTGTTCCAATAAGGTACAGGTTTTACAGCCATATAGTAAAATGGATAGTACTAAATATTACTAGAGATTGTAGCTTAAGATTAAATTCTATGTATCTATATCTCCAAATCTTTGTCAATATCACTATTGGTGCAGTTGCTATGGCTAGTCTATTTAAAATCTCTTTATTGCTAGTTATATTTTTACTAAGCATCGCGACAATATATTTGAAGGTTTTGATATTCTCTAGTTGCTTTCTATATAATTTGATGTTTGGTTCAAATTCATTACCGTTTATGAATATATTGCCCTTCTCGTTACATATTTACATACCATATGATGCAATACTTTTTCTAAATAATCTGCTAGCGCTTGTAGTTCACTTTCAGAGTCATCTAGAAGATACATATCATCGGTTTGAAATTGATCTTCCTCCTATTTATATTTTTGACTGGTGATGTTCTAGAGTATTGCATTATTATCTATAAATATATTGAATAATACTGTAGATAATATGTAACCCTGTTTTACACTTACTGTCATTGGAAAGGGAAGACCATTTTAGTTGATCAGTTATATGTGTATATCCATTATCATAATAGAATTCCATAGACCATCATGTCATACTCTATCAACATATTTTTTTGAAATGGATTACATTTTGATATAATTTATTTTGCTGATCACATGTTTCTCAATAGAAGTCTATAGTTTAGAATTTGTTTGATAGTGCTTCGATTTTTCATAAAGCCTGTCTTATCCTCGGCCAAATTATGATCTGCCTGCGTGGTTAACAGATTAAATATGTGTCTTAATAAGATTTTTCTCAATTGATTTATGAGACTAATAGTTGTATAGTTTGAGTACTTTTTGAGGTAGCCTTTCTTTGGTATAGGTATAATTAAAGTAGTTCATGATTTTGGCCATTGCGTTGTAACCTAGATTTGTTGACAGAGTTTAGTAAATATCTCAATTATTATCACTACGACTACTATGATTAGTTCGCTTGAAATAGTATTGATTCCCTATATTTTGTATTACCTTTACAACTTCTGATTTTAGTATTTGCAGCGGCTGTTCCATATCAAATGATCTTTTACTATGTATTGTAACCTGTACTGTTTAGTAATTTATCCATTCTTTAAATTTCTACCTCAAATTATACTTTACTATATTTTATTCTTTTTGTGTTCGTAGATTTATCTTCATATTATATACTACTAATTCATGATCACTATTGATATCTTATCCCAGCTCTGGATAGTTTTTGATAGGTTCTTGTATGCAAGATTAGAACCACTGAGGAGGTACAATGTAGTCAATTTGATTATGAGTCAGACCACCAGGAGAGTGCCAAGTAGATTTGCATGAGTTATATTATGGGTTTAGTGAATTTGCAAGCATGAGATTATGCTTAGTAAAAAAATCAAGAAACTATAACCTCTTTAGTTATATTTTTCTAGTGAATATATTTTGTTTTAATAAGTTAAGTGGCACCTATCACCTCTCCACTATTTACGTATAAGTCACAGTATATTAGAGAGTTTATCGTTTATACGCTGGGAACTTGACAGTTGATATATTATGATCTTCAATCGCTATTGATCGTTGGTTAGCTTTCTACTTATCCATTTCAGATATAGTGAATGTATCCCTATTAATTGTATTATCCCAATTGCTGAGGTTGTTACCTTGGAGTGTCACGAAGAGTAGGCATTTACAGTTGAGAAAGATGTGTACTAAACTAACTAACCCTTCTTGGTTATGGAATACAGCAGTTAGGTAGCTAATGTATGCCCAGTCCTATCTCCCCAATCCCTCTCAAATAAACTACTTTTAATTTAAAATATTATACATGTGTATATATATAAATTGCACATTCGTAATGTATTGTTGTAAAAAATAATATCATCAACAATTTTAGGAGAAAACAAAACTTTAATAATTATCAGCGATATGTGATGAACGTTAATTTACATTGTATATTGTATTATATATTGTAATTATATTATATTAATAAATTTTTTAAATATATACATATATATATATATAATATTTAATATAATATATATTTTTAGATTACATTGAATCTGGTACACAATATGTTGATGGTTTAGTTGTCTATTATAAATAATAATGCAATATATATGTATATAATAATAATATATATTTTAATATTAATACAAATAATAAATATATAATAATTAATTATCGCATATAACACTATTATCTTAATGCTATCTCTATATGATTTCAGTACTGAGTATCACTATAAGATTATATATCATTACTAAAATATTAATCTAAATATATAGATCTAATAAAAGAATACCATTAATAATTTGTTTACTATAATTAGTTTACATTCGAAATGTAGCTATCACTGCGGGTGTGTTTTTTCTTTTAATTATGTAATTCATTCCTACTATGATATCTGATACCATTGTATATAATATCAAGATATATTAAGCTATTATGTAGCCAAGTACAATTAGTCAAACCTTATATAAATACATATCGTTAAACATGGCTATATTATTGTAATCACATTACATTTTTTTTTAAATAATTATGATATTGCAATTTTATTCAGATATTTATCTAATTATAATAATTATGATAATGATGATATCAATTTATTGGACACAAAAACAAAGTAATACAAATACTCGAAGTAATACATACAATTATTACATTAAATAAATTGTCCTATACATTTTACATATAATATAGAATATATATATATATATATATATATATATATTATTGATTATTAATAAATATAAAATATATAATAATATTATATTAATAATAATATATGATGTTTTAATATTTAAAAAAATAATTTATTCTAAACAATAAATAGGTGAAGGCACGAAGAATTAATATTTAATAAAATATTAAAAGTTATGATTACATTGTTTATTGATTCATTATTATTTAAATACATAATATATTATATACCCATTATTATGAGCTGATGTGATCCTTCTTATATCTTTATACCTAGGATATCGATTTGGACATATACTAAATATAATTTATTAAGGGTAAAAATAAAATAAAAATATTTTATAATGTATTATTGCATAAAAAAAGAATACATTACAATTCAGGCTCGATAGATATATTTTTCTTATTCTAAGGAATATCAAATGACATTCATATGTATATAATTCATAACCTAATAAACATTTAATCATAATAATTATAATTATTTTGCAAATATATTAAACTACGATTAATCAGAAATTTACAAATTTGTTTTAAATTTGAAATAAACCAGTTGAAAAATTGTGATACAAATCCTCTAAAGTATATTTTGGTGATCGTTTATGATTTCTAGTCAAACATGAAATATCATCTAATATTTGTATTGTTCACGCAGTCGTATACAATTATTTTATTTACAATTAAGTTATATGCTACTTTCATCCTTAATTATCTTAACTCTATACACAATATAGTTGCATACTTATCGGTAAATAAATATTATCAAGCTTACTCTTAATAATTCTTAATATGAATAATATTTTTTGTGATTTTATTTTACTTTATAATACCGTACATAATAATACTACGATGTGTGTATAAAAATGCTCGTTCTTAATTGATCTTCTCTGATATATATATATATATATATATATATATAAATTAATTGATTAGTTCATTGATTAATTGAATATTTATTTAGACAAACAAATTACGTTAAACGATCTTTATTGTGTAAAAAATATAATAATAACAAAATATATAAAAAGAATAATAAATAAGTATGAACATTATAAATTTAAAAATAATAAAATTAATTTTTACAAATTACAAATAATACATTATATATGAAGACTTATTTAAATGTATTCATAGAGCAGAGTTGACGCATTCCATAGATTATCTGAAGCTACACTGAATAACCGTTTACCATATATTAATAATGCGTAGATCTTCTTTTGTAATAACCAGGTTAAATAGTTTCGATGATCTCTATTATAAACTTTAATTTTATGAGATCATCCAAATAACTCAGAATACGATTCTTTAGAACCATATAAATTAGTTTAAATAGTTGAATGTATATCTCTGAATGACCGTTTACCATATCATGATAGCTTGTATTCTTATTTTTGTAATATCCGATTGAAAGAGTATCGTAGATATCTATTGTACATTTAATTTTTTTGAGGACATTCAAATAACTGGAAAGACTATTCTTTAGAACCTTAAACATTAATTTTATATAGCTGAATATAGATCTCTGATAAATATTTAATGATTGAGAATTGGATAAGTAATAATTCAAAAATTCACGTTAATAATATATCATAGTATAATATATATTTACTCGATGTAATACTATGTGTAGGATATGTGTAGATAATGTATACATGTCACAACTAATGATTCTATTAATTTTTTAGATATTCTTAAAGTTAATAATTCCTTTTTTGATCTTATTTTATACAATTGATAATTAGTTGATTTATATACATTATTTATCTGATCATTGACAATAAAACCAATGTTTTCAATATTATTGCAATGAAAAATTGTGACAGAATACATGATACAGAAGGATAAACTATGATATTTTAGATATATTTAGAAGTAGATTTTATTCATATTCAACGTTAAAATATTTTGTAAAAACCAATTTGTAACCATATAAATATCATCAATTAGAAATATATTAACAGATACTTTATCTATTATTAGAAGCTTAAAATGATATAAATTGAATATCATTAGCAACAATTTGATATTTTACAAAGGAAAATTAGATATCGTATTTTTAAGAGGTAAGATATAAAGAGAAAATAGCAATTACCCTTATACAGAACTCTATAATACATTTTACAAATGGATGATTAATGATTAATTTGTATTGAATATATTGTTTCACTTAAGTAAGATTTAATCCAAATAAGAGTAAATACCAAAAATACCAAATTTTTAAGACGTTTAATTAAAAGAGTACGGTAAATAGTTCAAAAGCCGCATAAAGATAAAATAAAATAAGTTGTATATTATAATTATTATCAAGGTTATTAATAAAATAATCAAGAATAAAGAGAAGAAGTAATTCAAAACTATGACATTTCTATATTAACTTTGTTAGGGTCAAATAATGATTTTTCATTTAGATAATTAATTAATTATTTAATTAATTAATTAATTATTCCAGTATTTCACTTACAAAACGTAATTTAGATATTTTCATATAATTAGGTTAATACCCAATCCTAGTTTCTTTATAATATGTTGTTTAAAGCATGTTTTAAAAATCAGGTACAATACCAGAATGGAGAGAAATATAGTTAATATTTAAAAATAAATATATTATGCAATAATGCAATTACATTACATATATAATGAATATAATATTTATAAAAAAATATATATGCAAGTATAAACAGAACGAAATGTACAAATAATTTAATTTGATAATATCTGTATTTTAATTTAAATTAAATATAGGTCAAATTATATATTTGATTTATAAAAAAATTACACGTACAATATATATTAGTTGATGATTTAGTTAACCAATATCTAATAATGAATTAAATATAAATTAAATAAAAAAATTACACATTTATATATTACAAAATTAGTACTAAAAAGTAAATAGAATAAATATACTCAACATAAATATATATAAAAATATCTATGAATGTGACTATGATAATAAAACGTCTGTATAGTATGACTATTTTATTAATATATATTTATAAGTGAACAAATCATGCCCTTCCTTGTTCAATGATTTTACAAATATATTCATTAATCTAAGCTTAATGTGTACAAGAGTTAATATAATATCATTAATGGATATGTCATTAACAAGCTGCTGTGACTTCAAATTATATGATCCAAACCGTAAATACTTTACAAATGGTGAATCTTGTTGTTTATATTAGTCATCATTAACACGAACAGTGAAAGCATATATATATATGTATCCCATCTTCAAAATATTATCATTTTATTTTAATGAATCAAGTTGAATAGACGTTTTCTATAAGTTTCAGTCATTTATAGTGAGTATCCTTGCAGTTGAGATATACAAATATTACAATTATATAGACATATAGTTTTAAATTGTATCTCTTAATTCAATTACTCCATTTACATTATTGAAATAAATAATCTACCTTTCTTTATAAATATTGGTTAAAGTCATTTTCATGATATTGTACTGATATGAATTTATGGGGCTGATGGGAAGTTATGTTATTATTCAAGTTTATATTCAATTGAATTAAATTAATTTTCTGATTATAATGAAATAGTTAATTATTGTTGGGATATTTGAATTTAAACATCAGTGATATTTGGTATATATATATATATATAT
The DNA here is from genome assembly GCA_964019155.1 of Osedax fenrisi. NCBI lineage: Eukaryota > Metazoa > Annelida > Polychaeta > Sabellida > Siboglinidae > Osedax > Osedax fenrisi. The sequence continues at coordinate 44,664,696 of OZ025244.1, read as the reverse complement.
ATATATATATATATATATATTATTCTATAATTATGTATACATCTATGTTAAATAGTAATTTTCAGTGAAATAAAAAACTTGATCTGATCTAAAAAAAACTAATTACATATTTATAATCAGTGTAAAAACTAGTATACACAAATTAATGAAACCCAAACCTCGACAAATCAATTTAATCAGTATAGATGATGATCTTTTTTTTACAGCCAACACTTTCAATACGTTATATATACTGATTTCATGGATATGGTAGAAATGCAGTAATAATGAAGTGGTGATATATTTCGGTTTTCTATGGAATAATTTATGGACAAATATATTTAAATGGATTTAAGATGATTGGGATAAGGGATGAGTGATATTTGGAAGCTATTGTTTTATAAGTATGATAGTTAGTGACGGGTAAACGAAATATGTTTAACTATATGGTATTAATTGGTCACACGGATTATTAGAAATAGAAGAAAAATAGGATTAATTAAATATAAACTGATTAATTCTAGAAATTTGAATCACAAGTAATTAGAAAATAAACCAAACAGCTCAGAGTCAGTTTTATCTGAGAGTTTTTAGATCATCTTCACATTTATTAATGATCTTCCAAGTATATTATTTTCAAAAATTCATATTGATTTATTTGCCGATGATACAAAAATATACTTTCTTACACATCTGAGAGTGAAAGATTTCTTTTGCAAAATATTTAAATTTATTTTCACAATGGGCAAATAAATTGCAATTAAATATTTCATTATCAAAATGTGCAGTTTGACTTTAGGGAAGGTTACTACATAACAATATTTTATTAATTATAAATAATATTAAATTGGAAAACGTTACTTTTTTTAAAGAGTTAGGAATACTGTTAGATAATAACCTTTTATTTAATAAAAATATTGATTATATTTGTAAAAAGCTTATTTTACTTTAAATTTAATTGATAGATAAATTACTACTTAATCCCTTAGATCATTATTAAAGCTTATTGCAGATCAATTTTATAATATACATCCATAATTTGGTCACCTTTTTCAAAGGTTAGTAAATTTCGTAGTCTCATTGACCAAATTCAAAAAGTGCAAATATTATTTACTAGAACATTAATTACAAGATGCGTAGGATATATAAATTCATCAAATTCATCAAATACAATTTAAATTATATAAAGAGAGATTGGAATATTTTAAATTATAATCACTTAAATTTAGAAGATTAAAAATAGATCTATATATATAAGTGATAATAATACGTTTTTATTTAGAAATCTAAGTACATTATAAATTGGCTTTACTATCTAACATTAAATTCTCAAATTACTCTTCACTCTCTAATGATTAAATTTGATTACTAAAATCAATATAATCATCTACCGATACTAATTAAATATTTTTCGTCCACATATTTCTCTACATTGTAAAATATAACTACCTTAATAAAACAACCAAATCTGACTAACCATTTATCTAATATTTATTCATCTATTGTAATAGAACATTTACACACAACGGATTTCAAAATTACTTATCTGTAACATTATTTAAATATCTAAATATTTATCAAATTTATATTACTGATTTCTCTAATTGATCTCATTTTTCTATACCTATTGTCTACTTATATTGGTTATTCTTTCGTAAATTAACATATTAAGCTTATTTCATTTATTTTCAAATCATTGTTTATTATATCTTTTATTAATTTAGAAACTGTTAAAATGGATTAATTTACCAATCATATACATTATTTACAATAATATTCAATTAGTTATAATACCTATCTATTATTTAAATGAGTTCATATATACCTTGCCATATTATATTTTTTTTATCATTAAACCTCACTTTCCCCCGTACTTAATATTCATGCACTTATCGAATCTAAACATACAAAATATATGCCATCCTTCTCTTGGTTTTACGGTTAACTATTTTATATTATACTTTTATTTAATTTGAGTATATACAATTAATTTATGATCGACAAAAATCATACAATGATCTAAATAATTTGTTATCAATAATATATTCTTTTTTCATATGCGAATACATTTAATTCCTAGGGACTATATTGTTATTATTCAGAATTATTGCAGGAAGATGATTGCAAAACTTAAAAATAAAAATACTATATTTATACCTAGGGGAAAGTAACCTAATACGGATACTTTAACAATAAATAGTCTTAACATTTTATGTCTCAATATTTTTATTCAAAAATTACAATTTATTAATGTTTTATTATTATAGATATTATTGTGATTTTAAAATTTTATTTATTCTTTTTATCTAATAGATAACGGGTGTGTTCGTATTCGGTAATTATGTCCGAATACGTACACCCTATAGGGTACACATATATTTTATAATACGGACGGTCTATATACCATTAGATAAACTACATATTATTGATGAATCAATGAGATAAATAACAATTACATTATGTATAATTAATTTTATGAATAATTTAATATAATTTAATTAGTAATTAATATATTAATTTTTATTATTTAATTATTTATTAATAATATAAATCAAGTATATTAATAATAATTTTTTAGATTTAGCTTATTTGTCTTATTAATATTATAACTTTTTAGAAAATCAGAATAGTTCACACGCTGTGCGCTGATTGATTATAGGGCATCCGTATTAAGAAATAGAGTGTCCGTATTAGGAACTTATATGACCTCTAGATATATGCTTATAACTTAATTAATTTTTAATAACAAATATAGCAATTATGTATAATGTTTAGAATGCTTAATAATATATTGTTATGTTTTAAATCGATACATTTTTATTTTCTTGAGAAGTTTTTGAGTTGACATTTTTAATATAAACTTAAAAACGCAATAAAAAAATCAGATTATTAGATATATCAGCACTATATTGATTAATTGAAAAAAAATACTAATTCAGACTAATTATATAATTATGAATATTTTACTCTTTAAATATTTTTTGTAGGATTTATGGTTTCTGAGATACCGAGAGTTTCCGTATTCGATTACTTTCCCCTAATACACCTTCAATCTCAATCCCTACTAACTATCTAAACTCTATCCTACTTTATTAATTTGACCTATCTATGATTATTGAATAACGTCATAAGTATTATGAAACAGTATCGACATAAATGATTTAATATTTACCAACAATCTTATAGTTGATATAAATCAAATCAGCTAATTATGAACTTGAAGCTTAAAGTTATTAAGGGTAAATTAAAGATAAATTCGGTTAAAATTTAAATATATTTTTCTATATTATGTGAGTCTATATTCTAACCAGTACAGTGCGGATTACAAAATAATACTTGATGAATAATGATTTAGATATAATTATAATGGACAATTTAATTTAAAACAAGTTTTTGTAATAATTTGGTTTGGTTTTTAAATACTTAATTCGATATCATTAACTCATTCTAGCATAAAATAAAAGTTGTAAATTTAATACGCAATATATATACCTATTAACATTGAAAGGTTTTATGATTATATTATTACCTTGGTAACATGCTATAGCAATATAATGAAATATACTAACATTCATGTTTTGTTGTCATAGATGTATAATGTATTATATTTATTAGATAATATTATAATTATTTAGTAAGGGTTATATCATATTTTTGTTTTATTTATAATACTAAATTCACTATCATTTTTGTGTATAATAATTTATCAATAAACAAATTAATCATAACTTTAATATTTTATTAAATATTAATTCTTCGTGCTTTCACCTATTTATTGTTTAGAATAAATTAATTTTGTTAAATAATAAAAATGATATATAATAATTAATAGAATAATAATATATAATTAATAATCAAATTAATAATACTATACTTTATATATAATAATCTATTAGAATTCGCACACTAAGACGAGTGTTTATCGATTTATTGTTGAGGTCAATAAATGTATATCATCATCATCATAATTATTATAATAAGAATAAGACCGTAAATTGTTATATTATACATGTTATTTAAAAAAGTTAAATGTGCATTATAATAATATTGTCATGGTTAATAAGATATATGTTATATATGGTGTGACTGAATCTACTTGGCTATCGAATAACGTTATATATATATATATATATATATATATATATATATATATTGATATTATATATCATAATATTATCAGAGAACACAGTAGGAATGAATTACAGAATTATAAGAATAACATATTCGTAGTGATAGATTAATCATGTTTAAAACAACTATTGAAGGTGACATGAGGTAGTATATTATTATATTTATTTATTTAGACTAATGTGTTGTAATAACATATAATCTTATTAATATATAATAAAGATACAAAGTATACCATTATATAGAGATAACATTACGATAATAGTTTTGTAATGTAATAATGAATTATTATATATTTATTATATATTAATTTGTATTTATTAGTAAAATGATAATATATAATTTATATTATAAGGGTTACATACACGGATACACAGACACATATATATATATATATATATATATATATATATATATATATATATATATATATATATAAATTATTATTTATAATACACAAATAAACCATCTACATATTTTGTACCCGATTCATTGTAATCTAAAAATAAATATCATATTAAATATTATATATATTATATTTATAGATGTTATTAGTTAATAAAACATAGTTACAATATAATATACTATGATATATACTAATATTCAATTTGTATAAACATATCGCTAATAATAATTAAGGTTTGATTTATAACGTAACATTTATGAGTTTAAAATAATACAGATCGAATGTTAAATTTATATATTATACATTTATATATATACATATATAATATTAAAATTAAATTAATGTAATGTTATTATATAGTTATTAACCTTGCACTGAATCTGTACTTTTAGAATCTGTATATGTTTGTTTATATTATAATATACACACATATATACGTATACATATATTGTAACGTATTTAAGTTACCCTATAATGTTAACTAGGGTCAAATATCACTAATTAAATATAAATTAAATCAAACGTAACTATATTATTAAAACTTAATATTATATATATATATATATATATATATATGTATATAAACAAGTATTCGTATATGTATATGTTGACTAACCTTTAGAACATATAATAAATAATATAATTATCCCAGCAACAACAGTCAACAGTACTAATAGGTATACACCGTGTTTAACTTCTAGATTGTCAAATATGCCTAATAAATAGTAAGTTATGTATTCATTAATCAATCATTTATTATTATAATTAATTTAAATTTAAACCATAGTATATTAATACATTATTTATACGTATACTTATATATAATATAAATAGTATTACTATATCTAAATACTACCACACCCACTTCAATAATAGATCTAACATAATATTAAATAAATAATATCGATTTAGGTGTCATATATATTAATGCTATATAAATATGCCATGCTAATAAGTATAGATATACATTTAACTCACAATTGTTAGATATTTTAATATAACAATTATTGATATGATATAATTACAGTAATATAAACATTTTAAGGATGACCTATAACACTTAAGTGACATGTAAATCATGCCGCATTCTCTCTTCGTGTGATGTTATATTATTAGGTAGAACATGGTTAGTGGTAGCAACAATAATATGTATAATAATAATAATAATAATAATAATAATAATAATAATAATAATAATAATAATAATAATAATAATAATAATAATAATAATAATAATAATAATAATAATAATAATAATAATAATAATTATAATAATAATAATAATAATAATAATAATAATAATAATAATAATAATAATAATAATAATAATAATAATAATAGAAAGGTTTATTGACTCAGTTTGAAAAGATGGACGTTTATATGCGTCAAGTTGAAATAATAAACAAATAAATAGTTACACAAATAATAATAAATTTAAAAAGAAGAAATTATAATGATAACATACATGTAGTCGATATTTAAAAGTAATAAAATATGATAGGGTTCATAATTCATCAGCAAGACTATTCATATACTTCGGAGCAGTGAAAGCAGCATCTTAATGAACATATCAACTATACACAATTATACCATTATCAATATTATATACACACGCATATATAGCTGTATATACGTATTATTAATATCGCAGATTACCTAGTGACTCGCTTTTCTCGATCCGAGTTACATCTCTATCATCTGGGGCAATCCATCCATGACCTGTTGTGACAGAACATATATATATATATATATATATATTATGTAAACATTATCATTAAAATGTATATATATATATATATATAAACTATTATGATTTACAAATCTTAGTCACCTCTTTATCCACTTAAACACGGTATATTTCTCCAAGGATCTGATATAAGTCCATCACTATTTTCTATTTATCCCCCTATTGCTATTCTAATTAAGAATTTTCCAAATAAACACTATCATATTTTTGCTGATTATATTCAACTGTTTAACTTTTTCCCTATAAATTCTCATAATAACTTCAACTCTGAATTATTCGAGTGTGCTAACTGCATAATATTATGGCTCCTCTCCAATAAACTACTAATTAATATCTCTAAGACTACTGTACTTAACATATCTAATTATGATACTTCCTTTCTAAACTTTATTCTAAATAACATGATTATTTCTCCTTCCCATTCCTACAAAAACCTAGGTTAGTATTTTATGACAAATTATCAGTTAAGATTCACATATAATCCATTAAAAAATCCTACAACTTCATCTCTTCAGAATTAAAAAAATACGGACATCACTTTCCAGAAACCTTACTAAAACTCTAATAAATGCTCTTGTACTTTCCCGACTTGACTACTGTTCTTCCCTAATTCCTGCTAAAGCTACTGCTCCACTAAATAGTATTATCCGTTCCTAATTACGTACTACTTAGTAAGTAGTACTTACTGTATAAAACGAATGGATCACTTTACTACAATATCACATCAATCATCTCGTATGTGGCTACACTTATCCCTCAGGTGTAAATTACGTATACTATCTATAAACCAAAAATCAATATATTCTTTAACCCTTAGCTATATCTCTGATCTAATTAAAAAACATACAATATAACCTTCTCTTCTTTACCAAAATGTTCCTCTACTTATCTCACAGAACTCTAGTAAAACTTCTCTAAATTCAAGAGCTTTTAAAAATTCCGGTTCCACCCTAAGGAATACCCTCCATCCTACCATTCATTATATTATATCCCAATAAAGATTTATAAATCTTACTTCTTCTTTTCTCTCTACCTATAATCATTAAATCATCCAACTTATTATTTTTGTCCGTGTAATATGTAATGTATATTATTATTAAATTGTTATCGTGTTATTATTATCTTATTATTATATAACACTCCTCTATATCAATGTAGTCTGTAGTATATACTATTCTACTATATCAATGAAGTCTGTAGTAGATAACACTCCACTATATCACTGTAGTATATAACACTCCTCTATACCACTTATTATTTTTCTCCGTGTTATATTCAATGTATATTATTAATAAATTGTTATCGAATTACTATTATCTTATTATTATTTTCTTTATACATGACCCTATTTTAGTGATTAATACAACTCATATCATCATCATCATTATCATCATATTTCGTAGAATTACTCATATTATACATTAAGAGTAATCATCTGATAACATTTTTTTCTGGCTTAGTGATTTCAGATTAAGTTTATATGTAACAATAATTTAAAATGAAAATATAAAAAAATATATTAAAAAAAGTTGCTACAACCCAATTTTTTAATGTTTGTTATCCCTATCTCACATTCTAGTATATATTATATCTAGAAAATATCATATATATATTATACTTTATAAAGTGAGAACAACATGTGTGGTTCGTATCTTATACCTATGTACAAATATTATATTTTTTTCAACAAATATAGTAAAAATGGTATAAATATTATATTTTTTATAAATAAATATTTTTTTTTAATGTTATCATTTATATTATTAAGACATAAATAAATTGTAAAAAAAAATGTCGTTCATATATTTGAGTTTTAAAAAAATCCTATATTATTGATTTTATTATATTTATAGGAAATAAATAAATATTTAATTTTGTTTATTTTCAATAATTATCATAATTATTCTATATGCTATAAAAATTTCATAATACAAAAAAACTTATTACGTATGTTAAAAGTCTTTAATTTTTTAGTAATATTTGTAATTCCCTTAAATAATTGTTCTAATTGTTTTAATTGTTCTAAATGTTAAGCTTCTAGGAATTGTCGCACCCTAGGGTGGTCAAAAAATAATTAAAAGTGACTTTTAATTTACCAATATTATATAGCAGATTGCATAACGTAACAAGTAATACCAATTAGTATATATTTAAACTTATAATAATGTATTTTAATTAATATAATAATTATAAATATAAATATTGATTTCTAGTATATAGTTATTATGATATTAAATAATATAAATATAAATTCCTTATATATATATATATATATATATATATATATATATATTATTACCATAATATATATTACTAATAATTATAAAATGTATTACAAAATTAAATAATAATATATATTTATTTACTAACGTTTATTTATAAAACTATGTATCTAAAAAATAAATAATTAGTATTATTCATAGTATATATGTGTATATATATAATATATTATAATAACACATTAATTATTATTTATCAAAAATTAAATTGTGTAAGTTTCAATTTAAAATTATCGAGTGATATTTAAAGCGATATAGTATGACTAATATCTTACCTCGAATTATAGAGCGATATACATGTGAACACTTTTTCATTATATTTATATTTATTTGTTATTAATATACACCTAACTATTTATACTTTATTTATCGGAAATATACTCAATCTTACTTATATAGTGTTTGATTTAAATGTATCAATAAGATGAATACATACAAATAAATGTATTATTTACAAATATAAAAAAAATCTATTCATCTAAATATTCAATTATTAATTCTACAGAACCACTTTACACTTCTCTATTCCTATCTACTCAATAACCTATATTAACCATAATATATTTTTTTAATTAATAGAATAACTGATGTAGAAATAAATTTAATTCTGTACATATTAATTAAAATTATTATTTGTTTATATATACAATTTTGATTAATTAATTATAAACCATCGCCATCTATTGTGATAAAATGACTATGCCGTTACAAATATATTCAAATGTGATATTTAAAAAATAAGAATCACAGATAAGCATAGATAAATTACACATATTTCTAAATATCGTGCCTAATGTATCGCATATAGATCTGCAAGTGTGAATGCTTCAGCTATTCGAGACTACTTGAATAAGCATAACATTTAAAAGTTAACATTTTAATAAATTGGGCTCATTATATTTATATATAAAACCTTTGTTTTAGCTAAAGTTACTTATTTGTTTAACATTATATTTTAATATATCATATATTGTTTTCTATTCGTATAAATAGAATATATTATATTAAGTTAAATATAATGAGTTAAATATATATATTAATAAATATATATACAGTAAAACCTCTCTATAAGAAACTATTTTTTTTCAGTACTTTTTTTCTTATAGAGAGGTTTTCTTATAAATAGGTTTTTACTTTTCCAATGATTTTAAGAATTAATTTATAATTGAAAATGCATTATAATACCTATAGGTTATATATATATAGTATATATAATATACATCCATAATTTGGTCACCTTTTTCAAAGGTTAGTAAATTTCGTAGTCTCATTGACCAAATTCAAAAAGTGCAAAGATTATTTACTAGAACATTAATTACAAGATGCGTAGGATATATAAATTCATCAAATTCATCAAATACAATTTATAAATTATATAAAGAGAGATTGGAATATTTTAAATTATAATCACTTAAATTTAGAAGATTAAAAATAGATCTATATATATAAGTGATAATAATACGTTTTTATTTAGAAATCTAAGTACATTATAAATTGGCTTTACTATCTAACATTAAATTCTCAAATTTCTCTTCACTCTCTAATGATTAAATTTGATTACTAAAATCAATATAATCATCTACCGATACTAATTAAATATTTTTCGTCCACATATTTCTCTACATTGTAAAATATAACTACCTTAATAAAACAACCAAATCTGACTAACCATTTATCTAATATTTATTCATCTATTGTAATAGAACATTTACACACAACGGATTTCAAAATTAATTATCTGTAACATTATTTAAATATCTAAATATTTATCAAATTTATATTACTGATTTCTCTAATTGATCTAATTTTTCTATACCTATTGTCTACTTATATTGGTTATTCTTTCGTAAATTAACATATTAAGCTTATTTCATTTATTTTCAAATCATTGTTTATTATATCTTTTATTAATTTAGAAACTGTTAAAATGGATTAATTTATCAATCATATACATTATTTACAATAATATTCAATTAGTTATAATACCTATCTATTATTTAAATGAGTTCATATATACCTTGCCATATTATATTTTTTTTATCATTAAACCTCACTTTCCCCGTACTTAATATTCATGCACTTATCGAATCTAAACATACAAAATATATGCCATCCTTCTCTTGGTTTTACGGTTAACTATTTTATATTATACATTTATTTAATTTGAGTATATACAATTAATTTATGATCGACAAAAATCATACAATGATCTCAATAATTTGTTATCAATAATATATTCTTTTTTCATATGCGAATACATTTAATTCCTAGGGACTATATTGTTATTATTCAGAATTATTGCAGGAAGATGATTGCAAAACTTAAAAATAAAAATACTATATTTATACCTAGGGGAAAGTAACCTAATACGGATACTTTAACAATAAATAGTCTTAACATTTTATGTCTCAATATTTTTATTCAAAAATTACAATTTATTAATGTTTTATTATTATAGATATTATTGTGATTTTAAAATTTTATTTATTCTTTTTATCTAATAGATAACGGGTGTGTTCGTATTCGGTAATTATGTCCGAATACGTACACCCTATAGGGTACACATATATTTTATAATACGGACGGTCTATATACCATTAGATAAACTACATATTATTGATGAATCAATGAGATAAATAACAATTACATTATGTATAATTAATTTTATGAATAATTTAATATAATTTAATTAGTAATTAATATATTAATTTTTATTATTTAATTATTTATTAATAATATAAATCAAGTATATTAATAATAATTTTTTAGATTTAGCTTATTTGTCTTATTAATATTATAACTTTTTAGAAAATCAGAATAGTTCACATGCTGTGCGCTGATTGATTATAGGGCATCCGTATTAAGAAATAGAGTGTCCGTATTAGGAACTTATATGACCTCTAGATATATGCTTATAACTTAATTAATTTTTAATAACAAATATAGCAATTATGTATAATGTTTAGAATGCTTAATAATATATTGTTATGTTTTAAATCGATACATTTTTATTTTCTTGAGAAGTTTTTGAGTTGACATTTTTAATATAAACTTAAAAACGCAATAAAAAAATCAGATTATTAGATATATCAGCACTATATTGATTAATTGAAAAAAAATACTAATTCAGACTAATTATATAATTATGAATATTTTACTCTTTAAATATTTTTTGTAGGATTTATGGTTTCTGAGATACCGAGAATTTCCGTATTCGATTACTTTCCCCTAATACACCTTCAATCTCAATCCCTACTAACTATCTAAACTCTATCCTACTTTATTAATTTGACCTATCTATGATTATTGAATAACGTCATAAGTATTATGAAACAGTATCGACATAAATGATTTAATATTTACCAACAATCTTATAGTTGATATAAATCAAATCAGCTAATTATGAACTTGAAGCTTAAAGTTATTAAAGGTAAATTAAAGATAAATTCGGTTAAAATTTAAATATATTTTTCTATATTATGTGAGTCTATATTCTAACCAGTACAGTGCGGATTACAAAATAATACTTGATGAATAATGATTTAGATATAATTATAATGGACAATTTAATTTAAAACAAGTTTTTGTAATAATTTGGTTTGGTTTTTAAATACTTAATTCGATATCATTAACTCATTCTAGCATAAAATAAAAGTTGTAAATTTAATACGCAATATATATACCTACTAACATTGAAAGGTTTTATGATTATATTATTACCTTGGTAACATGCTATAGCAATATAATGAAATATACTAACATTCATGTTTTGTTGTCATAGATGTATAATGTATTATATTTATTAGATAATATTATAATTATTTAGTAAGGGTTATATCATATTTTTGTTTTATTTATAATACTAAATTCACTATCATTTTTATGTATAATAATTTATCAATAAACAAATTAATCATAACTTTAATATTTTATTAAATATTAATTCTTCGTGCTTTCACCTATTTATTGTTTAGAATAAATTAATTTTGTTAAATAATAAAAATGATATATAGTAATTAATAGAATAATAATATATAATTAATAATCAAATTAATAATACTATACTTTATATATAATAATCTATTAGAATTCGCACACTAAGACGAGTGTTTATCGATTTATTGTTGAGGTCAATAAATGTATATCATCATATTCATAATTATTATAATAAGAATAAGACCGGAAATTGTTATATTATACATGTTATTTAAAAAAGTTAAATGTGAATTATAATAATATTGTCATGGTTAACAAGATATATGTTATATATGGTGTGACTGAATCTACTTGGCTATCGAATAACGTTATGTATATATATATATATATATATATATATATATATATATATATTGATATTATATATCATAATATTATCAGAGAACACAGTAGGAATGAATTACAGAATTATAAGAATAACACATTCGTAGTGATAGATTAATCATGTTTAAAACAATTATTGAAGGTGACATGAGGTAGTATATTATTATATTTATTTATTTAGACTAATGTGTTGTAATAACATATAATCTTATTAATATATAATAAAGATACAAAGTATACCATTATATAGAGATAACATTACGATAATAGTTTTGTAATGTAATAATGAATTATTATATATTTATTATATATTAATTTGTATTTATTAGTAAAATGATAATATATAATTTATATTATAAGGGTTACATACACGGATACACAGATACATATATATATATATATATATATATATATATATATATACATTATTATTTATAATACACAAATAAACCATCTACATATTTTGTACCCGATTCATTGTAATCTAAAAATAAATATTATATTAAATATTATATATATTATATTTATAGATGTTATTAGTTAATAAAACATAGTTACAATATAATATACTATGATATATACTAATATTCAATTTGTATAAACATATCGCTAATAATAATTAAGGTTTGATTTATAACGTAACATTTATGAGTTTAAAATAATACAGATCGAATGTTAAATTTATATATTATACATTTATATATATACATATATAATATTAAAATTAAATTAATTTAATGTTATTATATAGTTATTAACCTTGCACTGAATCTGTACTTTTAGAATCTGTATATGTTTGTTTATATTATAATATACACACATATATACGTATACATATATTGTAACGTATTTAAGTTACCCTATAATGTTAACTAGGGTCAAATATCACTAATTAAATATAAATTAAATCAAACGTAACTATATTATTAAAACTTAATATTATATATATATATATATATATGTATATAAACAAGTATTCGTATATGTATATGTTGACTAACCTTTAGAACATATAATAAATAATATAATTATCCCAGCAACAACAGTCAACAGTACTAATAGGTATACACCGTGTTTAACTTCTAGATTGTCAAATATGCCTAATAAATAGTAAGTTATGTATTCATTAATCAATCATTTATTATTATAATTAATTTAAATTTAAACCATAGTATATTAATACATTATTTATACGTATACTTATATATAATATAAATAGTATTACTATATCTAAATACTACCACACCCACTTCAATAATAGATCTAACATAATATTAAATAAATAATATCGATTTAGGTGTCATATATATTAATGCTATATAAATATGCCATGCTAATAAGTATAGATATACATTTAACTCATAATTGTTAGATATTTTAATATAACAATTATTGATATGATATAATTACAGTAATATAAACATTTTAAGGATGACCTATAACACTTAAGTGACATGTAAATCATGCCGCATTCTCTCTTCGTGTGATGTTATATTATTAGGTAGAACATGGTTAGTGGTAGCAACAATAATACGTATAATAATAATAATAATAATAATAATAATAATAATAATAATAATAATAATAATAATAATAATAATAATAATAATAATAATAATAATAATAATAATAATAATAATAATAATAATAATAATAATAATAATAATAATAATAATAATAATAATAATAATAATAATAATAATAATAATAATAATAATAATAATAATAATAATAATAATAATAATAATAATAATAATAGAAAGGTTTATTGACTCAGTTTGAAAAGATGGACGTTTATATGCGTCAAGTTGAAATAATAAACAAATAAATAGTTACACAAATAATAATAAATTTAAAAAGAAGAAATTATAATGATAACATACATGTAGTCGATATTTAAAAGTAATAAAATATGATAGGGTTCGTAATTCATCAGCAAGACTATTCATATACTTCGGAGCAGTGAAAGCAGCATCTTAATGAACATATCAACTATACACAATTATACCATTATCAATATTATATACACACGCATATATAGCTGTATATACGTATTATTAATATCGCAGATTACCTAGTGACTCGCTTTTCTCGATCCGAGTTACATCTCTATCATCTGGGGCAATCCATCCATGACCTGTTGTGACAGAACATATATATATATATATATATATATATATATATTATGTAAACATTATCATTAAAATGTATATATATATATATATATATATAAACTATTATGATTTACAAATCTTAGTCACCTCTTTATCCACTTAAACACGGTATATTTCTCCAAGGATCTGATATAAGTCCATCACTATTTTCTATTTATCCCCCTATTGCTATTCTAATTAAGAATTTTCCAAATAAACACTATCATATTTTTGCTGATTATATTCAACTGTTTAACTTTTTCCATATAAATTCTCATAATAACTTCAACTCTGAATTATTCGAGTGTGCTAACTGCATAATATTATGGCTCCTCTCCAATAAACTACTAATTAATATCTCTAAGACTACTGTACTTAACATATCTAATTATGATACTTCCTTTCTAAACTTTATTCTAAATAACATGATTATTTCTCCTTCCCATTCCTACAAAAACCTAGGTTAGTATTTTATGACAAATTATCAGTTAAGATTCACATATAATCCATTAAAAAATCCTACAACTTCATCTCTTCAGAATTAAAAAAATACGGACATCACTTTCCAGAAACCTTACTAAAACTCTAATAAATGCTCTTGTACTTTCCCGACTTGACTACTGTTCTTCCCTAATTCCTGCTAAAGCTACTGCTCCACTAAATAGTATTATCCGTTCCTAATTACGTACTACTCAGTAAGTAGTACTTACTGTATAAAACGAATGGATCACTTTACTACAATATCACATCAATCATCTCGTATGTGGCTACACTTATCCCTCAGGTGTAAATTACGTATACTATCTATAAACCAAAAATCAATATATTCTTTAACCCTTAGCTATATCTCTGATCTAATTAAAAAACATACAATATAACCTTCTCTTCTTTACCAAAATGTTCCTCTACTTATCTCACAGAACTCTAGTAAAACTTCTCTAAATTAAAGAGCTTTTAAAAATTCCGGTTCCACCCTAAGGAATACCCTCCATCCTACCATTCATTATATTAGATCCCAATAAAGATTTATAAATCTTACTTCTTCTTTTCTCTCTACCTATAATCATTAAATCATCCAACTTATTATTTTTGTCCGTGTAATATGTAATGTATATTATTATTAAATTGTTATCGTGTTATTATTATCTTATTATTATATAACACTCCTCTATATCAATGTAGTCTGTAGTATATACTATTCTACTATATCAATGAAGTCTGTAGTAGATAACACTCCACTATATCACTGTAGTATATAACACTCCTCTATACCACTTATTATTTTTCTCCGTGTTATATTCAATGTATATTATTAATAAATTGTTATCGAATTACTATTATCTTATTATTATTTTCTTTATACATGACCCTATTTTAGTGATTAATACAACTCATATCATCATCATCATTATCATCATATTTCGTAGAATTACTCATATTATACATTAAGAGTAATCATCTGATAACATTTTTTTCTGGCTTAGTGATTTCAGATTAAGTTTATATGTAACAATAATTTAAAATGAAAATATAAAAAAATATATTAAAAAAAGTTGCTACAACCCAATTTTTTAATGTTTGTTATCCCTATCTCACATTCTAGTATATATTATATCTAGAAAATATCATATATATATTATACTTTATAAAGTGAGAACAACATGTGTGGTTCGTATCTTATACCTATGTACAAATATTATATTTTTTTCAACAAATATAGTAAAAATGGTATAAATATTATATTTTTTATAAATAAATATTTTTTTTTAATGTTATCATTTATATTATTAAGACATAAATAAATTGTAAAAAAAAATGTCGTTCATATATTTGAGTTTTAAAAAAATCCTATATTATTAATTTTATTATATTTATAGGAAATAAATAAATATTTAATTTTGTTTATTTTCAATAATTATCATAATTATTCTATATGCTATAAAAATTTCATAATACAAAAAAACTTATTACGTATGTTAAAAGTCTTTAATTTTTTAGTAATATTTGTAATTCCCTTAAATAATTGTTCTAATTGTTTTAATTGTTCTAAATGTTAAGCTTCTAGGAATTGTCGCACCACTAGGGTGGTCAAAAAATAATTAAAAGTGACTTTTAATTTACCAATATTATATAGCAGATTGCATAACGTGACAAGTAATACCAATTAGTATATATTTAAACTTATAATAATGTATTTTAATTAATATAATAATTATAAATATAAATATTGATTTCTAGTATATAGTTATTATGATATTAAATAATATAAATATAAATTCCTTATATATATATATATATATATATATTATTACCATAATATATATTACTAATAATTATAAAATGTATTATAAAATTAAATAATAATATATATTTATTTACTAACGTTTATTTATAAAACTATGTATCTAAAAAATAAATAATATAGTATTATTCATAGTATATATGTGTATATATATAATATATTATAATAACACATTAATTATTATTTATCAAAAATTAAATTATGTAAGTTTCAATTTAAAATTATCGAGTGATATTTAAAGCGATATAGTATGACTAATATCTTACCTCGAATTATAGAGCGATATACATGTGAACACTTTTTCATTTTATTTATATTTATTTGTTATTAATATACACCTAACTATTTATACTTTATTTATCGGAAATATACTCAATCTTACTTATATAGTGTTTGATTTAAATGTATCAATAAGATGAATACATACAAATAAATGTATTATTTACAAATATAAAAAAAATCTATTCATCTAAATATTCAATTATTAATTCTACAGAACCACTTTACACTTCTCTATTCCTATCTACTCAATAACCTATATTAACCATAATATATTTTTAAATTAATAGAATAACTGATGTAGAAATAAATTTAATTCTGTACATATTAATTAAAATTATTATTTGTTTATATATACAATTTTGATTAATTAATTATAAACCATCGCCATCTATTGTGATAAAATGACTATTGCCGTTACAAATATATTCAAATGTGATATTTAAAAAATAAGAATCACAGATAAGCATAGATAAATTACACATATTTCTAAATATCGTGCCTAATGTATCGCATATAGATCTGCAAGTGTGAATGCTTCAGCTATTCGAGACTACTTGAATAAGCATAACATTTAAAAGTTAACATTTTAATAAATTGGGCTCATTATATTTATATATAAAACCTTTGTTTTAGCTAAAGTTACTTATTTGTTTAACATTATATTTTAATATATCATATATTGTTTTCTATTCGTATAAATAGAATATATTATATTAAGTTAAATATAATGAGTTAAATATATATATTAATAAATATATATACAGTAAAACCTCTCTATAAGAAACTATTTTTTTTCAGTACTTTTTTTCTTATAGAGAGGTTTTCTTATAAATAGGTTTTTACTTTTCCAATGATTTTAAGAATTAATTTATAATTGCATTATAATACCTAAAGGTTATATATATATATAGTATATTTATTTAAAATTATTAATCAAAAGAATAGTTTAGAAATTTATTTAAAATAACATTTATTAATTAATTGTGATAAATTTTAATAAATGTATATACAATAAAAATTATTAATTCATTTTAATTCATTTCGAGCTATTTATGTAATATAAAATATTTGTAAGAAAAAAAAATATCTTATATAATAATTAATTTCTATAATTGTTATCAATATATAATAATTCTATTTATATGTAATTATTTTTTATATTTTGTATACAATAAGTTTCTTATAAAGAGGTTTTTCTTATATTTTTCTTATACAATTTTCTTATAAAGAGGTTTTTTAATGTGGAAAAGGTTGAATTTCAACCAAATGTTTGAACAATTTTCTTATAAAGAGGTTTTTCTTATAAAGAGGTTTCTTATAGAGAGGTTTTACTGTATATATATATATATATATATATATATATATATATATATATATATATATATATATATCATATAATATATTTGCCTATGTGACTCGGTTGGTTAAAGAGTCTGAAATATAAGCAATGGGTTGGTTCAAGTATCGTCCGGACCATTCAAATAGGTCTTCAAATAATATTTTAAAGTGTTATTATATAATTGTGTAAAAATAAATGATCGGCTCTTATTAAACCCATCGATATATTAAAATGAATTCGGCTAAGGAATATTAGAGATATATGATAAATAATAAAAACGTCAACTAAGTTTTGGGATGGGATGAAAGATCTCCACCAAAATAAAATATTAATAAAAATAAAAATACATAAATAAGATTTATTATTTCATGTGGTAAAGCATGACATAATGTAGAAGTTTATAAACAAATATATTTGTGTTTAAGAAAACTTCCTCAATCATCATATTATAAATAAGTCAGGTTATCATAAGTTACAAAATATAAATGTAAATAATTAAAATGTAAAGATTAAAAATGTGTATCAATAAGTCAAGTTAAAAATAAATTATGATAAGATATATAAAAAATCACATAAACGAGTTGAATTCTGAATTCCAAATTATAAATGGAATATAATGGCTAAACAAACAAAATTAAAACTTAAAATTAAAACAAACAAACTGAAAGATATAATAAATAGTATCCATACAAAAGAATGACATTATATTTTCAATTATTTAATTCATTTTCATATTTTTATAAATCATATTTTTTTAATTAAAGTTTTTTTTATATACTTTTTTTTTAAATAATAATTTTTAGACATAAACTATTCCAAGATTTTAACGGCCTTTAAATGATAATGGTTTATAATAATAAATAATAATAATTTTATGATGACGGTTTGATTTTATATTAGGTAAGTTGACACCATGAAAAGTATTTTTGTATACATGGTAATTTAATGATATATTAAAATATGAAAATTAATGCTAAATAGTGAAATATAATGATATTCTTCTATAGGTATTTATTTAGATGTACTTTGTGCATGAATACAATATTTTAATAAATTATTAAATTTCTAAATTTTAATATATTAGAACATAATGATTATACTAACAAATTGTTAGTATTAGTAAAAATAAAAATATTATTGACAATTTTAAATATATTTTTATCTACAATTCGAGTGGCCTTTTTTGTAAAGTTGAAATGCATTGAAAGTTATTATTAAAATAATTTCCCAACATTTCTAAACAATACATAATATGATATGAGGCAAAAACTAAGAATTGTAAAGTAGCTTTAAAATATATATTGGTAAATAGCTTAGATTTCTTATATAAATATAAATAACATGTGATAACTTCAATTGTAAAATAATAGTATAATATATAAAAGTATAGATACTAAGCATATTTCAATTGAATTAATTGATATAATTAATTAATATATTAATAATATTTGCATACTTATATATAAGGACATAATTTTGTTTTATCAATATTAATCTGTGAACCACTCTTATAAATTTAAAATAATTAAATTTAAACTCTTACATTCAATCTTATTACTTGGTTCACTAATCCTAACAGACGTTTCGTCATCAAAAATAGGAGATTAAAATTAATATTTAAATTATGTAAGGCCATATTATTATCATACATGATAATATACTTGTATATATAAAATAAAAAAGTAGTACCCCAACATTAATTAAATTTCTTTAAGAAAGTTTGTTATCTATGCAAGTTAATAATATTCAATATTGCATATAGTTTTAATTAAACGATTAGTAATACCCCTAAAATATAATATCTTAACTTGTTTAATAAAATATTATAATCTACAAGATTGAATGCTTTTTTAGTTCTATAAATAATGATGCCAATTTATTATTTCTTTCTAAGTTACGTAACTTAGAATGTACATTCAATAAAATTATAGTGATCATAGAGTTAGTGCGAATTTGAAAAATTTCTAATAAAACTATATTATTTGGCATATAATAAAATAAGTTTATCAATAAATTGTAGAAATCTATTAGCAATTATTTTCTCTGAAATCTTTGAACTTGAGATAATAAGCCAATCGGTGTATAGTTATTCATATTATCTGGTTTTCTTTTAATAAAAATAGGGGTTATTATTGATATTTTTATATTATCTGGAATTGCAAATTATTAAGTTAAAAATGTAAGTAAGTAGAGCTGAAATAAAATAAAAATAATGTTGATTATATTCATGGCAATTTTACTATGAATATTTATATTTACCATCCCAAATAAATATGTAAATATCATTAGCAGATATAGGTGATAAATAAAATGTATTTTTTGTGAAGATTTTTTAAATATCTCTCGTGGTATGATCTATTTTCACTATTAACTATTGATAAATACTTGTATTGTAGATCAGAAGCTATTGAACTAAAAATCACATTGAATACATTTTTTATTTCATACTTAATAAATATATTACGACCATATGGTATAATAGATATAGGGGAAAATAACCGAATACGGACAGTGCCCGAATACGGACGCTCTCGTTAAAACCTTCTCAATAATATAAAAATATATCGATAAAATATATCACTGTATTATTAAAAAATAAATAATTTTAAAATTATATATATAATTTTTATATTTGTTATCAAATATTCATTAATTTATATGTATATATCAGGTGATCATATAAAATCCCTGATACGGACACTCTAAATGTATTAATAAGGACACCTTATAACCAATCAGCGCCCAGCGTGTGAACTATTCGAATTTGTATCAAAATCACGTGCGTTATAATATTAATACCACTAATAAAGCTAAATATAAAATTTGTATTATTTAATTACTTAAAGTGTATTATTAATTAAAAAATAATAAAAATAAATAAATTATTAACTAATTAAATTAGAATAAATTGTTAATAAAATTAATTATAAATAATTTAATTATAATTTTTCTGATTGATTCATCAATAATATATAGTTTATCTAGTGTTATATATGGTTTCCGTATTATAACACAGAGTGTCCGTATTCGGACATGGGTACCGAATACGGACACCCCCGTTATCTATAGAATTAAAAGATTAAATAAAATTGTTAAATCACAATAATATCTATAATCATTTAATATTAAAATATTGTAGTTTTTGAATACAAATAATGAGTCATAAAATGTTAAGACCATTTATTGTTAAAGTGTCCGTATTAGGTTACTTTCCCCGGAATGGTATTATATTTTTATGACCAGTTAATTTATTAATTTTAACCAACATATTTGAACAATTATTATTACAAAAATACTGTTTATTATGTGGATTCTTTTGTCTAAGTATACTTAGACAAAAGAATATATTATGGAATTTACCTTTTTTCTATATATATAATATCTATAAATGCTTACTATTTTTCACAGTTAGAAGATCTCAAATAATTTTTTTTGTAATAGCATTTTAATGTATTAATCAATATAACGCTGTTATTATTATTTTTGTTATTAAAATTATTCGTATGTGAATTATATGGGAAATTTGTATCATATAAATTATTGAAAGTTAACTCTTCGACAATATAAGCCTTCAAACTGTTATCATCTAATTATAATACTTCACAACCTTCAAAAACTAATATATATATATATATATATATATATATATATATATTTATATATTTATTAATTTTAATTGTTATTCAAATTACACTAACTTTGATAACTTTATCATTTGTATTAAAATTAATAAGATGCCATTTTTTCTTTAGATTAAAATAATCTACATCTGTCAATATAATTATTATATATATATATATAATTATTAGACACATTTTAAGATATGTTATATAAATTGTATCCTTTAATACATTTTTACCATAATTAACTAAATATAAATATGTTAGACCTATATAATTATTATAAATCTATAATCATATATTATATACAAATATATATATATATATATATATATTATATTTTACGTATTGTGTTTTATATGTATAGATTATTATACATATTATATAAATAAATATTTCTATACAAATATAAATATAAAAACTATTAAAATGAAAAATAATTATTTCAATAATATTAACCAGCATCGATATAATATTTGTTAGTATTGCACTTAGAATCACAATGTCTCCAGCAAGATTCTGTACAAGTTAAAATAAACATATATATATATAACATCCTATGTATTAATAATAATAACTATACTAGTGATGACAATAAGGATGACTAACTTGATTCATGACTACAACCTTGTGGTTGATGAAAGGTATATTTGGATAAAGCTTCTAGATATAACGTTAGAGCTAACGGATTCATCGATAAACTATTGTCTTTGGTGTCTTTACATCCTCGCATGAATGTAACCTTATTTATGTATTAAATTATATAATAATGTGTGTGTCTCAAATATGTATACGATATTATATATATATATATATATATATATATATATATATATATATAAACCGATATATATAAATATATTAATACATTTTTAGAAATATTTGGTATTAAACAATGACGATAATATTAAAATAACACAATTCTCCTTTCATAAAATTTATCATTAGACTGTACAGGAAAATACTTATTATATAAAACATAAATTCCTATATAGATGTAATATTTTTTCAATTTAGAAATAATTATTTTCTTTAATTAATAAAAAATTTAAATTATAATTTCATAGTACAATTATTTTATTTTATATTTTTATTTTGAAATATTTTATATAATAAATATGATTAAAGTAAATTTGTACATTTAAATTTTGTTTGGTAATTTTCAAAATAAAATTCTATCTGTTTTTAAGGGATTCGTAGTCTCAAATTATCTATAATTTTGTTTATCATTTTAATTATTATTGTTCATTTATATTAATTAATATGTTATTTATAAAATGTGAGATTTCAAGTAAAAATACAAATTATAAATATCATAATACAATTATTGTTAATTTATATTAATTTATATGTTATTTATATAATGTGAGATTTCAAGTAAAAATACAAATTATAAATATCATAAAACGTTTCTTTTATTTATTCAATAAATTTATATTAAATATAAATAGAGGTGTTTATCTATTTCAATATTGAACATATATTTCCATAACATATATTTTGTATGTAATACCTAATTTATAAATAACATTTTTTTTAGTTCTACTTTTTGAATATATATTTTATAAATATGTCTGCCAAATATATATATATATATATATATATATATATATATATATTGATTTTCAAAATACAAACAAAAATGGCAATTTATATAACTAAATTACATAACATAATACTATTATATTTGAAAATTATAATCTACAAAACTTACACATATATATATATATATATATAAATTATGATGACAAAATAATCTTAGCATTTGTCCAAGTAGTTTGTAATTTATTCAAAAGTAAACTTGTATACATATAGCCTATCTCTCCTAAATTTGATACCATAAATATCCCATTAATAATGTTATCGTTTTCTGAATTTTGCTATTTTACAAAAAAATAAATTATCATATCTATAACGATTAATATGTTAATATTAATTATTCTATGTTAAATACACTTTTCTATGAACGAAACTACAAAGTTAGCAAATCAATATTTCCAGTGTACATCTATACTATACTTTACCATGAGGATACATTCTAACTTACCGAGTTTAATACTAAGTACTTAGTTATACGTATAAACCACCTCTTAATGATTAATGTATTCATTAATAAATATATTCCCTTTATTATTATACACATATATATATATATATAATGAAGTTATAGAATTATTAGAGTATATTAATACTACTGAGTATATTAATGTACATGGTATATAATCCAAATACATTCTAAATAGCAAAACTAATATAAATATATATATATGGTATGGTATGGTATGGTATCAGATTCGGGTAAACCACAGGAAAGATAAAGAAGCCTTTTCGGCTTTTCTAGTTATCAACCCATTTTAATTTTAAACAGTTCATAAATACAATAATAAGTTTTGACTTCCTGTTTACAATAATAAAATAATAAAATCTGAACTGTTTAAAAAATCATCATATTACCGTTAACGATTACACCATTTCAATTATTTAAAACAATTAAACAAAAAAGGATAAATAAATAAATAAAGTATATTGATAATTGAATGTAAAATAAAAATAAAACTAAATGAATAACAACTAATAAAATAACAAACTAAGAAGATTAAGAAATAAAAGATTTGGAAATTAAAAGCAATGTACATTAAAATATGTTATTGTGTAAAATTTTAAATAAATAAGTTTTACAAATATATAAAAACTAAAATACTAAAATAAAATAATTTTGAACAACATAAATAAACAATAATACTGAAGAAATATGGAAAAATACGTATAAACTCTATAATTGATATATACTAGACCAATAATACCGAAAAAATATAGATAAAAATTCATATATAATAGTAATAAAAGAGAAGAAATTGTAACGAAATTGAAAATAAGTATGTTATAAAATAAAAATAAAACTAAAAGAATAAAAACTAATAGAATAAGAAACTAAGCAGATTAAGAACTAAAAGACTTGGAAATTAAAAGCAATGTACATTAAAATATGTTATTGTGTACAATTTTTAAAAAATATGTTTTACAAATATATAAAAAATAAAATAATTTTGAACAACATAAATAAACAATAATACTGAAGAAATATGGAAAAATACGTATAAACTCTATAATTGATATATACTAGACCAATAATACCGAAAAAATATAGATAAAAAGTCATATATAATAGTGATATAAGAGAAGAAATTGTAATGAAATTGAAAAATAAGTAGGTTATAAAATAAAAATAAAACTAATAGAATAAGAAACTAAGCATATTAAGAACTAAAAGACTTGGAAATTTAAAACAATGTACATTAAAATATGTTATTGTGTAAAATTTATAATAAATATGTTTTTCTAATATATAAAAACTAAAAGAATTATGAAAATAAATGATTAATAATACTGAAGAATTGTGGATAAAAAGTCATGTACATTAAAATATGTTATTGTGTAAAATTTATAATAAATATCTTTTTCTAATATATAAAAACTAAAAGAATTATGAACATTATGAAAAAAAAAGACCAATAATACTGAAGAAATGTAGATAAAAAAGTCATATAAACCCTATAAGTGATATATACTAGACCATTAATACTGAAAAAATATAGATAAAAATATTAAAATATACTAGTTTAAGATGAGATAGTTTTTTAATTTATTTTTAAACTTATTGAGTGATATTTATATATAATATATATTATATATATATATATATATATTTATATATAATATAATATATATATATATATATATATATATATATATATATATATATATATATATATATATTATATGTCATATTACCAGCTTCATGTGTATCTTTATGAGTGTAAAACAATCAGATTTACAGCTTATGTATTGAAAGCTTGACGGTATATTTGCTTAATGTGATTATTTAAATATTAATAATTAGTTTATAAATAATGTTAAATAAACTATATATATATATATAAATATGTTTATGTGTGTATGTATATATGTATGTGCAATGCACATTGTACATGTGTATTAAATATTATATATGATTAATATATAAAATAAATATAGTACGAATTCGCTTATATTAATATACATATTTTTAATACATAAAAATCTAATCTCAGTATATTTTATTTTATTAAAACTTATATATATATATATATATATATATATATATATAATTTTATGATATATTCATTAATTTATATAATTTAGATTTTGAACTATACACTCATAATATCAAAGTTTACAATAATTGTTGTTCTATAATTGTCTAATTGTGTCCATATATGAATTATATTTAATTATTATAATACAATACATAAACATATATTAATATAATTAAATTAATTATAATTTACTCTTTATTAATTTTAATAATTTAATATTAATAAACTATATAAATATATCTTAATCGATTTGATGATGATAACATTGATTACTTGATTATTAGCACCTACATTAAAATTGAGTTATCTAACTAAATAATATATTTATGAACTAACAAAATAAAGACAACAATTATAAAATTTGTTTAATTTTAAATAACAATAAAATAAAATTAATAATAATAATATTAATTATAACTTAATTTTTTTTTAAATAATAATATTATAGAAAGAGTTTTAATTGATTTTTTTTATTTTTAAATAATAATAATATATAATTAGTGTAATAATTTTATAAATAAATAATATTTTTGAATAACAATATCAAATACAAATATAAAACAAAAATGTAGCTCTATCTAATCATGTTTAAAATAATAAATACTATTATAAAATATAATTATAAATGATAAAATGTCAAATAAAAAATAGGTAAGATATAATAAAATTAAAATTTGTATAATAAAATGTAAATATAAATTAAGGACGTTTATATAATCTGGTAAAAATATAAGACGAAACTTTATCTCTAACTCATCATGTTTAATAAAATAATATATAATTGTTACATGATAAAATGTAAATGTAAAAACTAAGATATAATACAATTAAAATATGTATAAAAAATGTTAATTAAAGACAAGACATTTATATAATCTAGTAAATGAAAAAAATTACACCAATATTAGTTACTCGAAAAAGAATACGTGATGTTCTAAAAGAACCACGAATACATTTATCTGGATTGTATGTATTTTTTTCAAGAATATTAAGTGGTAATAAATTATTATATCCAATTATATATATATATATATATATATATATAGGTATACCTATTTCACAATTGGTTTCTTTATCTAAAATATTACGCTTACTGGCACAATTCATGCATAGGCTTGATGGTAGTACTTTGTTATTGTGAACTCTATTTTATATATTTATATTATTATTGATATAGATAATACACACATATATATATATATAAATTAAATTAAATAAACTATAACGAAGACGGTAAAATAAGTTTTCCGACATGTGAAATAAACAATATGTAAATTGATGATATAGTATAAATTATACTATATATCATTACAATTTTATTAGATGCAGAGTTATAGAATTAAAAAAATAATGTATTCGTAGAAGTAATATACATATACTGTATATTAATTAACAATGTAATGGATACAATATTATATGGAAATTCGTTATTTATTATGTTTGAAAGTGTATCATTTAAGTAAACGGAATACGTTAGAGAAACGAGAAGTGATTTAGGTTCATAGTAAAAATATTAAAAGTTAATATATTTAAATTTTCTTAGAGTGATTGTTATACCATTTTTACCTCGGTATAATAATACCTAGGTAGAAAGATGAAAACATAGTGTAAGTATAATTAGTATATGTAAAACCAATATTTTTTCTAACATGAGTAGGGGAAAGTAACCTAATACGGACACTTTAACAATAAATGGTCTTAACTTTTTATGACTCATTATTTTTATTCAAAAATTACAACATATTAATATTATATGATTATAGATATTATTGTGATTTTAAAATTTTATTTAATCTTTTAATTCCATAGATAACGGGGGTGTCCGTATTCGGTACCCATGTCCGAATACGGACAACCTGTGTTATAATACGGATTCCCTATATACCTCTAGATAAACTATATATTATTGATGAATCAATAACACAAATTACAATTACGTTATTTAAAATTAATTTTATACAAAATATATTGTAATTTAATTAGTTAATAATTTATTTATTTTTATTATATTTTAATTAATAATACAATTTAAGTATCTAAATAATAATTTTTGTAGAATTAGCTTTATTTGTGGTATTAATATTATAACGCACGACATTTTTATGAAAATCAGAATTTTTCATACGCTGAGCGCTGATTGGTTATAGGGTTTCCGTATTAAGACATTTAGAGTGTCCGTATTAGGAACTTATATGACCTCTAGATATATGCATATAACTTAATGAATATTTGATAAAAAATATAGAAATTAAAAATACAATTTTTAGAATGCTTTATTTGTTGATAAAAGAGTGTTATTTTTTATATCGATACATTTGTATAATCTTGAGAAGGTTTTAAGTTGACATTTTTTTTCATAAATTTAAAAACGTAATAAAAAAATCAGTTTATTGGATATATTAGCAATATTTTGTATAATTCAAAATACAAAATACTTTTTTAGACTATTTTTATAATTATGAATATTTTATTCATTACAATTTTTTTTGTAGGATTTATGGTTTCTGAGATACCGAGAGTGTCCGTATTCGGGCACTTTCCGTATTCGGTTACTTTCCCCTAATACATATGTGATTAAGGGAATGTCCATAGATATAAGTTGAAGGTTTGATGTAACACTGTAAAATAATTCTTAATATGGTATTGTATCTATTAAATAATATCTCTTAATTTGGACATACTTATTCTTAATTAAGAATAATTATGTCCAAATGAAGAGATATTAATTTAATAGATACAATCTTATGTCATTAACTATTTATAAAAATATGTGAAAACATAATAAAACATAATCTTTTAGTTGTATATTGTATCCTACGGAGATAAGTTTAAAATGTGATAAATAATACCTATACACCAGACTTGAATAACTTAATACCAACAATGGCTGCTCTATAACTATAGTTATGTAGTATATTATGTAGCTAAAGGTGGATGTTAACTATGAATAGGCAATAGTAACGAATTTATTCTTGATATTTTGAAATTTAAAAATATTCGCAAATCATGATATTTATAAATATGTGTACTTCTTTAATTAATGAATATATTTAATCTCTGAATACATTGAATTTAAACTCTATAATCATAATAAATACTTAAATATATAACTACTAATTGTCAAATGAAATCTATTATATAAACTAGGATTAATAAATCGTGAATACATATCTACAAATTGTCAAATGTAATCTATTATATAAAATAGGATTAATAAATCGTAAATTAAAATGAACAACGTATTATTATGTTATTGTTTTACTATCGACAATTTAATATTTATAAGTTGTTATGATATCTACAATTAACAATGTTATCATATAATATACACATCGCAAAAGTATGTTAATGGAATTAATTATATTTTTATGAATTTTATATTGTTTGTATTTAAATACTATTAATATATTTAACTTATAATAATTAACTATTGTACAATTGTATATATGTATATATATAATGTATGTATATATATATATATATACAAAAGAGGATTGATTTTGATATTTATGTTTATTATATTTGTATACCATATGAAAAAATATATATATATAAAAATACAAAAATAAATATATAATATACATATTATCTTATTAACATATATATTATACATATATATACAAAGATTTAAAATAAATAGTAATACGATACATATTCTATATCATGGTATATTTCATAATAACCTTGCTATTGTATTAACAAATGTCTTATTACCTATATTATAAATATGTTTTAATATTAATATAAATATTATATATATATATATATATATAAATCTAGTTTTCTATATCATAGTATATATAATTTAAAATTAATAACTAATTATTATTTCAATATATTATATAAAATATATTAAATAGTTATTATATTATTATGGCAACATATATTATTATGACAACATATATTATTATGACAACATATATATATATTTATATATATATATATATATATATATATATATATATTACATTCCATATTATAATACCAGCTATAGCTGGTATGATTAGATACAATATAAAGGGAATATTCCACAACCTTGCGGAAAGTAGTATAAGAATACAATGTTTATACGTTATTTTGTTTACTGTATCTTTCCGACGATATAATCAATATAATATATTATATTTTGTTTTGTTTTAAAAAAAAATTAATGTATACCTTATAATAATAGTAATCTTATTTAATTTATCTGAAATTGTTTTTTTAATTATATTTTATATATTATTCATATTTTTACTTTTATAAAATAAAATAAATAGATAAAACCTATTAAAAAATATTGATAATTATCGTTTTAGATGGATTTATTTTTTCAAACATAAGAATTATTAACTTAATAAATATTACCTATATTTTAATTCGATAGGTTCAAATATAATACAATTACATGTATTACTATCTGAAACATATAATATTTATGTTATATGATGATCTATAGGTAGTATAATTTATATAGGTAGGATTTATGTAGTATATATTAATTTTAGTATTATTCGGCAGGGTATATTCGGTAGAAAGTTTAGTGATTCTTCATTAATGTGAAATACATACTCGAAAGCGATAAACTTTCTTTTAAATTTATGTTATATTAAAATATATGTACGTAACATAATTGTATATATATATATATATATATATATATATATATATATATATATATATATATATCCACTAACGTATCTTAGCGTATTCATTGTCAGTATATGGAAATTTAGAATTACACAAATCATAAGATGTCGCTTCACAAAACAAATAGAGAACGTCATCTAATAATATTATATATCAATATATAATAATGAATACTATTCCAATATACTATATAGTTATACTATTTATAATACATATATATTATGTAGTATGAGTTATATATACCTTGTACATGATCTGCGATGAATGCAGTATTTGTAGTATACGATTTTAAGTAATTGTTCACCACGAATTTATTTTGTTTACTTATGCATCCTTTAAACATTCTTGTCTATATTATGTCATTTAATTATAGTTGATAATTTATTATACTTTAATTATGATAAATATAATTATATAAATAAATTTATATGCGCTTTGACATATTATACAGATATATTATGTATTAAAACAACATTGATATACAATTAATCTATTTAATAAAGTTTTAAAAGCATTAAAGTCATCCTAATTTAATCATAAAATACAATATAAAATTAATCATTATAATAAGGGAGGTGAGAAGAATACAATTAACTGATTATATGAAATGAAATACTTAATTTTGAACACAATTTTTTAAGTGTGACTAGATTATCATATGATTTTATTGGTAAATTATTCCAGCAAATAGGTAGATAATAGGTTATATTACATTTATTTTCGTTGGTAGTAAGTAAAGGTATTTTGAATTTATTATTATCCCGCATATTATAAGTTGAGTGTTGTAATTTAAATAAATTTATAATTAATGGTGACATTTTATAATTCCTAATCCTAAATATAATTGTATAGGCATTATATACTATAAATTCTTTAAAAGTTAAAATGGGTTGCTCTTTGTAAATATTATCTACACTTATTCTAATGTTGACGATTTAATATTCTTATAACCCTTTGAGCTATACTTATATGTTTTTATGTTTAATCATAATAATTTCCCCATATATGAATTCAATAAATAATAGCTTAGTAATATATTAGCTTTACCATATGATTGGGTAACATATTATTTAGTTTTCTTAGAAATGATAATCCGTACTAAAGTATAGATTTAACCATATTAGTGTTTAGTTACCAGTTTGATTGATTGTATTAAATAATGACAGTATTATTTAATATAATAGATAATTTAGTTTATTATTATTAAATATTAAATAGTTAATTTGGCTTACATTAATTGTCAATTGATTTAATGATAACCATGTATCAATGTTAACGTTTTATTCATTTTCCATTACACCACTATTATTTTCACAGTAAATAATAGAAATGTCATCAGCAAATTGAATACAATTACCTTATGTTATAATATTAACTATGTCATTTAAAAAAACTGAAATAAAAATGGTCCGGAACATATCCTTCTTGGACAACGAACTTAATATTCTTTTTTCATAATTTATAATTATTGAATGTTACAAATTTATTTACATTATTAAAAAAGGAAATTAATATTTTTCAGGAAATCCTCTAAAACCATACTTTTCTAACTGTATTATTATCTCTATCTTTATTAATAGATCATGACTGATGGTGTCAATGTCTATCTTTAGGTATATATTTAATATATTAATACAGCAAAATACATAACTATATACACCATAGTTAGTTATTTAATTGTATTAATATTAATAAAATTAAATAACTAACTATGGTGTATATTTATACTTATATAGCCTATATAAAATATATATAAATATATATATATAAATAATATTATGTTTATTTTAATCGTTAATAACCGTATGAGCAAGAACAAAGTGAACTGCGATAAAGCAATAGCCATCACAAGGTGTTGTTCCCTTAATACGATCTATATTATCTTCTATTAGTAGGAAATATAATATTATATTTAAAATAATGTTTCTACTAAGGTATTCGTATAATCATTGAATATAATATTATATTTAAAATAATATTTCTATAGAGTTTATACTTTCTATAGTATACTAAGGTATTCATATAATCATTGAATATAAACAATTATGAATAAAATTAATATTTTAATTATGAACATACATATATAATACATTTGTTTTATTATTTAATAATGATTTCAATAACAAGATGGAAATAAAAAACAAAATACGTATCATATATGATTAATTATAATTTAATAGTATAATTATATTACGATTAATATATTAATACATATATGATTATATTATAATCTACTATATAGAGTTTTAAATTATAATTAATATAGGTTATCAGATGTAAACTTGTTTTATGCGGTATTTACCATTGTTTCGAATATATAAGTCTACTTAGTTAAATTTTAAGTTTTAGATGAATTTATTTTATCATTTCTATTCAATAATTGTTAATTTAGATTAAATTACAACGGACGGTTTATCTATAAGTTATATATATATATATATATGTTCTGTTATATATATATATATATATAACTTAGGATCACATACTTAAACAATTGGGACACCATAATATCGGGGTCTGGGATTGGAGGAGAATTACGAAAGTTAACTATAATATTTAAGATATATTTTACCCATTACAAAGAGTACCATTCACAACCTTCAAATATTGGAAATAGGATAATATATTAAACGGTATTGATTTTAAAGATGGTCTAAAATTACAAATATATAAGGTATTAGATATATATGAAAAAGGAGGGATAGTGAATATTTGATCGGAAAATAGTTGGATATATTATGGATGAGTTTGTTAGTAATATTACATAAATATTAAATATTATTTAATATAGATGTAGACATATGTGAACGTTATATAGAACACATGATACTTGCGAATTAAATGTTATGTTGCTGTTACTGTGTTTATAATATGTGGAGTTAATTTAATAAATATAATTTATATGACTTAATATTGATGATATATGTCATTTTATTAATCATAATATTCGGAAGAGTATATTTGAATATAATATGACATTATGCGTAATTTGGATAGAAAAAGAATAATTAAGAGGAGAATGTTTATAAGAGATACATGAATTAAATGAACAATAAATGTAAGTAGATTTATGAGAATTACACATGTATATAATTAATATGATAATTAAGGACATGTAAAATAACGATTGTGTAAATTTGAATGTAAACCATCATCCTGAATACAACATAATATATATTCAATTCTTAATAATACATATATATATATCGATATAATATCTAACTAGGTTCATAATCTTTCATGCACTCTGGAATGAGATTGTTAATAGATATATCCCCTGAACAAAACGCACATTTTAATTTATTTTCGGGTTCATCAGATACTTCTAATAAATAAATTATCGAGGTTAAATGCAGTTATAATATATTATTATACACACATATATATACATATATATTATAAAACGTAGATGGCTATAGTATAGAATATTAAGAGCCATATTATATAATTATTAGTAATAGTATCAACAATAACTTCAACTTCATAATTATAATTATTATATTAACTTTATAATTATATATACATAAATATTCTTATGAACATATATTTATTATGAAAAATAAATATCTAAAACCTAAATTACTATAACAAATCATAGTAATTAAATGATTATAAATATGATTTTATATAATTTATTGTTGGCGATAACAATAAATATATATTTTTAATCGATTAGAACGGGTTTAGAACTAATACAATTGTATAGAATATTTGTATGTATTTATTATATTATAAAAAAATAAACTACTATTAAATAATTATTATTACTATTATAACTGAATAAAATAGATCATATAAAATTAACATAAAAATAAGAAATATACAATAATAAAGATAAATTTGTATTATATTATTATAATCTATTTTTATGGATTTTCTTAAATATTGCAGTTATTTAAAATATTACATAATAACACTATACTTACTTAGGTATAATATAATCTATATAAAGTTATAATCTACATTAATAAAATAAATGGTTTATATTATATCAGAACTTAAAATAATAGTTTATATTTTGAAGTTTAATATTGTTTATACTATAATACGTTCAAACTTTCAACTTACAAACAGTTCACATTATAAATGTTGAACAATGGTCACAATGTAAATTAAATAAGTTATCCACTTCATATTATAGATACTATTAATAGTATATATATATATATATATATATACATGTATACATATATTAACCATTAGTGATGTCATATGATTTATATTTAATTTTAAACCACTTGTTTCTTTCAATGAAATATATATCTCTCTCTATTGTATATTAAATAAAATTGTATTATTATTATTATCATTATCATTATTATTATCAGATTTAGGCAACCAGGGTAATTATAGAAGCAGTGTTGCTTATCGAAACAAGTACCCCTAATTATGTATTATTATATTTACTAAATATGTATATATATAGATATATTTTCATAAGTATTAATATAATTACAAATTATATGTGTATGCAATATGAAAAAAATAGTAATAATATAAATAATTATAGTACGTAAATAAAATTAAACGAAATGAGAAGATAATTAAAACTAGAATATATACTAGTACAATAATAATATGAGAATATTAAATGTCGTGCGTTAAAATATAACTTATAATTTAATATTAATCCATTCTTATAGTTTAGTAATGGTAAAAGTTTGTTGCATATATGTCATATGTGTCATATATGTCATATATGAAAGTATGCATATACCTATAGGTAAAATTGTAACGTATTTACTCATATCGTTTTAGTTAATAATAGGATTCCGTATATACGGTGAAATGCACGTTAGTTTAGGGTTCAGGTGTGTATGTTAATAAATCGAAATAGGTAGCTGGTTAGTAAGGATAGGTGAATGGAGATTTAATAGTATTTTAAGTTGGGTAATTGTTCATAGGATAAGAAGTTAAGTCAAGTTCATAATCAGCAATACTGGATGTATAGTCACATTTTAACATTTTAGGTATATAAATCAACATTATCTTTTTGTTATACGATATATATAATTAAAGTACTTTTTTTAGTTAGTAGTATCATATCGGAATTCAGAAATATAATCGGTAGGGTATTAGTAGGTAATCTAGGTAATATTAAGGTTGCATGAAAGAGTTCTAAAGGTACGTAATGTATTTAAATTGAAGAGTTAGTGGAATAAAGTGACTTTGATACTATAGTTAATTTATTAATTTAAAAGTGAACACCTAGTTATTTAGTAGTATACTACTATAATACTACTACTATAGTAGTAGAATAAGTAATTTAAATATGGTCTATAGAGAGGTTAGTGCAAAGTAAGTTAGTATAAGCTGTCGGATGAGTTAAGTAGATCAATAATGCATTGTCAATAGGGTGTAAAAGTAGATTATTGTTGGTGAGATAGTTATTGATTGTATTTAAATATGTATACAGGTCGTTAAAAAAGAGCATATAGTTAACATATATTTTAATATACTATATATATATTATATAAATATATATATATATATATATATATACATATATTATGTATGATTATAATAATACAAGGTTATATAATATAGTTATTAACGATTTACATATTGTGGATTACGATCTGCATATTCAATTTTCGTATTTATCCATTCATCATTAAATAATGAAATGTGCATTCCTGAATATTACCGTGTAACGGTATCAATAATATAACATGATTATTATTATATATGGCTTATAATATTTTAAAATTATGTATGTTAGTTTTACTATTCCTATTATTTAAAATACAATATAAATAAATATACTTATACATTTATAATTCATAAATAAGTTAACATATTATGATGGTCTATAAGTAGGGGAAAGTCCCCGATTACCGACCCCCTCCTAATACCGACCCCCTCTCGTATCTCAGTAACTATAAGAGATATCAAAAAATAATATATATACGAACTGTTAGTAATTTTATGATACATATGAATAAGTATTTTGTTTTAACAAATATTTAATCCTACAATTGTTATTTGATAAAATGTAATATTCTGTTTTTACTTTTAAATATTTGAATAATAACTTTTTTTAAATCATTGTAAATACTTTATTAATTAAAAGAAAACTTTATATTGTTATTTCTGCACATAATATTGTAGATCAATAAAATATTTATAATTATTATAAAAATAATTCAATTTGAATAACTATTAACCAAAATATCTTAATTATAGCAACCCATATGATTTTCCTAATACCTACCCCCTAAATTACCCTAATACCGACCCCCATGTGATTTATAATATCCAATCAAAATAGATCAGTATTTTACTTTAAAATATGTCATAAGTTGTTTGTTTATCATTGATATAGATTAAGGATTCATGATTCCATTATATTATATACATACTGATTAATAACTAAATATTAAATAATAATATATACTATTTTAATATAATTAATATAAAGTTTAAATTTAAATTTAATATTACTATTAAAACATAAATTCAATAAAAAATAATTGCGTGCATGTTATAATTAATTATATTTATTAATATCTACTATGTTGATTGGATATTATAATACCACAATTATGTATACCACGATTATTTTAGGGGGTCGGTAATAGGGGAAGGGGGTCGGTATTAGGAACAGGTATCCGATTACCGACCCCCTGTTTATTCTTGTAAATATAATTATATCAACAATTTAAAATAGCTACATTATTCATTACCATAATATTACCCTATTTACAAAACTTCAAATAAATATATTTAATATTGAATAAGTTATTATAAATAATCATTTAAGGGTCGGTAATCGGGGACTTTCCCCTATATGTATATAACGTAATATGCAGAAATTAAATAATTAATAATATAAGTAGAAAATACTAGTTTTAGATTTTTGATCAAATATAATGATCAAATAATTTATACCGTATAATTTCATATTGTTAAAAATATATTTTGAATGATTTTTGTACATATTATATATAATATAAACATAATATTTGTATTTTGTATATATGCATTTTATTTAATATAACATAAATACGAGATACACATACATTACATATGCTTAATTTGTCATTATTGACTATAATAATATTAGATTTCATATATATCTTGTTGTAAATTATAACAATTTTATAATGCTATTTTGCAGAATTATATTTGATTAAAATAGTAAAGAATATTTACTATTATAATATTAATTATATAATTATAACTAAATTTTTATAGATAATAAATACACAAAAATTTGAATTGAAATTAACATTGTAAACAAAATATATATAAAACATTCATTAACTTAGTAATAACTAGATAGCTATCATCTAGATGATAATATATATATATAATAGTCACCGATTTTAATATTATATTCATAACTGTTACATCTAGAGTTACAAGTTCTCCAGCATGTATCTGTAATCATATTATGTTATATAATATAAGTATTATGATGTATGTATTCAAATTATATATATATATATATAATTTAGATTACTAACGAATATTAAAATTACAACCGAATGTAGATAAAGAGGTAGCCAAAGAGTCTATTACCCATTTGTATCTAATCATGATATCTTCATCCATCTTTATCGATTTTGAAATCGGATTAGCGCATCCTCTGATGATTATCACCTAACATGATATAATATATATATATATATATACAAAAAACTAAATAAAAATAATATTTATAAAAAATATATTAATTATAACCAATATATATTTAATATTAAATTATCCATGTGTGATATCCTATATACATCTATGGTTGTCTGAAAATTGTGATAGCATAGCTGTATATTAGATGTAAGCAGGTGGGTAGTAAAACCCAGTGATGGAATATCGCAGTAAACCTAACGAATGCGTGTGTTATTATTAATGTATGTAACGCGCATGACATACTCGTAACTAATGACAACACGTTCCGAACACCACTGTATGGTTGTGTTTACTAAGAATACAACTATAACTCTATCATTATTAATAAAATAATCTATCAGTATTATGTAATACTCAACGTGATTATTATTCTTAACATTTATATATTTAAGAAGTATAATAAATTATAGATAGCATATATCTTGTTATAATCATTTTTCAATACTAATTGATATTTTATATATTGTTTTATTATAGATGAATTAAGTGTATCAGATAATAATATGGTTTCTAATAGACGAAGTTATAACTTCAATTATTAATTATTTAATTTTTATTTATAATTAAATGTTTCTAATATTCATTCGAAGCAACTTCGATGTCAAGAAATAAATATTTATAATGATTGCCGATATATTATGATGATGATAATAATGGTTATTAGCACTTATCATATGTGTGACCACCCCTAGTAGGTGCATATAACAATATAGAATAAGAACGATATATAGATAAATAAAATAAATAATTAGATAAATAAATAAACAAAGCGATAAAATAATATAATTTATAAAACTAGTAATGTTGTATGATTACAATAAGTGAATATATTACATTGATTATATGTAAGCTTTGAGGTGTGTAATGAGATCGGGTGTGAATGGATTAATAAAATAGAGGCATCAAATGGGAGGGAATTCCATAAGGATGGAACAATATAACTAAAGGCGCATTTATGGTATTTCTGATATGAGATAAGAGGGCAAATTAGGGAAATGTCGGCATTTGAACGTAAGGAATTTAGTGGGCCACTTAGTGTTAGTAGGGAAGTCAAATAAGGAGGAGAATTATAATATATTGCTTTATGAGCAAGTACTAAAAGGTGTAGGAGGGAACGTTTTATTTGAGGGAAGCAGTTGGATAGGAGTTGGTGGGAGTCGGTAATGGAATGGTTAAACCTATTAATGGAGAAAATGGTTAACCATTCTATATGAATTCATATAGATACACGAATTATACGATTTAAAGGGGATAATGAAGAATTAGGGAGATGATATAGTAGTAAGGAACATTATTAAATACTAGAGACAACGAGTACGTTTATGAGAACAGTTGTAAGATGGCGAGTTAGGTATTTTCTTAATCGACACATTTTGAAGAGGTGATAGTTAGCTGATTTAGATATATCAGCTTTATAGAAATTTAAGGATAGGTTCTAAAGTAACACCACGATAGATTTATTATATAATATATCTTCTAAATAGTATTTTAAGATATATTATAAGAGTCTGGACATAGATTAAAAATGCGTTCTAATGCCTGAATATCTGATATTTATCCTGATGAGTTATATCACAGTTTACAAATATATATATATATATATATATATTGCTATTGTTATTTAATTTTGATGTAGTCCTTTTATCCCATCCATAATCGTAGATGAAGTTTTCACTTATAAACATATGGATCTATTTTCCCTTCGTATTAATCTCATGTTAAGGTATCCATGGTTTTAACTAGATCCGATTATTTATTTATACACAATTATATAATATCACTTCTAAATATTATTTTAAGACTTATTTAATGGATCAGACAAAGCTTTCACCCGCGCCAAGCTGCTTTTTTGTCTGACGCCATTACTAACTGAGCTACACAGGCAGTTATATATATGTATATATATATATATATATATATATATATATAATTAGTAATTAGTAATATTAATTTAGTTATTATATATGTTATAATAATTTAATTTAAAGAAACCCGAATATGGTTCACAGTAATAATAGTAAAGCATTCATCTTTACAGTATACGTGTTGAAAATCTATGTCCATAATTCCTAGAAGAAATAACATTTAATATAAATATATATATACATATATATATTCGTATATTAATAATATTTTAAATGTATAATATTTATATTTTTAATTATTGGTGATAAAATATGGAATAATCTGGGAGAAGATCTACGAAACTCTAAAAGTTAGAAGATAATATACCGTAACGTAATTCAACAAATGTATAAGGGAGTCTGGTAATTTATTTACAAAAGAAGAAAGAAGAATTAAACCACTATTATGTTGTATTCAATTAAAATATTTATCATCAATACAAATTTGTATTATATATTATATATATATATATATATATATATATACAGTCAAAGCTCGATAACTCAACATTGACGGGACGGAGTTTTCATGTTGAGTTTTCGAGTATGTTGAGTTATCGGATGTATAAATTAATGACTTAATTAATGTTTTGTTCACATAAATGCATTCAAAATAGTACTCGTATGATAATATAATAATTGTAATTGTATTTTTACGTTTATATATTTATATCCATATATTATTAAATAAAACCATGTTGAATAATGTATGTTGAATTATATTTGTTGAGCAATGTTGTTTTATTACATGTAAAAGATACGAATCCAACAACATATATTTTGATTTTTCATAAATGTTGAGTTATCGGATGTATATTTACATATAATATATAGGCTAGGATTATAAAAACGATGTTGAGTTATATTTGTTGAGTAATAGGGTTTTTGTTAACATGTAAAAGATACGAATCCATCCAAATATTTTTTGGATGTTGAGTTATCGGCAATGTTGAGTTATCGGCATGTTGAGTTACCGAGCTTCTACTGTATATATATTAATAAATATAATTACAAAATATTGGATTTATTTTGTCTAAGTTTAAAAATATGTAAAATATTACAAATATTAATGTTATATACAATTAAAATTATAATACAACTATTATTATTAATTACTATACTATACAATTATACAGCATATTATTCTAATATACCATGATATATATATATATATATATATATATATATATACTTTATGTATTAATATTGTATATATTAAATATTATTAATATAATATTATACAAACCCAATTCACATGGTGTCGATGATATATTCATATCAATCGTTCTAATACTTACACAAGCCATGCACATTTTTGGTTGCGTCCTAAAATAAATAAACATATATATTAATATTATTCTAAATAAAATTAAAATGCGCTATTATTATAATTTAATATTGAATATAGTCTTTTTTTATTTGACTTATATAAACTGTGATTACATTATAATGTAATGTGATTACATTGTATATAATGCATAATACTTCTAAATATTATTAATTGGACTATTGTTAAAATATGTTCATTATATATAATATATAGAGTATACTCTACATTATTTAGTACGTTTATATTTATTAAATATATTAAGAATTCTATAATAATAAATATATATTTCATATGTATATATATTTATATATTTCATATATATATATATGTATATATGTATATATATATATATATATATATATATATATATATATGTGCGTGTATGTGTAATATTAAATTAACCTATCATTATTTTTATTTAACATATAATATTTAATATCCGCTGTAACTGTAAATATAAATAAATTATATTCAAAATATTACAATATATATTTGTGTTAGTGTAGTATAGCGATATTAGATAGTTGATGATTAGTGTTGGTGATATATATGGGTTATTCAATGTATATTGGATATCGTCTGTGTTCACCCATTACAATGTAAGTGCATGTAGGGCATCGTATGGCTAATCAGGTGCGAGTGTTGATCATACGATATACTGGTAGCCAATCAGCGAGCGAGTTGGTGTATACAATTACGCCATCTTATATTAGTATCGTATATAACCTCAGGTATATAAGCTCAGTAAATACGATACATGGGGTATACTATAGTATAGTATTTTAAAACGAAGCACAAGCCTTTTTTACTAAAACGGATGAATAGCTAGATAGTGTTCGTGTGACATCCGGATAATAAATACATAAACCATAAACAGGCTTTCTATAGGAATTTGCTATAATATATATATATATATATATAACTAACTAAATTTATTATAATATTCGGTTTTAAATTTATTATTGCACATATTTTCCATCATTGGTTCACAAATCGTATACAATTTAACATCTATAATATGGATATATTACATATAATTAGCTACGTAGAATAACTAATATTTTAATAATTTAGTTTTTAATTATAAATATACTATTCATATAACAATTAAATAATAAATTCGCTACATATTCATGTATATATATATATATATATATATATATATCTTCAAAACCGCTGGTAAAATATTTTTTTAAATATCAAACAAAA
This sequence comes from Osedax fenrisi, assembly GCA_964019155.1. Lineage (NCBI taxonomy): Eukaryota > Metazoa > Annelida > Polychaeta > Sabellida > Siboglinidae > Osedax > Osedax fenrisi. The sequence goes on along the minus strand of OZ025244.1, from coordinate 44,621,301 downwards.
TGTAATAAATAGTATAGTAAATATTTTTTTTTAAATAAGTAATATATTAAAAAAAATATTAACAAATATTTTAGCTCTACGCTACACGCGACACGATTTTTCTCAGTTTTTGAATTTTTGTTACTGATATATACAATATATTATATAAATATATATAAATATAAATATATATTAATATGAAATCTTATAATCCTAAAAAAATTATTTAAATGTTAATACAAAAATATTTTTTAATATTTTTAAAAATGTAAATAAAATATCTAAAAAAATGGAGTATAGATTTGCTAACTTAAATTTATAAATTTATAAGAAATATTTTTTATTAATCTAAATAATATTCTATTTACTTTATTATTAAACTATTATTATATTATTATGAAGTATATATAATGTCACATTAAGTTTTCATTATATGTTACATGACGTGCTTATTACTAAATTCTAAGGTCAAATATCCCACTATTGTTACAAATTGATATACGGATTCAGATATACTATACTAATACTAGGCTATAGTATTATTATAGGTTATACGTATATGTATTCTCATGACATTCGTAAGTCTACAATATATAACATAAAGCTATATACGATGTATAATATCTAGTTATGTACATAAACCTAATTAATATAAACCATATTTATTAACCTAATGTTTTATTATAAGTGTATTGTTAATTACACTCGATGTATTGAAGGAATAGAAGCCTATGTATTTATATATATATATATATATTATATACCAAAATTATCCACGAGTTTAATTGATGCAACATCAGTAAACAATTTCCAATCAAAATTTGCAACGTAATAAGTTTCGTATTCATTTAAACATCCTTTTCGATATCTTATCTGTAGGTATTATATAATAATGTTAAAATACTAAAAGTGAATATATATTATAGTATTCTAAATATAAAACTTTGTATATAATTATACACATATTATACTAGCATAATATCATATTAAATATTTATATAATATATATCTACATATTTAAAAAAATGATATCATTATAGCAATATTATACAAATATATATATATATCATTTGTTTATTTTAATAATGGAAATTATATTAATTTATAAATATTCAACAATTTATTATATAACGTATGTGGGTAAAACTTATATTAATTATACTATATTTAAAATTTATTTAAAATATATTGTATAATATAAATAAATTAAATTAAAAATATTATTAACTATTACAATATATATCAAATGTATCAATATATCTGCACTGTTATTATTAGTGTATGTAATATATCATACAGGGATATTTATTTTGTAATTTTATTTTATTAAATATTTAAACTTTCAAATATTATATAATATATTACTTTTTATAAAAAAACATGTTGATAATATATACTGTATAATAGTAATATAATAGGAATATATTATGTTGATGTATTTCTAAAACATAATTTATCAAATAATTAATGTAATGGTTATTTATATGTTATATAAATAATGGCTTACATTCTAGCTCTTTTAAATTCATTTGTATGGGAGATTTCAATTATCATTTTGACTCCATGTCTCAACCCCATTCCTTATTTAGGCAATTAACTGAATCCCTAGGTCTTCATCAACATATATCCTGTCCTACTCACACAAGTGGCAATATTCTTGATCTGATTTTTACTCCTAATGATACACCCACTCAGTTCATTTCACCCTGTATTCGTTCTGATCTCTTAACTGATCATTATCTGATTCATACATCTATTTCTCTAAGGAAACCTGTATCAACTAAGTCATTAGTTTTTTATAGGGAGTTGAGGAAATTAAACTATCATGAACTTGGGTTACAAATTGAGAATAGATTATCCAGTGATCACATATCGTTTGATTTTTTAAATTACTGTCTTTCATCTACTTTGAATAACTTAGTTCCTTTAAAATCTCGTTACTTCACTCTACATACTTCATCACCTTGGTTTTCTTCTAATCTTGCTATAATGAAACGTTCATTAAGGAAACTTGAGCGTAGAATTCATCAATCTTCTTATCATAAGTATATTTTCTTGGAGGCAAGGATGGCTTATAAGAAAGCAATTTATTCACAAAAAGCTAATTTCTATGAGCAAAAACTAAATGCCTGTGGTTCAAATTCCCAAAAAATTTTCAAAATAGTGAATAGGATACTTGGTAGTAATTTAAATCCCATATCAAATAGACTTTCCGACTATAATATGTGCTCTTCTTTTGTATCTAGTTTATATAATAAGTTATCTAGTATTTCTAAATGTATTAAATCTAAACTCGCTTTGATACCTCCGAGTATGATTGCCCATCAAATCACTGAACCAACGTTATGTAAATTATCTAGTTTTTCCTCGCCTTCCATTTTTGAAATACACAAATTGATTATGATGTCCAATTCAACATCTCCTATTGATCCTCTTCCTTTGGTTGTCTTTAAAAATTTAGTTTTATTACTTTCGATTACTATCTCGAATTTAATTTCTGAATCACTTAATGATGGGATCATGGCTAAATCTCTAAAATATGCTATTATTAAGCCGATTCTGAAAAAATCCTCTCTCGATCCTGATGATCTTATGAACTATAGACCCATATCCCAACTTCCGATAATCAGTAAAATCATGGAACGTGTAGTCAGTAGACAATTGATATTTTATCTTGAGAATAACTATTTAATGGAACCCTACCAGAGTGCTTATAGAAAACATTATTCCACTGAAACTGCTTTAAATATTATTACTGATACGCTCTATAAATTGCTCGACTCCTCTCATTGTGCGCAACTATTGCTACTCGACCTTTCGAGTGCGTTTGATACTTTAAACCACAATATTCTTATTGAACGCATTAAGGAACTCGGAATTGAAGGTTCGTCTCTCAGCTGGTTAACTTCATTTCTTAACGATCGAACTTCCTCAGTAAAAGTGAATGATTATATTTCGCCTCCCATTGATATTCTATGTGGAGTTCCTCAGGGATCAGTACTCGGTCCTTTATTGTTTTCTATTTACTTGCGTCCTCTATCTAATATTATTAGTAAATTTCCTAATATTGCCTACCATATATATGCTGATGATATACAGCTAATTATTAAAATTCCTGTTAACTCGCTTAACTCCAATTTGGAACTTCTGGAATGTGCATCTGATTTCATTAATTGGCTTCTTAGAAACGATCTACTAGTAAATACCTCTAAAACCGAACTACTAAATGTATCTAGGGTATATACTACTTTTCCACCGGTAATCATTGATGGTAGGGTTATACATCCTTCTGCTTCAGTTCGTAATCTTGGAGTTATCTTCGATAGTACTTTATCTTTTGATGCTCACATTAATTCTATATCAAAATCAGCTAACTTTCATCTACGTAGGATTAGACATATTAGAAAGTATTGCTCTAAGCGTATTACTAAACTACTTATTAATGCTCTAGTATTATCCAGAATTGATTATTGCGGATCATTATTTAGTGACTTAAAGAATATAGAGGTTAAAAAGATTGATATAATTATTCGCGCTTCTATACGCCTTATTTATAATACCAATCGTAGTGAACATTTGAAAACAGATGAACACCAACATAATCTTAAATGGCTATTATTTAGAAAGCGATGCAAATATCGTTTACTCTGTCTAGCTCATAAATCTGTATTCTTAGGTAAGCCTGACTATCTGCATACTCAACTGAAACGTCGTCGCATACTGAAGAAGATTCGAACATCTGATGCAATACTGTTGGAGAGCAATACTTTATTCAATGGATTTAGTAATCGGGAATTCTCCTCCGCTGTTCCTCGCATATGGAACGTCCTACCGTATGACTTACGGAAGGTCCAATCCTTATATTGTTTTAGAAAGAAACTAAAACATTATTTAAACACTTCTTAATTTATTTTTGTATACGCGTTATTTAATCTTTATATCCTATCTATATCTATTTAATTTAAATTTTTGTTATTTTGTATTTTCTATTCGTTTGTTTTTATTATTTTTCGTTATTATTATACACCAGAGAGGGCACCCGCTATATTGGTGTTTAAATAAACAATTCAATTCAATTCAATTCAATATGTTATTAAGGCTAATCGTTACATATCAGTTATATAATTATATTATAAAATATATATTAAGTATATTTATTTGTATAAATATTCATCAAAGAGAACAACAATTATCGATTTTTATATATAGCATAAAATGAAATAAATTCCTGAAAAATAAGCGTTATAAGTATTATTTTTGTTTTATATGTATTAAACTATCAAAATTGGGTATACTAAAAAGTGGACAACTTTTGCAATTGAATATTAAATAACAATATTTGTTCTACTATGTGGATAATATTTACATATTGTTATTGTTTTTGTTATTTGGTGGATTCCTTTAATCCCATCCAGGAACTTAGATGACGTTTTCACTTATAACTATATATGGCTCTAATATCCCTTCGAATCCGCTCTCATGTTAAGGCATCCATGGTTTTAACGACAGTCGATTATTTATTTATACACAATTATATAAGATCACTTCTAAATAATATTTTGAGATCCATTTTATAAAATCAATTAATGGTACGGACGAGGCTCGAAACCGTGTCCTACTGATTATGTGTCTGGCGCCTTAGAAAACTAGGCCACACAAGCAGTTTTAGCATTATCTATAATTGTCTAAGCTCTAATGGTAAGTATAAGGAATAAGAATTATAGAAATTTATTAAATATTTAAAATATTCCTCATCTGTTTTTTAAAAGACATATTTGTATCACATAATTGAAACACTTATAGTTAATTTTTAATTAAATATGAAATGAAATGAAACACAATACATCATTTTAATGATAATTTTATTATTTATTTTATTACAAATTATTTTGAAAAAAATAAAATCGAGCTAGGCCTTAAGTATTTATATGAAATTAATTGTATAACCTTATAAGAATTAGTATTATAGGATGCCACGGTATAGCATAAGCCTGTACATTCGTGAATATATTCGGGTATAACTCTTATCGGGCCCGTCGTATCTGTGGTTCATTGTAAATGTGATATCTTATAGATTATTGCACATTATATTATTAATAGATTAACTTATACTTATACACACATATACATACACATACATATACATATACACATACACATATATATATATTATCTTATGTTATCTTCACGGTATTTGTATAGTCTATTTGATATTTGTAATTGTTTACAACCAATAGATTGTTCTTATTATTGTTATTTTATAATTATTTTTTCCTCGCGGAGTTATAATAATATATACACTTTAGATATGTTATTATTATTATTATTATTATTATTATTATTATTATTATTATTATTATAATGAATTTGTTAATCGTGATTTAATTTATTTTTTCGAACATTTTATTAATATATTACTATTATTTAGAATAATATTTTATTATTAAATAATGAGTTCGCATATCTTTAATTATATTATATTATTTTAATAACCATAATTTGTATTAGTATTCGTTATGCAGTAATCATCGTGTGTATATATGTCGTCTATTATTACCTCGCATACCTTGCAATTTTTAAAAAACTTCCAACCTGTTTTATATATATATATATATATATATATACATATAAAAATAAATAAATAATAACAGGTAATTATTATTATGTTTATAAAATATTTCATATTGATTTACATATAAATTTACCTTAATAATTCGTTATATTTAAATATAAAATATTATATATATATATATATATATATATAGTAATGTTTACCTTCATTTCTTAATTTAAAATATAGATTATCATTATTACAAAAATGTTTTCTGCAACTAGATGTCAAACTACTTATTCTATAACCTTATTCATTAGTTATTAAAGTGAGTCATTTATTTTACATATTATTTCATATAATATATATATATATATAAATATAAATAAATTATAAATATATTAAATATATATATATATATATATATATATATATATATATACATATAAATTGTGATGTACACACACCAATAGTAAGCATAATAATGTGGACCGGCCGCTATATCATATACAGTAAGTTTAACTAGGTTATATAATAAATGAAACTTGATTATGTTTATAGAATAATTGCCAATCAAGGTAATGTTCTAAAATAGTATTTTATTTGAATATCATTTGAGTTTCATATACTAAATATTATTGTTATGTTCTCTAAAAGGTTAGTTAAGAGATCTTTAGTGGAATATAATTAAAAGTGAGTAGGTTGGATATCATCTATATAAAATGTAACTATCAATGAGTTTATATTGATTTATTTATATATATAAATATATTTAAATATACATAAGATGAATAATATTAATAATTTATAAATTATACTTATTCTAGATAATTCATAAATATAAATATTAAAGTATACAGTAAACATTTAAATTAATATTTGGAAATAAGTAAGTTAATTAAATTAATATATATAAAATAAATATCAAACGTTCGCAATACCCTACATAGTATTAAGATAAATGTAGATAATATTTACATGATATATCTTACATAAATATATTGATTTTACGCATGGAACGGTTACATGCTATAAGATAATAATAAAAAATATATTCTAACATTCTATAAGCGTAATACATTAAACGATATTTGTTTAAATTAATGTTATATGCAGTTTACTCTGTACATTTAATAATTTGTATTATTAATTATAATATATTATATGTTGTTAATATAAAATATAATTTGAAAGACACATATTAATTATATATTAGATATGTTAAATTTATCTAATTTTTTAATATATCATATTATGTAATATATTAGATAATTATATATATATATATATATATATATATATCATTTTTACATTTTTTTATATGTACACATACTACATACCCCCATAATTAATAGTTGATCTATTTTCTTTTTCTAAATAATTTCGGATCGGCACCAAATGACAATTTCTGATAACCGTAAGCTAAAATGTATGTACGCTATCTTATTATGTAATATTTACATTAAGATATACATTTAGTATTTATGTTGTGTTAAGTCGCATAGGAAATAATTTATGACGAGAATCTAAGTTAATTATATTAGTTTAATTAATTACAGAGTTAAAACTGTAAATATTATAGTTTATTTATAGAAATATTAGTTAATCATATTAGTAAACAACAGGCGCATATATGTGTATTTAATGATAAGTTATACTCATAACAATTGGTTAGTACTATGCTTATACATACATTCACTACATGTTATTAATATTACAATGATATTACAATCATGATAGTTATGCGTAACTATGAGGTGGATATATGGAAAACCTGCAACACTCGGTAATCTTCGAACTCCGACCACTCTACAGGTACCAGCGGTAGCTTAAGCTCGACGCGCGTATGACACACGTGATTGAGGCCGCACACCCTATTGTTGACATCTTTTAAGCTGGAAAAACACGGTATATCTTTCATGTTGTCGCCGAACAGTGTAGTATTGTATTGGTTCCACGTGCACACGTGACATCTCAACGGATCTCTCCTGAAATGTTGGTTATAGTTCGTATGTAAACAAGCGAGGTGTATTCTTTTCACTTATATCTAAATACGTACTAATTTCGTATACTCACAAGTTAGAAAATACATATACTCGCGTGATATTTAATATAGAATAACTCATTCAAGTTACTACATTATAAGCCTAACTATCATAATATCTCATTACTACTACACGACAATAGACCATTTGGTAGTGGTTACGTTAAATGAGTTAATGCATGTATAATATTTATTTTACTTATATAATATAAATAAATAATTAATACACATGGAATATGTGTTCAATACAATATAGTTATATAACAAGTACAAAAAGAACCATTTAATAGCAATATGTTTCGAGGAAGGATTCCACACACATATAAGAATTAAAGAACACACACAAAATAAATATGATAATAACATAATTATAATAATATATAATGAAATTAAATTACATAGTTAATCAAATAGTTCCAATCTCGTGTGCAACAATAAAAAGAAAATACGTCAGAGTAACGTTTTTACTAGTCATATTTATGGATAATTATAGTAATTGATCAGATGTGATTATAATTTAAGGTGGGAGGGATTACTTCAAAAGAATCTACATTTATAAATGAATTCACTATTAAGTATATTCTAATTTTTTAATTAATTGTTTCTCTTTTATTAGATTAATATGTAATCTATATTTTTTAATTTATTATCTATATATGTTGTTTAATCTGGAGTATTTGTGTATATATCAATAGTCATTAGTTAGTAACCAGTGTGTAATCTCAGAGGTACAATCAGACAGCTCAGAGTTAGAGTTCATAGAGTCAATGGGCAGTTTCAGTAGTAGTTGAATGTCATCAGTATAGATGTCGTAATATATATTAGGGTATTTGCGAATAATATTAGAGATAGGACGTAACTATATAGAGAAGTGGCCCAAGAACTGATCCCTTTAAGAATGTTGGTAGGAGGTGATATGAAGTCATTGATTTTAAAAGACGAAGTTCGACCAGTCATGAACAACATCAGCCACTTAAGGGGGAACTTTCAATACCAAGTTCGATGATACGGTTAATGAATATCGAATGGTTATCTAATATATTATTTTATATACTATATTCCAAATCGTGATGCAATAATAAATATGATGACGTAAATAGTGTATAACATATAATGCATAATGCATAATGCATCATTTCCGGTAGGGATATTATCACTTATATTTTCATATTCAATAGATCGATATTATCTAATTATTTTTCTTTACTAAATAACTAAGTTTTTATTGGATTAAAATTAGTTTGAAGCTTTTAGTTAACTCTATGCTAACTATTCACCGTATAGCTTAGTATAGTCGCTCCATTTTAATATATATATATATATATATATATATATTAAATAGATGAATTTCAGGAAACAGTGCCTAATAACTAAAAACTATACTTCTAATAAATCTACATAGCTATTTCAAATAGATTTCATTTCAATTTGATACTACATGTATAACAATTGTAATGGTATTCATGCCTTATATTAACATACATATTATTAAAAGTAAACGTTTATGACTATTTAAAGTCCGACTTATCTCATATACAAATCATAAAAGTCACTATAATATATTGCCGATTTATATAAAATACCGATTTATCCGATTGATTTAACTTTATCTGACTTATCGAGAAATCCGACTCACCGTAGTACGACTTATCTAGAGTTGACTTTATATACTTTATATATATATATACTTTTATATTTCAATATATTTATAATTCTATATATTTATTCTCCAATATATATATATATATATTTATATATATATATATATATATATGAATATACTAACTCAGAATACACATATTTAACATCAATTACTAATATTAACATTAATACTAAAAATATATCCATTTTGATAACGTTGTTGACAAGTGTATATATTTTTGTTTCTTTTGAATTAATCAATATATATATATATATATATATTTGATTAATTAAGAAAATTTTACAAATTACGTATTGTACGAATTACTTTTACATAAACTGCTTCTAATATTAAATAAATACTTGTTTATGAATTGTTTCTATTATTTTTAATTTAGGAATTGATTTTGTTAAATATAATTTTTTAAATAATATAATTAAAAATAAAATTGTATAGTATTTTATTGTTTACTATAAAATGATTTAAAATATGTAGGCCTATTTATTATGACTAATGTATACTTATAGAATCCATACTTTTTAAAAAGTGGGGTATGATATATATATATATATGTCTATACTCACCGTCACTTTCTACTATCAGTGAACATTACATGAATATTGTTAAAACAACATCTATCGCTAAAACGTATCATATAGTACGTATACTGGATGTACGAGGGATATATGTAGTTATCACTAATATGGTGAAACTCCGCGCATAATGTCATGATCATGTTCAAGCCTATTACCCCATATATCCCATCAAGAGCCAGGCAGAATTCTGACCTGTTATCATACGCCGTTACCACATACGTAGATATATATGACCCGTACACTAAATGTACCTTCATATACGTTCATAACTTCATATCGTACCTACCCGATACCAACACCCATCACAAGCCGACCAATCATTGACCTTCTCAAGACGCTGAATAATATTACGAAGAAGTTTCGTGACCCCCAGATGACCCTGCTTCTCCTACGTTCTACTCCTGTCATTAGTATCACGCTAATAAAGAGTTAATGAATGGTAATCAAGACATATCATTTGCTACCAAGCTTATAATTATATTCCCGACCATGAACCCTCGCTAAAATAATGTCAACGAAATCCATAATCATCGACACATCGATACAAGAACATTCGATCTACTCCATATCTGAACCAATGTTCGATATAGAGATATATTAATACAATATATAGAGGATAATGGCCACCGTAACATCCACACTTTTCCAGATTACAATCTGTACGATTCACACTACTGACGGTTACTGTAATCGTAGGTATATACCACGTAGCCTTACCTTTGGTTACCACATTCGGTTAATTATATATCCCTTAACCTGACTAGGGCTATAGGCATGTAAATGTGTTTTTTTTTTGCATTCTAATTTTTACCGTTTATTCATTCATGTTATTCGTATTTTTCCAATCGATGAGCGGTTTCTCAGGCAGTTCAATCGTATTATTAATTACACATCTCACCGGTTAGGTTACACTTCTATTGTTAGTAGTATGTTTATATATTAGTTATATATTATACCAACAGTCCATTGATAATAAAAAAGAGCGTTACTTTTTTTTATAATTATCGATGCGAAACAACTTTTCATAAGCAAAGACCCGGTGATGATGATGCTAATGGAGATTTTATATACTTTGGAGAGCATTATCTCCATATCGGGATATAGTATTAGAGTATTGTTTATGGAAATGTATATTATATATTTTTTGTATTCATTATTTATCTCTTTGTATACGATCATACATATACTATACGAATTAATATAAATATATACTTTGAGCAACTTAGTATTCGAATAGAATGGTATCTGTGTGTAATCTCTCCCCTTTAGCATACATGTTTCTCATTCATATGGGATTATAATAAAAACATCATGCATATACTTCCGATATTCCTCATTGGAGAATAACTAGTATGAGTATAGGTAGTATATCTATCAATATATATATATATATATATATATATATATATATTATTCCCATATTTTCTTCACCGATGTCGTAAAAAAGGCGAATACATTCCATTGTGAACCTATAAACTACGACTTGGCCTTATATGTATATTATTATGTGGCAAAACTATTGCCTATTACTAAAAAATCGAACTAAAGAGTAAACCAGGTAATGGAGTTTGGTATAATAAAAATCACGTTTTTATAATTATTGAAGTAAATACAATTATTATAATACGTGTCCTAACCTCAATAGATTGTGCAGAGATAAAAGATCATCTTACACTGATCAGTGAAAGCTATATATTATATGCAAACGAGTGTGGTTATTAAAATAGTTAGTTTTATGACTATAGTCCCAAGTACACTTCATAATAGAGAGGATATATGTTATAAAGTGAAAATTTATATATATATATATAAAAGTGTAATATAAATGTTTTATAACGTAATTCAAAAATAACTATATAAACTTACAGTGAATATATAATCAAGATATATTTGGTCAATGACTATAAATCATGTCACTTGTGTATGTTTTTTTAGTTTTTCAATAGGCTAAAATCACAATATATCTTTCAACAGACTACCAGACATATATATATATAATGGACAAGTATTTAGATAGTTTATATAGTTTATTAAGTCACGATTATCTTTTGTTATGAGCTGGCCCCTGTTAATAAGCCCCAACATTAAAAAAAAATGCCCAAAATAGAAAAATTTCTAAAATTTTTTAATACAACCATAATAATTATTAATTAATTTATGATTTATATTGCATATTCAATAACTATCATATTATATACCATCATATTTTTTTGTATTTTATAATTTTATTAGTAGACTTATTAAATTTAAGAAATGATAAAAATTATAAAAAATATTTATAATAAATTTTGTATTATACAGAAAGGAGATTAAAATAGTAAATAATAATATTTTGTTTTAATTGATTGGACTATTATTATAGTGATAGTTATATATGTTATTCTTTTGAATGAAGCATACCTTCCAGACTAATGTTGAAAAAATCTAACTATATAGCAGATGTTACAAAAATAAGGGTTGCTATGCCGCACAAAAGATACATTTAATTTATTATCTTTCTATTTCATCATCGAAAAGTGTACTTTAAAAATAATTTTAATTAAGTGAATACGATTATCTTCATATTCTTTCAGTCATTTCATTATATACGAAACGTAATATAATAGATTTTCTTGTTTCTTTCAAAATAATCCAATATTTTGTGCATGTGTATTGTAAGAATACAAAAACCCTTTTGTTCAAATTTTAAACTATGATTTGCTGATAAATTATAAACTTTTCAATCATTTATTACATTTTCACTAAATCTATAAATTACAAGATTATATTTCTTTTTGTAATATTATTGCGTGATACCATTCTTAGACCATATTTTTTATATAATGCTAATTTTTTAAATATTGTTAGTTTTGACATTTTTCAATGTAATATAATATGTTTATTGTTACTAGAAAACAATATTAGACGTTTTGCTTTAATCCATCTATTATATGCGTTTTATGTATTACGTATTATGTATATATATATATAGAAAAAATGCTGATGTTACTATAAATCAATTGTATCGGCTAAGGCACTACATTAAGTAGTATATAGATAAACCCACATCACCACAGAAATGCCAATGAAGCCTTTACGATGAATGAGTCATCAATGAGTATACTATATATCTATAGATACTCCAGGTACATTTTTCTACCCAAACGTTTTCGATGAGTAGCAGATATATATTATCTATGATATATATCATCAGCGCAACGCATAGCAACCAAATTATAAGTCGCATAAATTTAAACGCGTTATTTCTACAAATGAAAAAAAATTAAATTTCTTTAAAAACTAATTAATTTCGACATACATTCGGATAACTTGTTCTCTATATTATACGGAATTACTTTAGATATTTTACGTAGTCATTACATTAGAGGATAAGTTTTTTAAAAATCTATTTCGAAAATAAGAAAAATTGAAAACATCGCAAACGCTAATTTATTTAGTAAACAAGAAAAATCGAATTCGGCGATTGTTCAATTTAAAAATCATAGGGACACAGTTTGTTAAAAAATATATATAATTTTCTAAAAACTATGTAATTGTAATATATTTATTACATTAAAATTGATTGTATTACATATAATTTTAGAAATTAATAATGAAAATTATATATTATGATCATGTGGTAATAAATACCATTATAAATGCTTATATAAAGCACAAATTATGAAAACAAAATTGGTCTAATAAATCACCACCAAAAATAAGCTATTCAGTTATTTAGATCACAACATTTTTTCATTTAAATGTAATACATGTATAAATAATAATAATGATAATTAAACCAATAAATCTACCTAGGTTAAAATAACTCATTACCATCTTCTACTATTATTGATAATAGTAATATTAATACTTTAATAAAATAACACAGAAACAAAAATTAAATATGTTTACTATCAAAAATCACTGAAAATAAGTGATATGATTGTTGTTAAAAAAATCATACGCTAATGTAAACAGCTAATGTAACCTCTACTGTATCTACTTCTGATACCTATAGGTAATAGTATATATACTGACAATTTGGTAAAAATCAGTAAATATTATTAAAAAATAATATAGATAGCAATAATGAAATAATAATTCACAATATAAAATATTTCCTAATAATGATAAAAACTAATTTCTTTAAATACTTAGTATATATTATTTGTAAAATAGTACATATTAATAAATCGTGTGTATTATCAATAGTTCAATTATCATTTAATAAATTAAAAATTATTTTTAGATAATATGGTCCTCAAAAAAAAAATTATTTTATCAAATGTTAACCGATTATGTAAAATTACGAGATCTACAAAAATTCATTCATTAGAAACATCTCTAGATGAAATATCACTAGAAACGACATCAGATATTATACCATGTAGTTAAAAAATAAATAAATTAAAAAGTAAAAAAAATTATCAAATTATTTATAATTCTAGAAGTAGTTTCCTATGAACTAAGATATATTATAAATAATAAAAATTGACTGGAATATATCAATTGGTGAAGATAATTTTAGTGTATGGAAAATTGTCATATATTACTTATAAAAAATTCCATTATTAATAAAAAATAAAAAATAAAAAATACAGTTTCTAGATAAACTAAACCGGCAATACAATAGTAATAAAATAGTTTACTCAATAAAAGAGGTGTTGCGATATTTGTAAATCTAGTTAAATGTCCTGTAAGAAATTTTTATTTCACACATAGATCTTCAATTATACATTTAAAAAATTAATTCAAAAATTCCATTTAATATTATACGTGTTTTATCGTGACCTCCGAATTGTAATGAAGTATCTCATGAACAGATATGTAAAATTATTTTGATATAACCCAACAAAAATTATAATTCATCTATAATTATAGGAGATTTTTAATTTACCAAATTTTAATTGGAAAGAATATACATTTTCCTAGTTACCCAAAAAAGATATTGCATTTACTTTACGATTCGATTATTAAAAATTCATTTTCACAATTAATAAAATAAGACAAACTCGTAATAATAATATAATTTATTTACTTTTACTAATGAAAAAACAATTACTATTTTAATATAAATATTGGAGACTATTTCGGATTATACAAAAATATAAGTGGACCACTATTTTTGTTTCATTTAATGTAAATATTGAAAAATTACCCATGTAAAACAGATTTTTAAAAATCAAACAATTTTGATTTCAATAATGCTAATATAAAAATTGATTAAATATCATCTTACTAGATTTAATTGGGAATATCTAAATTCGAATGATTATAATATCGATAAAAAAAAGTAGAATATTTTAATAATGTTCTAAATAAATTATTTATATAACATATTCCTAATATAAAATAATACAATAAATCAGGTACTTCCGAAGAATATATTGAAATTGAAGAAGTAAAGTAAAAAATTTATTTCGAAAAATCTAAAACTAATTTACAATATAAATATAATTGGATAGAAGCAAAAAAAAAAAATTATCCAAAGAATTAGAATCTTTAAATTTTTAAGAGAGAGATTAATGCAATTAATTAAAAAAATAAATTAAAGTTTTATAAAATTTATGAAAAAAAAGACAACATTTAAAAATCTGGAGTATCTCCTCTAATTGATATATCAAAATAATAATATTTTATTTTTCAGATCTTGACAAAGCAAATTACGTTTAAATTCATATTTTTATTTCAATTCAACAAAAATGATAATGGAAATTTTCCCCAAATTTTTATAATTTAACTTAACATTTGATAACAATTTGATAATATTGATTTAAATCTTGAAATAATTAAAAATATTTTTTAAATAGATTAAAAAATTACACATACTTTCGGAAACTGTTTGGGATTACCATCTACTATGTTAAAAACTATTATCTAATGAATTATGTAGGCCCTTCATATATTATTTTTTAATTCATCTTTATTATCGGGTAATATACCGAAAAATTTGGAAAAAAATCTATAATCACACCCAATTTTTTAAAAAAGGGTGAAACCATCATATTCAAATAATTAAGGGCCTATTTCAATAATATGTGTAATGTGTAGAGTATTATAACGTATTCTTTCTAAACAATTAATTTGTGATGTTTCTATTGTAAAAATCTGGAGTACCACAAGGATCGGTTTTTAGGTCCAATTTTTATTTTTTATTATATATTAATGATCTTCCCTAGTATTATCTCTTCAAAAATTCATATTGATTTTATTTGCCGATGATACAAAACATATATTTTTTCTTATGCATCTGAGAGTGAAAGATTTTATTTTACAAAAATAATTTTTAATTTATTTTCACAATGGGCAAATAAATGGCAATTAAAATATTTCATTATCAAAAATGTGCAGTTATGACTTTAGGGGAAGGTAACTCCATCAAAAATATTTTTATAAATAATATTCAATTAGAAAAACGTTACTTTATATAAATATTTAGGAATAATATTTGAAAATAACCTTTTATTTAATAAAACATATTGATTATATTTGTAAAAAAAGCTTATTTTTTCTCTGAACTCAATTTTTTAGATGCATTACTACAAAAATCCCCTAGAGCATTATTAAATGCATATAACATTTATTGCAGACCAATTTTAGAATATGCATCCATAATTTGGTCCACCTTTTTACAAAGGTTAGTAAATGTCGTAGTCTCATAGGACCAAATTGAAAGAGTGCAAAAGATTATTTTACTAGGACGATTAATTACAAGATGCGTAGGATATAACAAAATTCATCAAATATTAATTATAAAATCATATATAGAGAGATTGGTAATATTTTAAATTAGAATCACTTAGAAGTTAGAAGATTAAAAAATAGATCTAACTAAAAATTTTTTTAAAATTTCAAATAATTATACAGATATAACTGATATTCTTAACATTTCGAATAATTGTAGAACTAGAGATAATTGTAAAAAAAATAAAATGTAGTACATAATTATGATAATACAATTACAAAATATAATTAATAATAGATCAGTTAATATATGGAATTCATTAAATAAAAATCTATATCAGTTTTCATCTGTTAAAAAATAAAAATAAACAAAAT
>OZ025244.1:44555919-44604251 GCA_964019155.1 Osedax fenrisi | reverse complement strand
GTTTATGTATTACGTATTATGTATATATATATATAGAAAAATGCTGATGTTACTATAAATCAATTGTATCGGCTAAGGCACTACATTAAGTAGTATATAGATAACCCACATCACCACAGAATGCCAATGAAGCCTTTACGATGAATGAGTCATCAATGAGTATACTATATATCTATAGATACTCCAGGTACATTTTCTACCCAAACGTTTCGATGAGTAGCAGATATATATTATCTATGATATATATCATCAGCGCAACGCATAGCAACCAAATTATAAGTCGCATAAATTTAACGCGTTATTTCTACAAATGAAAAAAATTAAATTTCTTTAAAACTAATTAATTTCGACATACATTCGGATAACTTGTTCTCTATATTATACGGAATTACTTTAGATATTTACGTAGTCATTACATTAGAGGATAAGTTTTTAAAATCTATTTCGAAAATAAGAAAATTGAAACATCGCAACGCTAATTTATTTAGTAAACAAGAAAATCGAATTCGGCGATTGTTCAATTTAAAATCATAGGGACACAGTTTGTTAAAAATATATATAATTTCTAAAACTATGTAATTGTAATATATTTATTACATTAAAATTGATTGTATTACATATAATTTAGAAATTAATAATGAAAATTATATATTATGATCATGTGGTAATAAATACCATTATAAATGCTTATATAAAGCACAAATTATGAAAACAAATTGGTCTAATAAATCACCACCAAAATAAGCTATTCAGTTATTTAGATCACAACATTTTTCATTTAAATGTAATACATGTATAAATAATAATAATGATAATTAACCAATAAATCTACCTAGGTTAAATAACTCATTACCATCTTCTACTATTATTGATAATAGTAATATTAATACTTTAATAAATAACACAGAAACAAAATTAAATATGTTACTATCAAAAATCACTGAAATAAGTGATATGATTGTTGTTAAAAAATCATACGCTAATGTAACAGCTAATGTAACCTCTACTGTATCTACTTCTGATACCTATAGGTAATAGTATATATACTGACAATTTGGTAAAATCAGTAAATATTATTAAAAATAATATAGATAGCAATAATGAAATAATAATTCACAATATAAATATTCCTAATAATGATAAAACTAATTTCTTTAAATACTTAGTATATATTATTTGTAAAATAGTACATATTAATAAATCGTGTGTATTATCAATAGTTCAATTATCATTTAATAAATTAAAATTATTTTAGATAATATGGTCTCAAAAAAAATTATTTTATCAAATGTTAACCGATTATGTAAATTACGAGATCTACAAAATTCATTCATTAGAACATCTCTAGATGAAATATCACTAGAACGACATCAGATATTATACCATGTAGTTAAAAATAAATAAATTAAAAGTAAAAAAATTATCAAATTATTTATAATTCTAGAAGTAGTTCCTATGAACTAAGATATATTATAAATAATAAAATTGACTGGAATATATCAATTGGTGAAGATAATTTTAGTGTATGGAAATTGTCATATATTACTTATAAAAATTCCATTATTAATAAAAATAAAAATAAAAATACAGTTCTAGATAACTAACCGGCAATACAATAGTAATAAAATAGTTACTCAATAAAAGAGGTGTTGCGATATTTGTAAATCTAGTTAAATGTCCTGTAAGAAATTTTATTTCACACATAGATCTTCAATATATACATTTAAAAATTAATTCAAAAATTCCATTTAATATTATACGTGTTTATCGTGACCTCCGAATTGTAATGAAGTATCTCATGAACAGATATGTAAATTATTTGATATAACCCAACAAAATTATAATTCATCTATAATTATAGGAGATTTTAATTTACCAAATTTTAATTGGAAAGAATATACATTTCCTAGTTACCCAAAAAGATATTGCATTACTTTACGATTCGATTATTAAAAATTCATTTTCACAATTAATAAATAAGACAACTCGTAATAATAATATAATTTATTTACTTTTACTAATGAAAAACAATTACTATTTAATATAAATATTGGAGACTATTTCGGATTATACAAAAATATAAGTGACCACTATTTTGTTTCATTTAATGTAAATATTGAAAATTACCCATGTAAACAGATTTTAAAATCAAACAATTTTGATTTCAATAATGCTAATATAAAATTGATTAAATATCATCTTACTAGATTTAATTGGGAATATCTAAATTCGAATGATTATAATATCGATAAAAAAAGTAGAATATTTTAATAATGTTCTAAATAAATTATTTATATAACATATTCCTAATATAAATAATACAATAAATCAGGTACTTCCGAAGAATATATTGAAATTGAAGAAGTAAGTAAAAAATTTATTTCGAAAATCTAAAACTAATTTACAATATAAATATAATTGGATAGAAGCAAAAAAAAAATTATCCAAAGAATTAGAATCTTTAAATTTTAAGAGAGAGATTAATGCAATTAATTAAAAAAATAAATTAAAGTTTTATAAATTTATGAAAAAAAGACAACATTTAAAATCTGGAGTATCTCCTCTAATTGATATATCAAATAATAATATTTTATTTTCAGATCTTGACAAAGCAAATACGTTAAATTCATATTTTATTTCAATTCAACAAAATGATAATGGAAATTTCCCCAAATTTTATAATTTAACTTAACATTTGATAACAATTTGATAATATTGATTTAAATCTTGAAATAATTAAAATATTTTTAAATAGATTAAAAATTACACATACTTTCGGAACTGTTGGGATACCATCTACTATGTTAAAACTATTATCTAATGAATTATGTAGGCCTTCATATATTATTTTTAATTCATCTTTATTATCGGGTAATATACCGAAAATTTGGAAAAAATCTATAATCACACCAATTTTTAAAAAGGGTGAACCATCATATTCAAATAATTAAGGCCTATTTCAATAATATGTGTAATGTGTAGAGTATTATAACGTATTCTTTCTAAACAATTAATTTGTGATGTTCTATTGTAAAATCTGGAGTACCACAAGGATCGGTTTTAGGTCCAATTTTATTTTTATTATATATTAATGATCTTCCTAGTATTATCTCTTCAAAAATTCATATTGATTTATTTGCCGATGATACAAACATATATTTTTCTTATGCATCTGAGAGTGAAAGATTTATTTTACAAAATAATTTTAATTTATTTTCACAATGGGCAAATAAATGGCAATTAAATATTTCATTATCAAAATGTGCAGTTATGACTTTAGGGAAGGTAACTCCATCAAAATATTTTATAAATAATATTCAATTAGAAAACGTTACTTTATATAAATATTTAGGAATAATATTTGAAAATAACCTTTTATTTAATAAACATATTGATTATATTTGTAAAAAAGCTTATTTTTCTCTGAACTCAATTTTTAGATGCATTACTACAAAATCCCCTAGAGCATTATTAAATGCATATAACATTTATTGCAGACCAATTTTAGAATATGCATCCATAATTTGGTCACCTTTTACAAAGGTTAGTAAATGTCGTAGTCTCATAGACCAAATTGAAAGAGTGCAAAGATTATTTACTAGACGATTAATTACAAGATGCGTAGGATATACAAATTCATCAAATATTAATTATAAATCATATATAGAGAGATTGGTATATTTTAAATTAGAATCACTTAGAAGTTAGAAGATTAAAAATAGATCTAACTAAAATTTTTTAAATTTCAAATAATTATACAGATATAACTGATATTCTTAACATTTCGAATAATTGTAGAACTAGAGATAATTGTAAAAAAATAAATGTAGTACATAATTATGATAATACAATTACAAATATAATTAATAATAGATCAGTTAATATATGGAATTCATTAAATAAAATCTATATCAGTTTCATCTGTTAAAAATAAAATAAACAAAATCTGTTTTGACAAACAACTTTTTTTTAACAGAAATTTATAAATTTATATTGATTTATGTTTCATTTTGTATCTTAATTATTGCATTATCTCTTCTGCTTTTTTTTAATGTGTTTTTGTTATAGAATATTTGGGTTTTTATATCTGTATTTCAAATATATTATAATATAAAATTAATAATTAATTATTATTACAGATAAAGTGGGAAGTATTATTTTATTTTTGTTTGTTCTGTATTATATTTTGTATTATATTAAATAGATGAATTTCAGGACACTGTGCCTAATAACTAAAAACTATACTACTAATAAATCTACATAGCTATTTCAAATAGATTTCATTTCAATTTTATACTACATGTATAATAATTGTAATGGTATTCATGCCTTATATTAACATACAAATTATTAAAAGTAAAAGTTTATGACAATTTATTTAGAGGCCGACTTATCTCATATACAAATCATAGAAGTCACTATAATATATTGCCGATTTATAGAAAATACCGAATTATCCGATTGATTTAACATTATCTGACTTATCGAAAAATCCGACTTTATATACTTTATATATATATATTTTAGTCTGGGGTCGATGGCTCAGTGGGACAACCAAAAAGCTAGTAAGCCAGAGGTCCCGGGTTCGACTCCAGGCAGTTCTTGATTTTCTCTTGTGTTTATAAAGAACTTAATAAACGATAAATCAAAACACAAGAAAAAAAAATGTTACTATTTGTATTGTATTGTCCGGGGCCTCTCACAGTTATTTATAACATGTACAAGTCTATGACTTCTTGAGGGGTCCATTTGTATCCGCTATTTGTATTGTATTCAATATATATATGAGATTTCAATAAATAAATATTATTATTATTATTATTATTATATAATTTTATATTTCAATATATTTATACTTCTATATATTTATTCTACAATATATATATATATATATATATTTATATATATATGAATATACTAACTGAGAATACACATATTTAACATCAATTACTAATATTAACATTAATACTAAAAATATATCCATTTTGATAACGTTGTTGACAAGTGTATATATTTTTGTTTCTTTTTAATTAATCAATATATATATATATATATATATATATATATGATTAATTAAGCAAGTTTTACAAATTACGTATTGTACGAATTACTTTTACATAAACTGCTTCTAATTTTAAATAAATACTTGTTTATAAATAGTTTCTATTATTTTTAATTTAGGAATTGATATTGTTAAATATAATTTTTGAAATAATATAATTAAAAATAAAATTGTATATTATTTTATTGTTTACTATAAAATGATTTAAAATATGTAGGCCTATTTATTATGACTAATACTTATAGATTCCATACTTTTTTAAAAGTAGGATATGATATATATATATATATATATATATATATATATATATATATATATATATATATGATATCCATAGGGTTATTAGCTGGTAAAATACTGGTAAGATTATATCCGTTAATTTGCTTCATGTAATGTATGTTATTTTTTAGATCACAACTTTCAGAAAAAACGAATCCAAGGTTATAGATTACTAGCGGGTATGAAAAGATAATATTATCTCGAATATATAGATTTACCAATGTGGGCGTTACTAACTAGTATATGATTGATAAGTAATCAATGTAATCTTAAATATATTATTAAATAATTTAATTGTTGTCATTATTCATTATAATATAATTATAATTCGAGTAAGCGTTTATTGATAATTAGGTTGAAACATAAGTACAATTTGTTCCATACGTTATCATATACATAATTGATAAGTTTATGGTTGTGAAGAATCCGACTGAAATAATATATATATATATATATATATATATATATAAATGAATTAAGATTATAGGAAGTAAAGCAGCGTAGAGTACCGTGATTAAATTAATGCCAGAATATATTCAAAATAAAATATTCACCATAAAATATTCAATATTTTTTATTTATTTTTATTAGTTTAGATTCAATAAATTTACTTAAATTTAATAAAATAATAAATAATTAAATAATTGGTAATATTATAGATAAATATTTTGGAATAAAAAATAACTTGGATTAAACTGTGATATAATGATCCAAGTTTCAACTAGTTAAATATGGATCAGCTAAATCCAAGTTGATCTCAGTTTAAAATATAATAACTTGGATTAAACTGTGATATAATGATCCAAGTTTCAACTAGTTAAATATGGATCAGATAAATACAAGTTTATACCACCTAGATCCAAGTTTGGACCAAATTCCCCCAGATCCAAGTTAAACACGAGTATTGAATACTGGGATACTTTATAGTAAATTTAATTAAAGATTTACTGAAGACATAGAAAATTGTAGTTACGATAATATGACATATTACTTATATATTACTTAGATATTTACTAATTCCGAATATACTGATGGAATTTAGAGTACATATTTCAATATAAACTACATTGAATCATTACCATTAAAAACCATGCATAATAACATAACTTACATTATAAAACTTGTGATAGAAAGGGTGGTCAGAAGATGTCTACTTATATAGAATAAATAAAAATTAATCATGAACACTGTAACTAATTAGTATATGTTTAAACATATAGAAAGTTTACTAATATCGATTTGTTTGCGCGCGGTACCACACCCTCAACATTCGATGTTATATAACAAGTGTAATCACGAACGAAAATGTTACTTTATATATTTAAAGCATATTTACTAATATTGTTATTAAACGTTAAACCTATATTAAATACTGATGCCTTCAAAAAACGTAGTTAATAATTACCATACTATACTAAACGTCAAAGCAGATAACGGATCACAATTAAATTTACTTCCTTATACACTATAGTATATATATATATATATATATATATATATATATATATATACACACTATAGGATATATATATATAAACGCCTTATTATCCCACCTAGATTACACCTACCGACATATGCATTACATATCTACGGTAATACACATATTAACGCAAAGGGGTCAATCACCTTAGAATGCACTTTTCATAATATCCAATACCCTTCCACGTCGTAGACGTCCGATGAGACTTTATCCTCGGGTTACCCATATGTAAAGATGTCCCACATCAAACTACTATCCAGCGTTATATCAGATAACACACCAAATACCACATATAGTAACATCCAGACAGTCATTGAGACATACTCGAATCTATTCAAGGAAATCGGTTGATTCCCAGAAAGTCTTAACATTAACATAGACAAATCAATACCCTCTGATATACACGATGTCAGAAAAGTATCCTTCAATATCAGATATGAAGTTGCGAACGAGTGAATAAGATGGTTCAAGAAGAAGTGATATACCGTATCAATGAACCAACAGACCGGGTATCAAGTTTGACGAATGTATAGAATAAGTCCGGAAAATTCGTATCTGTATCGACCCCAAAGACCTGAATCGAGCTATTCAATTAAGAAATCATGCAGCTAAGACACTAGACGATGTAAACCATCTCCTGCGCGGGTCTACAGTTTTCTCCAAGCTAGATACCAGTTCAGGCTACTGGTAATTCGTTCTAGATCACCCCTATATTCTATTAATTACTTTCAACACCCACAGAGGAATATTTCGTTTCAACGACTTCCGTCTGGACTAAGTCTCTCACAAGGCATATTCCAACAACAGATGGATACGATGCTCAGCACACGGAAGAAACAATCAAAATTGCCGATAACATCATCGATTTGAACCGACTGAGAAAATATACACAAAAAATTAGAAGAATTAATGATACAAGACGAAAAATACGACCTAGTATTTAATGCTACGAAATGCAATATCATTAATAATGAAGTGAGATTTTTCATCCAATTATACAATAAATACAGCATCAGGGCAATTCCACAAATGCATACACCAACCACTATTGCAGAATTAATAAGTTTTATCGTCATATCATACTACATGAGCCCATTTATAAACAACATGTCAGAATTATTCACACCCCTCCACGAACTCACACATAGAGACGTACACTTCGACTTGACAAGCTGCCATTAACAACACTTAATAGACATCAAGAACACACTACACCATAACATGTCCCTAGCGTATTACTACCCGATACTACCAACCATAATACAAGTCGATGCTTCAGGAAATGGATAAGGAGCTATATTATTACAAAACGAATGACACGTCTAATTAGCATTAGCACCCTTATACCGCAGAGAAAAGATACGCAAATATAAAAAACAAGAGCTACTCGCAGTAGTTCCGATGCGAAAGATGTCACCACTTTGTCTTCGGTATAGACTTAATTATCGAAAGCGACCATAAGCAATTAGATATGATAATAATTAAGCCCATTTTTCCACACCCGCCCGACTGCAACTCATACATATATGTTAAAGGCTATAAAGGCTATAGCCTACAATCATATCACCTATCGATACACTAAAACCCGGCAAAGAACTAACAATCGCCGACGGTATTTCACGAGATAAGTTCAATATGAACATAGAATGCGAGGAGGGGACGAAGAGAAGTCCTACAACATCAACACCATCATAGCCTGACGACAACGACAATAATACTCGCCGGAAATGACGATAAAGAACACCAAACCTCTGCAAATATATATTTGACGAATATCCCTATCGTACAAAAGGAGTTACGATACAACTGTAGCTACAGAGACGAACTGATGGATGATAAAAGACTAGTATAGGACGGAGCAGCAGTACCCGAAGCAGACAGATATACATACTATATAAATTACTTAGAGCCCACCGAGGAGTAGCAAAAACGATACTCCTCGCCATATATACTGTTTTCTGGGACATCATGAGAAAAGACCTGCAACGATTCTCCGACGAATCCGATCCTGCCAGAAATACGCAAGGGCCCCATGGAAACAGCACCTACAGTAAGATAACAACCAACACGAAATTGGGAACACATCCGATCTATTTCAACTCGACAACTCGACCTATCTCTTATAGCATATTAGTTTATCAAATACCATATCATACACCAACTTCCTTATGTTTCATCAGTAGCCACAATCGTACAAAAGATGAAGCAAAGCTTATCCTTACACGGTACCCCAATACACGTCTTCTTAGACAATGTACCCCAATTTAGCGCCCCCACCTTCGAACTCTTCAGAAAGACATGGGAGTTTACCCAGGGCACATCAAGCCTATACTACCGACATTCGAAAGGATTTATAGAAAGATAAGTACATAACGTAAATAACGTCTTAAAGAAAAATACAGCCGACCTAACCTCTTTAATTCAATATCATGAACTCAATCAAGCGTAACATAATAGTTTTAAATTAAATATGCAATAGATAATTGCAAGATATTATTATTACATTATTACTATGATAACATGCTAACGAAATATACTAACATACATGTTATGTTGTAATATATATAATGTATTATATAACTTAATTTAAATTATTATCATGTAGTAAAGGTTATATTATATTTTTGTATTACTTTAATACAAAAAATTCACTATAATTTGTTTGTGTAATAATTTATCAATAAACAAATTAATCATAACTTTTAATATTTTATTAAATATTAATTCTTCGTGATTTCACCTATTTATTGTTTAGAATAAATTAATATTGTTAAATAATAAAAATTATATATAATAATTAATATAATAATAATATATACTTTAATAATCATATTAATAATACTATACTTTATTTAATTATTATTTTTTTAGTAATATTATAATTCGTATATTACACTAAGTATTTATCATTATGTATTTGTGATTAATACATGTATATAATCATCATAGAATTAGAATAATACTTGATTCAATATTTTGTATATAATATTGTAATATCATACATATTTATTTTAAAAGTTAAATGTTGATTATAATAATACTGCAATGGTTAACATGTAGGTTATATATGGAAATAATATAGTATACTATAAACCTTGATAAGGCTATCTAACAATGTAATATATGTTGATATCCTATATCATGATATTATCAGAGAACACAGTATGAATTACTTACAGAATTATATGAATAAACACACTCGCAGTTATAGATTAATCTTGTTTAAAATAATTATTGATGGTGATATGAGGTTTTCTATTATTAGATTTATTTATTTAGACTAATATGTTGTAATGATGTATAATATTATTAATATATTATATTGATACAAAGTACAAAATGATATAGATATAACATTAAAATAGATTTGTAATGTAATAATGAATTATTATATAATTATATATTTCATTTGTATAATAATTAAAATGTTAATATATACTACTACATTATTAACATACACATACATACATATATATAAATAAATTACTATTAATAATACATAAATAAACCTTCTTAATATGTTGTACCGGATTCATTGTAATCTGAAAATAAATATGATATTAAATATCATATATTATATTTATAGATGTTAGTAATGTAAATATAATTACAGTATGATATAATATTCACATTATAAATTAATATTCAACACATATCGCTAATAATAATTATATTTTGTTTTAGTACGTAACATTTTTGAGTTTACAATAATAAAGATCGAATATTTAATGTATATATTATAAATGTGGGTAATATTAAATAGTAATTATCTCAATAAGCTCGGCTACTATATTTACACTGGTGTAAAAACATAAATTTGTTAATAAATATTATATATTATAAATATATAATATTAAAATTAAAGGAATTTAATGTCATTATAAATATAGTAAATAACCTTGCACCGAATCTTTATTTGTAGTATCTGTGTGTGTTTGTTTATATAATAATATACATAAACACACATATACACACTCACACACACACATATATATATATATATATATATATAAACCACTTGACTACAAAGTATACCATCACCTTAACCTTATCAGCCAACGTTATACATAAATATATAATATTATTTGATAATATATATATATATATATATATATATATGTAAAAAATCTTTCATTATTAACTAACCTTTATAACATACAATGAACAATGTAATTAACCCAGAAACAGCAGTCAACAGTACTAATAGGTAAAGACCGTGTTTAACTTCTAGATTGTCAAATATTCCTAATAAATAGTAGGTTATGTATAGATGCATTCATTAATGAATTATTATTATTAATAATATAATATACTCTAAACATTGATTGATTATAATATTAAATTAGTTTATAATTATTAACTAATATAACTATTAAATTCGTTACCTGTAACATTAAGAATTAATTTAAATTATTCGTATTTTAAATCTAATATATTAATTAGTAACATTTTTTTTTTAATTTTCAACCGATTTATATTTGTGTGTGTATTTTGTTATTATTATATTTGTTTTAAACAATAGAGAACGTTTAACGTTATCTTTGTGTCTAAATAAACATTCATTCATTCATAATATTATAATCAATTAATATTTAGAGCATATTATATTAATACATTATTTATACTAGCACATATATAATGTAAATGTTACTACTTTATCAAAATACTGCCGTAACCACTATAATAATATATCTAACATAATATTAAGTTAATAATGACAATCATTGTATCTATTAATGCTAGTATCTACAGAAATATGCCAAGTGAACAAGTAAAGAGACACATAGATACATAGATACTTATAATCTATAGTTATTTAAATTTTTTAACATTACTGATATAATCTAATTTCATTAATTGGGATGAACTATAACCCCTAACATGTTAATCATTCCCATTTCTCTCTCTCAGGTGTCGTTAGTGTATACGGTAGCATCATTGTTAATGGTAGTATTAATAATACGTTTAATAGACACACTATACACAAGTATACTGTTATCATTATACGTGTACAATATGTATTACGGTGTATTCTGTATATAATATAAATACACATACACCCAAACAAAGGTAGAGATGTGAATGTATATGTTTACTATCGTAGGTAACCTCGTGACTCGCTTGGTTCCACATCTTCTCCACCTTTAACATCTGCGGCAAACCGCACATTATCTGTTATGATAGACAATATACATGTCGTAGTATTACTCACGGTATACGTGTGATATGATTGAATAACATAATAATAAGTACTACCAATTGGTATACACTGTTAAAATTTAGGGTATAGCGAGTGACATTTTTAGGGTGTAATTAGTGTCCCAATAGCTATACCCTAATTATGGTACAATTTGAATAAATACGATCAGTACCCTAACAATTAACAAACTGTACCCTAAATAATTGTAGCTAGTTATACCCTACTTATATGATACCGTGTACCCTAATGCAATTGTATGATATATACCATAATTTAATTGCATGATAATTAAATATAATAATCACGTACCCTAATATGTGACATAGCTGTAGCTTAATAAATATAGAATAAATACTAGAGTATACCCTAGTGCATTTAACAGTCATATACCCTAATATTTAACATATGTTTACCCTAAAAATATATATATATATTGTACCCTAGTGAGTTTAAAGTCGTGTACCCTATTTAGGGTATATAGTAAATTATTGTGATATTTTAACGATATGTACCCTATAAATTGAATTCGCTGTATCCTAATGTTTAAAAGTGTATGTTTAAACTTAGAATAATATATTTTTAAATAATATAATAAATTCTAAATATAAATATTGATTTATAGTATATAGTTTTATGATATTTAATTATATTGCCTTATTTCTTATATATATATAATATAATATATACTAATAATAATTAAATAATAAATTAAAAAATTAAATAATAATATATTTCTCTTTACTAACTTTTATTTTTTTTCTTAGTTTCTTGGGTATCTCTATTTTCTGGGGCAATCCATCTACTACCTGTTATATAAATATAGATTATTAATATATTATATAGTTTTCATGATATTTAATTATATATATATATATATATATATATAATACACTAATATATACTAATAATAATTATAAAATATATTACAAAATTAAATAATAATATATTTGTCTTTACTAACGTTTAGTTGTTGACTTAGTTTCTTTGGTATCTCTATCTTTTGGGGCAATCCTATCTTCTATGAATGTGTAATGTGAGACATTATGTGACGAGTAATAACAATTGGTACATTTTAAACTTATAATATTATATTTTAATTAATATAATATACGCCAAATAAAAATATATATTATTAATATAGAATATAGTTTTAATGATATTTAATTATATATATAATACAATAATATATACTAATAATAATTATAATATTTATATATTAAAAAATTAAATAATAATATATTTTTCTTTACTAACTTTTATTTGTTAACTCAGTTTCTTGGATATCTCTATCTTCTGGGGCAATCCATCCACTACCTGTTGTGATAGAATATGTACATTACATAGTATTACTCATAGAATACATGTAATATGATTGTGTAATGTGAAACGTAATATCAATTGGTACATTTTTAAACTTATAATATTATATTTTAATTAATATAATACACTTCAAATATAAATATAGATTATTGATATAGTATATAATTGTCATGATATTTAATTATATATATATATATATATAATACAATAATATATACTAATAATAATTATAAAATATATTACACAATTAAATAATAATATATTTTTATTTACTAACGTCTATTTATAAAATTATTTATCTAATAAATAAATAATAACGTATTATTTATATCAGTGAACGACATAATGTATTCTAGTGATAATAATTAAATGTAGATAATAAAATATGTGTATATATAATATATTATTATAATAACAAATTAATTATTATTTATTCAAAATTAAATTATGGGGGTTAATATTTACAATTATCGATTTGATATTGAAAGCGATATATTATGACGAATATCGTACCTCAGCATTATAGAGCGATAATATACATATGACAATTTTTTTGTGGCGCCACATTCCATTTAAAATAACATAAGTGGAATATATAATTTCTATGATATATATATATATATATATATAGATATATAATATACGGAATGAGAAGACAAAACGGGCATATAAATACGGAATACGCTGACACGAAGATTAGGCCGACAATTTTGTGTCAACCACCTACTTTAATTTATGAATTACTATATGTTAGAGAAATAATTGGTATCTAATTAAATAATATTTTAATAATCGTTATATTATAATGAATATATTTAATTATCATTTGGTTTTATAGAGAATAGACTATAAATAATTACATTTTTAGATTTCTGCGTGTATATACTTGGTTACACAAAAAAAACGGAATCTGTTGACACACTGTTTTTACCGAAATACAGCAACTTAATGCGTATATGTCAAATGGCAATTTATGAATTAATATATTAAATGTACTTTAGAATAAATATATTGAATAAAAATATAAAAGATGTTATTAATTAAAAATATACATTTTGAATTAAATATTATTATTATTTTGTAAAAATATACATCAATTTCTATTTATAATCAAAGATTTGTATGACTCATAAAAACTTAGGAAATAGTAGTAATTATTTAAATTTCAATATTATTATTTCAGATTATTTCAAAATTTGAATAATAATAAATAATTTGTATATTATTAAATATAGTAGGTATTATATTTTAATAAATTATCTATGTATATATATAGTAAATAAATATATAAATGTATGTTATATATTATTGAATATAGAATCGTAAGTAAGATACTATAGTAACATTTTCGAAATATTTGTTTTTCAATAAGTTATTTATTTTTCATTATATTACATTATTAATTCATTTTAACCTTCCTATATAATATCTAATATTAGTAATATTACTATAATTTTTAATATTTCCAAACTAGTATAAAATGTAAATACTATACATTTATAGTCTACGAATAACCCAACTATAATGTATTTGTACGATATAAATAAAACCATAGGAATACGATTTTTTATATTGATGCTATTATAATAAATTTGATATCATTAGACATATTATTAAATTCTATAATAGAAGTATTTTAGTTTATTTTTATTTAAAAAAAAGTTATGCACAAAAAAAATAGTAAAAATAATACATGGTGTAGATAGGAATTATGCATGTTTTAATTAATTTATAATACTTATGCAATCATGATTCATTCAATAATTTATATTTTTTAATAGTATATATTCGATATTATTAACACATAGATTAATAATCATATTTGTATCCGCTTTTTGTATTGTATTCAATAAATATATATTATTATTATATAATTATTATAATATATACACACTTATATAATTATGTAAGCCTATTTATTTAGTATTAACAAAGATTTTGCGAAGCAAAGATATAACACTCCCTATACATGCAACATAATTTAGTAATATCCCCTGCTGCTGCTAGCAGTAGTATCGAAATCACTGAAATAGATTTAGGTTAGGCTCTATTTGCATACAACAATTTTTTCATTGCTCTATTAAATTACATGCAATATAAATTAGCTTTTATTTACTAAATATATACTTATAGCATTTAAAACATACATATCATATTTGTTTGTTATATATTAGTAATGAACACTTAGTTTTCATCATATAAATATTAATTTAAAGCATATTATTTAACATTTTAAAAGTGTTTAGTTAAATACGAATTTACATTATAGATAACACATAGTTCCTAAAAGTAACCCGCTATAGGTGGCACTGGGGTATTTTGTATACAAATTCGAAAAACACGATTTCGCGTAAGTGTTATATCTTTCCTTCGGAAAATCTTTGGTATTAATTCAATATAAATATAATGGGATATGTATATAGATATACAAAATGTTTAATCTGGTATATATATATATACCTCAATCCAAAGTGGCGAGTATTAGAATCATTTAGAATTATATTTTAAAGCGATGCCACACATGAAAATATACGCACGAAACAACCTCACTTGCGAATATCAAACGTTTCTATAAAAACATAATTATTTTCAAAATGAATGCGAATATTCGTAGGTATTTACGTTTTACTTCTATTTATATACCTCACTTTAAATCTCCCTAATAAATTCAATATAATGTTAACATTTTAATTAATACATGTAAAAATGTATATAATTATACGAGGGATTTCCATATAGTTTAGGTGTGGAATAGACTTTATAGATATAATAGCCATACCCGAGCTAGCTTTTCTATGTTTTTTATTGTTTATCTATCTATTTTTTATTAATTATAGCGATTCCTGATTCTGCATTTCTGCCGTACACGACCCGTAACATTATGTATTATATATTAACTCATTGATAACAAAATTATTGTCTAATTAATTGATAACGAATGATATTGTTGATTTTATTTTATATTGTATAAAATACTTTTACTATAATTTTAAATAAGCATTTTTTATATTTTCGATAATGATAAGTTATTAGTATTTAAATCGTAATTGAACCAAAATCATATTTTGATACCCGAAACCTTCCATGTAGTCAATTACCCGAAACTACCCGACATCATTTACAACACTAATATGTATATTATATTTAAATATTTATAAAAATATATATATATATTAGTCATTAATATTTTCTTGTATAAAAGAATAATAAATTAATTATGGATTCTTACATGTCAATTTTATTTCAAATTAAAATACTAAATATATCAATTGTATCAATTATGTTATATTCATTTAAACAATAATCAATTAATTATTCTTGAAAACTTATATAAATCTTTATATTTGATCAACATTAATAATTTAATTTATATCAAAAACAGATTTTATGTATTTGTATCAAATAATCATAAATATATTTAATTGTATTTCATTTATTTATATTTGTTAGTGTAATTATATTAGAATAATACATTACATAAATATTATTATTTGATTCAAACATTAACATAATTATCAAAATCAAATTTAGTATATTTGTATATGAATCATTAATCAGAAATGTATTTATATTAAAGTATATTTGTATATACAAGTTGTTAAGTTATTAGAAAAAGAATCAATGCGTTAAATACATTATTTATTAACTTTGTACATTTATCACGGCTCTTATAGATAGGCGTCTAGCATTGCTTAATCATGTGAGACGGTGATGTATGGGCATATCCCTAGCACTCGGCGTGTGTTAGTATAATGCGAGATAATAATAATAATACACAAAGTAATAGTGATAATAACATAACATCACCTCTTCTAAGAAGAAGATATATTACAGGACAAATCGGTAGGGAGTGTGCCTGTTCCTGGAGCTTCGGCGTATAGTTTCCTAAGCTGCTTTTGTTCTATAATAGCTGTGTGTGAGAGGATGGTATTATTATCAGATGGTGGTGTTGGGTAATTAGATAAATGTAGTGTTTGAGTGGGGGTATTCTCTATGGTGGTGTAATTTTCTTGGGGTTAGTTGTAGGTGTTGATCGTATTTTATGTCTTGTACGTCATAGGATGTTTCCCGTATGGGTACACATTACATATGATTCTGGTTCGTTTCTTGACAATGGTAGCTGGGGATCATGTGAATTTTAAGGAGTCTCGAATTTGACAGATTTGAACGTTATGTACGATGTATGCAGTTTTCTTGCAAGTAATGTCATCTAGTTAATTTATGTCTGTTTGATGTGTTTGTAGTTTCGTGCGTTCTGATGTTTGGATTGATGTAAGAGTAGGTGTAGAGGGCTGGGGTCATCATATTTTGAGGGTTATTTCTCTAAGATAGTAGTGCTTTAGTTATCTTATTGATGTCTGTATTTTTTATAATGTTCTTTATGGTCTGAACGTGTCTTTCTATGAATTCATTTGATGCTAGGTAGTGAGGACTGGATGAAATGTGGGTGATGTCCTATTAGTGGAGGACATATATGGTATGCTTCTGATGTTTGGTGGTAGTTTCCAATTGCTTATTGGATGTGTCTGGAATCTTTCGCATTG
Organism: Osedax fenrisi; assembly: GCA_964019155.1. NCBI lineage: Eukaryota > Metazoa > Annelida > Polychaeta > Sabellida > Siboglinidae > Osedax > Osedax fenrisi. The sequence goes on along the minus strand of OZ025244.1, from coordinate 44,586,366 downwards.
GTTGGAATACCATATTACATATAATATCATGATGTCGCCTTACTTCTTTGGTGCATATGTTATGCTGGATACCTATGCTGTAGGCTTATTTACCGATATGATGATTCCTTTGGACATCATACGCTATAGTTCTATATATACTTTAAAGTTGATTTCGACACATTTATTCGCATGTAACAAGGGTCGTACTTATTTGTCGAGGCTTATTTGAAGTGTTACGGGGAATATTCTGGTATCATTTTTGGCGGGTGGTTTTGATATAGGTGGGATTATGTCTGTGCATAATATTTTTATGAGGCTTAGCCTTCTGCAGATGTGTCTATTAGTCATATTATAGGGGGTTGTGGGGATTCGACTATAGTGAAGTTTATATCGTATAATATGCCATTATAATTATAACATATTATTGTTATGCCGTAGGTCGCAATAGGTGTATTTTCATATGCTAAGAGTATGTATGGATAGGGGTTAGTTAAGTAGTCTTTCTAATGTTATTGTATACCTTAAAGGATAGTACATTACTTTAAGACCCTTTGTCAACTTTAAATAATATATATGTTCTATTTTTAAAGGGTATGAATAGTTTAACATAATTTAATAAAAACCTTGTATCTTATGTCCTGGTCTGCTACATGTAAGTTTGATGTAATTTAGTGGACTCCTGTTTCTTATAGTTCTTATAGTAATGTCTGCTCCTACAGAAGGATTTGAAGTTATTCATCTTGTTACAAGCATTGCATCTGAGTCCGAGAGCTGCTTCCTGTAATTTATTTCAACATAGTTTTTTTTGTAGTTTTAAACTATATAATTGAAACAAAATATTAATTAGTAAATAATTTAAAGTGTTATATATTACTAACGTTAATCAGTACATGATACCGTGTTGAAACTCATCAAATAAACTGGATTGCAGGTATCCAATTCTATATAATTTAAATATATTAATAAATATATATATACTTAATAGTTACTGATATTTTGAGTAACATATATGTATATATGAGTAATTTATATATATAAAAAATAGTTAGTAGATAATTAAGTATGATAATAAATATTATATACGATTAAATAGTGATATAAAATGAACCAAATAAAACATGCATATTGGAGTATATAAATTACCGGCAAAGATCTAAAAATTATTTAGCTGTAGTAAGTTTGGTGGTGGTAGGTGCGATATGTATTTTTGAGACGGCCATTTTGTTGAATTCATATATGTAGAGATAAGGAAGCATTTTCTCTTTTTTTTAAATGTTTCTAAAATACTATTTATTGTTTTAAACTATTTTTTTTATTATATAAAAAAGAAAGAAAATCATATCTATTACATAAAAGTAACAAATATATATTTTACAAATAATAATTCTATTTTTGAATATGGGTTTTGTTATATTATTCATATATATGTTAATTATATATAGAAAAATAATTAGGTAGATAGCTTTGTACTTTTATCTAAACATTCATTTATATATGTAAACATAGCATATATTATTTCTAGTAAAATGCATTTGAAAAGTCAACAATAAATAAATTGTAAAGTAATTACATTATGCATTCAGCTAATATAAAATCAATATTATAAAATAATAGTTAATAGTTTATAAGTTAAAGTTAATAATTAATAAGTTTTTTTATCTATATATAAATGTAATTTTTATAGAATTTATATATTAGATATAAAATATTATATAACAATATATTTTAAATATCATGCTATAAAATATGCTTTTTATGTTATTTAAAAACTTATTTAATTGGTAATTTGTTCATAGTTACTAAATAACATATATGTTATATATGCTATATCATCAATTAATAGTACATATTAGTGATCTAAATTTTCAAATCTTTCAATTCAAGTTTCAAATCGAGTCACATCATTTTCAAACATTTATATAAATTATTATTTCAAATCTTAAATCTAATTTTCGAGTCAATTCGAGTCACACCTATTTAATTTTCAAAAATTTGTATGGATTAAATTCACTATTTATCATAGTATTGTAGCCACATTATTATACGTAATATGTAATTTATATACTTATAAATTATATAAGTCATTATTTATAAGTATATATATATACAATAAATGCTCCTTTTTTTTCGAGTTTATTCCAAATTATAGTACTAATCGAACTTATTAAATATATTCCTATTATATATAATAGGAATATATTTAATAAGTTCGATTAGTACTATAATTTGGAATAAACTCGAAAAAAAAGGAGCATTTATACGATCAGAGTGATAGATTATTAATATAGATATAGGGAACTAAATTAGTGAACAAACTTATATTAATAGATAATAGATAAGGACAAGTAGCTAATTGCATATCCTAAATTATTATTATATAATACTCATGAATCGATTTTATATGATACATTAGATGGCATTTAGTGTATGATACACTCTCAATATATAACTCTATGTAGAGAAATATGTACACTTATTAACTATTTTAGTGTTTGTATATTATATATGTGTGTATATATGCATGTATGTAGGTAGGTGTTTATTTAGTTAGATAGGTATGCAGGTAGGTATATGTGTAGATGGATAGATAGTCAGGCAAATATGTAGGCAAGTATACAGGTGGGGAGGTAGGCAGTCAGGTATGTAGGACCTACATATATATATATACATTGGGAAAGTAGATAGGTATGTATGTAGGTAGATAGGTGGGTAGTATAGTTAGGTAGGTTGTAGGGCAGGGAGGTATGTATGTAGGTAGATATATGGATGGGTGGGTAGATAGGAGGTAGGTAGGTGGGTGATAGGGTAGTTATATAGGCAAGTAGGTTGGTAGGTAGTCATGAAGGTAGAGAGATATGGGTGGGTAGTTAGGTGGGTGGGTGGAAAGGTAGATAGATAGTTAGGTGGGTGGTAGGGTAGTGTATGCATATAGGTAAGTAGGTACTCAGGAAGATATTTAGGTATATGAGTGGGTGGGTAGGTAAGTAGGTTGGTGGTAGGGTATGCATATAGGCAAGTAGGTGGATGGGTAGGTAGTCAGGTAGATATATGTATGGGTGGGTAGTTAGGTGGGTGGATGGATAGGTAGATATGTGAGTAGGTAGATAGATAGGTAGGCGGGTTGTTGGGTAGGGTATGTATATGGGCATGTAGGTGGCTGGGTAGGTAGTCATGCATATACTTAGGTTGGTAAGTAGGTAGGTATATAGGTGGGTAAGTAGGTATTCATGTAGATATGTAGCTATAGTAGGTATGTAGGAAATCTGCAATGGAATTTGTTTATGTTTACTGTGCTCTCACATTATACTTTGTTTGTAGAAGTAAAGGGGATCAACTGTATATTAGATGATGGGAAGTTTTTACTATCAATAAATTCAATAATTTATGTGACAAACATTGTTTTATGATTTGAAAGTCTTCGAATACAGGAATTGGTAAAGATTTGATGTCTTCAAACATTTTTTTGGTGATTTGAATGTCTTCGAATACATGACATGGTAGAGATTTGATGTCTCCAAACATTTTTTTAATGATTTGAAAGTCTTCGAAGACAAGCAAAGATTTGAATTTTTAGATCACTAGTACATATTACAATTTGTTCTGATGTTAACTAATTTATCCATTGAGATCCTCTTAATTAATAAATATATATATATATTTATATACACAACATTAATTTACCTTACTATGGCAAGCTTTTTCGGCACTTTATGAATCGCATTCTCAGATCATTTATATCTCTCATCACATTTAGTAGAGCACCAGACATGCATACTATATCGTCCATCGACTGCTGTATATAGTTCTTTATAGGCACCCACGATACGTCATTTATGAGATGACATTCAGAGAGGAACATATCTCGCCAGGTTCACTTTATTGCCCCAACAGTGTCCTGAATATAGAAATTAGAAAAATATAGATAAGTATAAATATAGATAACTATATTTATTAATATATATATAAGTTAAATTTGTTTTATAAATAAAATTACTTATTGGCGGAATAAGTCTTAATAGATTACTAAATAAGTCGTCAGAGATTACTTTAATAAATTAATATGAGTAATTAAGAATTAAGTAATATCACTACTCATTAGTAACCTCGTACCACTTGTAAAGTTAAGTGTTTTCATAATTCTACAATTATTATTCTAATATTTATATTTAATCATTAATTATTGATGGAAAATATAATATATACAAATATGTATATAAATAATAAATCTAGATTAGAAATTAAAATAATTTAAGATAACTATAATGTTAAATTCATAAATAATACTTTTAGAATAAACTAAATTTAATAAGACGTACTAGATTACATAGTCCGAAATGACCTCGTACAAGATTAATTTTAGATAAGTTTTTTTATAGATAAGTTAAATTGGTCTATAAATAAAATTACTTATTGACGAAATAAGTCAATAGATTACTCAAAAAGTCGTCAGAGATTACTTTAATAAATTTATATGAGTAATTAATAATTAAATTATTATGGCACGAGGTAATTAGAATGTACGTAATTTAAAAGTACGACTTATTACTAAGTTATTAAATAAGTTATTAGTACTCTCTTACGACTTGTAAAATTAAGTGTTTTCATAATTATAGAATTATTCTAATATTTATATTTAATTATTAATTACTGATGGAAAATATAATATACATATATATATATATATATATGTATATAAATGATGACTATAGAGTCGAAATTAAAATAATCTAAGATAACTATAATATTAAATTCATAAATAATACTTTTAGAATAAATTTAATAAGACGTACTAGATTATATAGTCCGAAATGATCTCGTACAAGATTACTTTCTACCGTAATTAATACTAAACATGTTATTAAAATATAAGTTATAAATCATACTATAATTATGATGTATAAATATTAATTATTAAACACTATATGATTATACAGATAATAATATACTAAACATAATAATATAATTTTAACACTAAATGAATACGATTTTATTAATTTTATAGTTAATAAATTATCATATTTAAAATTATACTATAATAAATTATTATAAAATAATTATCAACAATTATGTATACATTACTAAACAAGTAATATTATTATAATAATTATAGTAAATATATTATGTGTATTAATAATACTATTATATTATGAATTTTTATTATATATAATGATTATCATTATGATAAGTAAATAAATATTAAGAATGTAAATTGAGCATTACTGTAATGATTACATCATTTATTTAATTAATATAAATTAATTTAATAAATGATTTATCTAGTTGACAATATTATAAATTTAACAATAATTTATGTTATACAATTATCAATAATCATTTTTATAATTATATTTCATATAATATTATACACAACATTTAAAATATGTCTAGTGAGCATGTTTTAGATTTAGAGTTTAAAATCGCGTTATTGTATTTGTATGGTGTTTATTAGTTATGTGTATTTGCACATAATATAATATATTATTAATATATTGATTAATTCAAATCTAATTTAATACTGTTACTCGAGTAATCAAAATAAAAAGTTTCCATATTTTATTCACAATACTATTATTATAACTTTAATATTCACAATTATTTATTATAAATTAAATTATTGTATTAATAATTATTACGAAAAATAAATTTAATAATATAAAGCAGATTTAAAAACACATGTTATATTCAATTATTGAATATTTCAAATTGTATTTTTTAAATAATTTAAAATATATAGATAATATTAAAAATGTTGTATATAATTAACTGTTAATTCAATTTACAATTTAATTTATAAATATATTATTTAAAAATATTATATTAATAAAAAACTAACATATAATTGTCTGTATAACTTGTTTAGATGAATATATTCAAATGAATTAAAATTATAGTTTATTTACATCAATGATTAAAATAACGCATGCGCATTGAATATTCTCATTATAATATGAAACTAGAGTATATGATTCATCATAAATAATGGATACCTAGTAGCGGATTATATGCAATCTTAATTGTAACCCCATTCGTGTTTATTATGCATGAATAAAATTGAATACCATTCCGGTATACTTTGCGTGGGTTTTTTTAGGTTGACAATTATTTTGTATATTTGTCATTAATGATTATTTTATAAAACCAAATATGGAACATTATATTATATATATTAATTAAGTATAATATAAAATTTCAAATTGATACCTATTGTTAAAAAAAGGTATGCCCATTAGGTATATTTTTGAATGTCAGCCGTTCCCGTAAAGAATGACTATATATATATATAATCTAATTCGATTTTGAAACGAAATATATGTTAATAATACTATTATATGTGATTTATCAAATGAATTTACCTAGTTATAATTCATTGTGTATACATTTTATTTTAATTTATTTTTTATTAATATATTATTATTATTTAAAATTACAGAATTTAAATGTTACCGCTAATTTATTTATCGGAATTACATGCAATCTTGTTTAGATATAATTGGAAGTCAACTTATCAATAATATTTTAACATTCAAATGAATGTATTCTTTATAAAAAAATATATATTTAGTTATCATATTATTTTATTATTAATTCAACAAATCTACTTTATAACTCTATATTCCTATTCGTTTAATCCTAATAATTAACAAATATATCAATATAATAAGTACAGTATAAATAAGTTTAATTGTTTAAATATTAATTCATACTACCATGGGTTTATATTTAATATTTGGATTAATTAATTTTAAACTATCGCCACCTATTTTGATAAAAATACAATTGCGCTTAAAAATATATCCAAATGTGATAATTTTTTGAAGCAACACAAAATATAAGCATAAATAAATAATTCCACGCATATATTTACACATGGTGCCTAATATATCGTGTATATATTTGCAAGTAAGACAGTTACTTTAAGCCACGCGATACCACTAGAATATAATTAAAAATTCAAATTTAATAAAGTGGGCTCATTATATTATGATATTTTATTAACATTTATATTTTAGCTATATTTCAATATATTATATTTTGTTTTCTATTCGTGTAAATATAATAGTTTATATTAATTAAAACACAATTAGTTATATATATATATATATATATTAATTTAAATTATTATTGAAAATACACTAACATTGATAACTTTATCATTTACTTTAAAATCAATATGAATCCATTTCCTTTTTAGATTAGCATAATCTACATCTGTCAATGTATTTGTTATTGTATACAGTATTATTATATAGATTTTAAGATATATTAAATAAATAGTATCCTGTAATATATTTTTAACATAATTTACTAAATATAAAAATTATAGACCTATATTATTATAAACATATACATATATATTATATATAAGATATATATTGTATACTATATATTTATACATATGTGATATATGTACACACACACACGTATATTTATATATATATATAGTTAATTATAATTAATTGAATAGTTTAATTAGGTATACATACAGTAGGGTTATCATTCATCGGTAGATATATATATATATATATATATAATGGCAATGAAATATAAAAATAAATATCATATATAATATATATTAATATTAAATATTAAGATAATGAAAAGTATTTCAATAATATTAACCAGCATCGATATTATATATGTTAGTATTACACTTAGTTTTACAATGTCTCCAGCAAGAATCTATACAAGTTAAAATAATACAATCACATATTTATATAATCCTATATATATATATATATATATATATATATATTTATATATATATATATATATCATCCTATATATTAATAATGAAAAGTATAATAGTGAGAAAAATAACTAACGTGATACATGACTACAATCTTCAGGTTTATGTACACTATTACGCAAGGATAACCCGGTTACTGCTTCTCGATATAACGTTAGAGCTAATGGATTCATCGATAAACTATTGTCTTTAGTGTGTTTACATCCTCTCATGAATGTAATCTTATGTAATGCATTCATTTGTTATAAAAAATGTGATATAAATATATACATAAATATATTTGTTTTGATATAATTATATAACATTGTATAAATATATATAAATAAATATATATATATATATATATATATAAGCATATTAACATATATTATATAGGTTTATACAATAACAAAAATTAAATATTATAATATATCATTATTCTTCTTAGAAAAGTTGACTTATTAACAAGAAGTATCGTTATACAGGTGTATGTAAAGTAATACTGTATAACATAATTGCCTATATATATATACGTGAAACTATGTATTAAAAACAAACTAATAAGTTAGTCGTAATGGTATACGAATGCGTGCGTTCATGTAATATAACCTAACGACAGAATATATTCTAATATCGAAAATACACTCAGTTTAACACCCATAAGTTAGTAAGAAGTATTGTATATTATTTGAATCGATATATAAATATAAAACAACTAAGTCAGATTTAAATTGTATCTCTAAATGTTATGGTAATATATATATATATATATATATATATATATATATAAACTACCTTTATGTCTCAGTTGGCTAAGGCATTACACACAAATTAGGAAGCGGGTGAGTGACCCGCCAGGACCATTAAAATAGGTCTTAACATAATATTTAGAAGTAATTTTATATAATTGTATACATAAATGATCGGCTATCATTAAATCCATGGATGCCCTAACATGGGAGCGTCTTCGAAAGGAAATTAGGGATATATGATTATAGTGAACACTTAATTTAAGTTCATAGATGGGATGGAAGGACTCCACTAAAATAAAATAATAATAACAATAAATATATATATATATATGTATATATATTTATATATATATATATTTATAAATATATAATATGATATTTGTAGGATATTATACGGGCTATATGATATAACCTGCTTCATATGTATCTTCACAAGTGTAAAACAATCAGATTTACAGCTTATGTATTGAAAGCTTGACGGTATAGTTGCTTAATGTATGTATTTAATTATTAATAATTAGTTTATAAATTATAATTTATATTTATATATATATAGTATTTTAAACATATATGTTTAAAATACTATATATATATATATATATATATATATATATATGTGTATGTGTATATGTATATGTATGCGTATATGTGTAAATGTGTATGTATGTGAATATGTGTTACAAAGTATAAATGATTAATATAATTTCTAAATATATTTTAATTAATATATCCTCAACATATATACAACTAATCCCAGTATATTTTATTTGATTTATACTCTTTTTTTTATTATACTTTATTATGCACTTTTTTATCCCCATTTAATTTATTGTTTAGAAATATGGGGGCATACATATAAATCTAATATAGACTGTATTCATGTTATACAAAAAAAAGTATTAAAATTAGTTTTTTCTAAACCTACAGATTTTAGTTCAACAAAATTATATATTGATCATAAGTTATTAAATATCTTTGAAGTGTTTTATATTTGTAAATATAAAATACTAATATTTATGCATAGAACATATTATATAACTTGTAATCCAAGTATTTACAAACATTATAAAATAATAAAAAAATTAATACAAGAAGTACTTTTGATTTCATTCAACCTTATAAATATAACTATATGAATAATTCTTTAATGTCATATGGACCAAGTCTTTGGAATGAATTAAATATTGATAAAATAAAATTAGTATCTATTTCCCTTTTTAGTAATAATATTTATTATTATTTGTTAACCTTGTTATTTTTTTGATCTACAATTATTTTCTAATTCAAATTATATTTTAATATTTTTTAATTTTTAATAAGTTTAATATTTTTAATACGTTTTATCTTTACTCAGACTCTTACATAAATGTCTTCTTTTTATCCATATTTTATACTATAATTACGCTTAGATTTATGAAAACTATCTTTATATTTGTTACTTTGTGTAGATAATTTATAAATTTATTTGTGAATAAACTCATTAAATTCATTTATTTTTAATTAATTCATTATTTAAATCATATTATTAAAAAGAAGTAGTTAACTAGTTAATGACTATAATCTAAAAAGTGTAATTAAATTAAATAATATTATATCATTTATTAACACTAAAAATTGTTTATTTTAAATTATACCTTTTTCGCAATTGGATGACTGTTCTGTAATGTGTCGATGGCTGTAACAACTCATGCATAGGATAGTTCGTAGTGTTTTCCTAAGTAGTATATTTATATATATATATATATTACTATGGATAATCAATTTGGCTTTAAAAAAAATATTGGTACTGAAATGTGTGTGTTTGCGCTTAAGCAATATTTAACAGATTATAATAATAATAACACTAATATGTTCGTAGCATTTTTAGATGCTTCCAAAGCTTTTGATAAAATTAATCATAACATTTTATTTCAAAGATTAAAAGATAATAATATTCCTTTATACATAATTAATTTTTTAAATTACTGGTATAGAAACCAAAGAATATATATTAAATGGTGTAACAATTCATCGGATAGCTTTCCTGTTACAAGGGGTATTCGTCAAGGTGGCATTCTCTCACCATTGTTATTTAATTTATATACTAATCCTATGATTAATAAATTAAATGAATTACATTCAGGTTATTGTTTAAATGGAAATATCATCAATAATCTATGTTATGCAGATGATATAGCATTATTTTCACCATCACTAGGGGGTTTGCAGTTGTTGATAAGTTGTTGTGAAGAGTTTGCTGGCCATATGGTTATATAACCACATAACGTTTAATATTGATAAATCGGTATTTTACCAATTTATTTTGATAAATCATATCATAAACCTGTGAAATTATATATAGATAATAAACTTCTAAAAGTTGTCAAATCATATAAATATCTTGGACATTGGATTTCAGAGGACTTATCTGATGATATTGATATATATAGTAATATTAAACAGTTATATAAACAAAGCTATGCAATATCATATAACTTTAATCATTGCTCTAAGGATACAAAAATTATTCTATTTAAAACATTTGTTTCTAATATATACCTTAGTTGCATATGGATACCAAATAGATATTGCATGGCTAAACTTAATATAGCTTATAATAATGCTTATCGTATTGTTATGAACTACAGACGTAGAAATAGTGCCTCTTTAATGTTTTTTAACGATTATGTTAATAATTTAACTGTTAAATTACGCAAGTCATATTATTCGCTATATAAACGAATACAATTATCGTGTAATTCACTAATTGTTCAATTATATGAATATAATATTGTGTTCCCATCGCCACTGCAGTGGCAACATGTTTACCATGTGGTATAACTCATTGTTTGTATAGTATTTTAAATTTCGTTTCTTAGATTAATTGTTTGTTTTTTTTAGTTTATTCTTTTTAATTTTCGTTTATATTCTATGGACCTCTGTATTTCATGTCTGATTTAAATAAATATATATATATATATGTATAGTACATTATATATAATATATAGTACATATTCTATAATATATCTTTGTAATATATTTGGAGACTTTTAATTTTATTATTGTTGTAATATATGTTAATCCCCGTTATTTGATATATCAAAATAATATATATATTATTTTAATTTGGAAAATAACAAAAAATTTATAAGTTATTAATGTTAACATTAATTTTTATTTTATTTATATATTATATTATATTATATATTTATATATGAATATATATTTATATATGAATATATATTTATATATGACTAGGAAACTTCAAATAGTAATATTTAGTGGGAAATATATATAAATATATATAACACAAGTTATTTTAATTTTATTATAAATATCATCTAACTTATTCTATATATTTTGTTACTATTTGATTTGTTTCTATAATTTAAATTTTAGTTTATTTTTTTTCGTCTTATTATTAGTTCTTTTATTTATAAACAATGTCATATTATTATTCTATTAGAGAGTGACCTTTTTCTGAGTATAGATTAAGATATAATCTCTGGTACTTTCATTTGAGTAAAAATTGTATATGCTAAAATTATATTTTCTATATTTAATAAACTATTTTCATTCATTCATTCATTAACACACACACACACATATATATATATATATATATATATATATATATATATGAACATACCAGATTTGGTTGACATTTCTTGCATAATATTAATCATTTGGTAGACATGATTATTTGGAGGACAATTTCGTGTCCACCAAATAGTTTAGGGCAATAATATATCACTTTTGGTATAAATTTGACTTATAATAAAATTATATAATTAATATATAGGAAATAAAGTTGTATATTATTTATTAATAATTTAAAAATCAATAGAATGGGTAAGTTTAAATAATGATTGAATTTTCACTCTATATATATTGGATCCATAAAAATAACTGTTTAGTAGACACACCATTTTCAATGAAATACGTAGTATTGTTGGATATATGTCTATAGGGAATTGATGGATTTAGACTTTATATTACATATGGATCATATATATAAAATAAAAAAATAAAATATTATATTAATAAAAAATATACATTTTAATTAATTTATTATTTATTTTTATTATATTTTGAAATAATAAATGGAATTATTCATAAATACTAAGGTAATACAAGTATTTTTATTAATTTAAAATTTAATATTTAAAATTTAATAATCTTAAAATATATATTAAGATTATTATTAAATATATACTTAACATTTAAATAGAATAATGTTTAATTGTGTATTCAATATATAATTATATATATCCATAATCATGTGTATTAAAATATAAATATTTATAAATACTAAGGTAATACAAGTATTTTTATCAATTTAATATTTAAAATTTAATAATTTTAAAATATATATTAAGATTGTTAAATATATACTTACTATTTAAATATATAGAATAATTTGTAATTGTGAATTAAATATATAATTATATACATTCATAATCATGTGTATTAAGTAATTTATCGTGTAAGAAAAAAAATGTAAGATTTTAAATTTTACCAGGTAACATTTTTAAATATTCTATTAATAATTAATTTAATTGAATTGGGTTTTACCAATAGTAGTTTCTAATAGTACACATACTATTAGTTGTTATTGTAAACTTTATATGGATAGTTATATTCAATATACTAATTAAATATAACATTGCATAATAGGATTCTTATAATTATTATTATAATCATTATTATATTATAATGATTATAGTCAAAATATAGTTTAAAAATAATCAACACACTAAAAGCCCACATACTTCATTATACGAATTAGTAATTACATAAATATATAGTATTCATGTCATTATATAATTAATATAATATTATAAGAATACTCGTGTAATTTAAATAATTCGAATAAACATGTTACGGACATAGACTCTATCAGTGATATAGTCTATCATATAGTCTGATACGTTAATATCAAAGAAGGCCGCCGATTATTATTATTATATTGTTAGAGTTAAATTTTTATTTTGGGGTTGTTTAATTTATTTGGTTTTGTTTTATTTTTCTGTATTTTTTAGCTGCATTATAATGAACTCTGACATTATTATAATAACAATCGGCGGCCTGCTTTAAGATAATTCCTATAATAGACTATATCATAGAGTATTAAAAAAATCACGATATTTAACCTAGTACCAGGTATATTATATAATATATATTATATTATAAATTATAATTTATAATATATAATAACTTATTAAATAGATATACAAAATTGTCATACTTTTTTTTAATTTGTATACAACCTTATATTTATTTACATTTTTAATATAATTACTACTATATACTTCCACTATATATATATTATATACATGGGAATACGGACGTTAGGCAAACATTAAATAACTATAAATATCAAATGTCACAAATGTGGCCAAGGTGTATGTCAATCTAATTCATTATACGCTCTAAGAGCGTATAATGTACCACTAAAACTGAAAATAAAATCTTTATGAGAAACATGTATATATGGAATAATTCCTTTTGAAAAATATATTTATAAACCATTCGTATTAATATATATATATATGATATTTACACATACGAGTAACATCCTATTTGCGTATTGATATTTGTGGGTTGTTTGATTTATTTTGTTTAGTTTTATTCTTCCGTTTTTTTAACAAGCACGCCTTGTGCTGTTATAATATATAATATAAATAATAGCGCCACGTAATGTTGCCATTTAATTTTTACCTACCATCCGTATCATCCTATATATATATTAACCTTTATATGTAATAACATATATATTAACAACATTTTTAGATTATTATATTATTGAATGTATTAAATATTAACAGGTAATGCCTTGTACTTATTGTTATATATTGTATTTATTTATATGCGACGATATTTTACATCTACGTGATATCAGCGAATATACGCATAGTGCCTGGTATCATAATGCACGTACATTCCTACCATCTCGCATGACCCCCCCCCCCCCACGCGCAGACGGCTGTGTATATATAGCGGACCGCCGCTATGTATAATCACTTGAAGAATAAGTATAACCAATAAACGTACATAAGCCTTGACGTAACATCAATAAGCGTCCAACCTCACGTCCAATGAATATCATCCTGCCACGTCAACCAGTGAGAGCACGTTAGGAAACATCTACCCCCACGCCCAATGACTATAAACAATCATGAACCCTACACCAACTCCTTCCTTCGATTGGCACAATGAAGATCGGCTAGACGAGCTGAAAATGTTGTTTAACATTTTATTTACGTCCTCGCCATTGCCCACTACATCCGGTATGATATCCTGTACACCCTCGCCGTCACTCATGACCTCCGTGACGCCCCAGCCACTACCCACGACATCCGGTACGCTTTCGCCCTTGCCCACTATATCAGGTACATATTCGCTACGCCCCCGCTGTCACCCACGACATCTGTGACGCATCCGACATCACACATAATACCCGATATGTTCTCAACGTCACCCGTGACCCTCTCGATCTCACCCACAATATCCGTGACTCCCTCATCATCACCCCCACCATCCGTGATGCCATACAGCACCATACACAATGCATGTATTGCCATCCCCATGGCCACCTCCAACATGATATCCTTCTTCCATACGTGAGAAGAGGGAATGACCCCAACCCCTCTTCGATAACCAATAGGGAGAAGAGGGGATGTTATATATTTTATTTATATATATGCGTCGATATTGTACATCTACGTAATATCAGCGCATATACGCCTAGTGCCTGGTATCACGACGCACGTACAATGTACGTTTCTGCCGTCTCGCATTACTGCCCCACGCTCAGACATCTGCGGTGGTCCGCTATATATAATCTCTTGAAGAATAAGTCTAACCAATTAACGTAAATAAGCCTTGACATTTTACTCCCATATATACACACAACTTAACAGTGTAATATATTAGTATTACACAACTTAGACAGTGATTAATACATAACAACAATTTATATATATATATAATAATTTTATATAATATATTATATGTATACACAAATATCCATGCATATATATATATATATATATATGACTAATGATCTCCTCTTCAACAATGATGGCGTACATACCGACCCCAAGTGTGAGAAGTTAATTCAACAGATAACCTCACAAGATTCTCCGCAAGCCATTGATAATTATCATTATCATAATTATTACGCGATACCTATGAATTATAATTCATAGTTATCGCGAACTACATGTGGCCCTTTAATAAAGACCTGTCACACCTTACGATACTTCTATGTTAACTTCTTAAAAAAGATGTCTAATACCTAATATATTCAATAACATGGAAGAATAAATATACTACTCTATCATATTATGCGACAAAGAAGAAGATAACAATTCAAGTAGACGCTTCATACAATTACTTTGACGCCATCCTCCTACATCCATCCAACAAGACGAAATCCCCATCACCTTCGCATCTAAGATATTCAGCCCCGCTGAGACTCGTTATGTATATATCGAAAAATAAATGTAAGCCGTAATATTCGGAATCGAATGGTTTCACATTATTAAGTCTGACCACAAGTGCAGATGATCACCAGGGTTGGGGTCAAATACACTTTATCAAATACAAATACAAATACAAATATTTATTACATTTTTATACAAATATATATCAAATACAAATACAAAATACAAATATTAACACATTAAATATTAAATCATTTGATTTAATCATATTTTAAATCATATGATTATATTTTATATAAAATAATAATCCTTATCCCTAGATTATATATATATAGACATTGCATAGTTAGTGATTGATATGTATTGGATATATGATATTAATAGGTTAATTAAAGCAATGTAGATAGGTGGTATAATTTTTAAATATTAAGGAGAAGACGTAGAATTAGAGTAATGAATGGATAAATAATATATGAGTTCTAGAGAGAGAATCTAATATAAATATAAAATACAAATATTAAATCATAAAATAATAATTCCTATCTCTATACCAGATTGCATAATAATTAATTGAAATCTATTTTAATATATTTAATTCCTAAAGAAAATCAATAAAATAAAAAACTGTAAACAATAGACTGATTGCTTGGGATATTATAAGTTATAATTTATAACACATACATATTCTATATAGAATATTAATTTATTTATATAGTATTCATAAAATTATTGTTCTATTATATTATTTGTATTATTTAATAAATGTATTCTTTAATATAAATGGTAAATATTTTGTTAATTTTTTTACATTCATAAATTAATTGTTTAAATTCTACATTCTATTAAATTATTAAATTAAAATATTTTTAAAAGTGTATTTGAAACTATATTTGATCAAATACACGAAATACGACACTCAAATACAAATACATCACTGAATAATTATTCAAATCAAAATATAAATACGTATTTGACCCCATCCCTGATGATCACCCAGAAATATTTCTTCACAGCACCAACCCGAGTCCAAAAAATGCTACTACGAGTGCAGCAGTAAGATTTCACGCTAATATTTTTAAAGCCAGGAATAGAGCTACGGATAGATTTTCACCTACAGATGCCAGTGAACACATAGACCTTGATGTCCAGATAAGCCATTGACGTTTGGGACACAGAAGATAGAATATTTAAAATTAGAAACGGGAGACGAAACCCTTCAAGCCTTACTTTCTTCTGTATAAGTAACCTCTATTGCCATATGACACACTGACGCACTCATGGCAATACCTAAGTATACATTTTGTCCACTATAACAATATCACGTACCTCATTATATTTGATTTTTATACTCAATTCCCATTCATATACACTATGAGTGCACCAGCGCAACCATTGTAGATCATCTAAAACATGGTATCCTAGACCGGTTTCTTAGCGACAACGGAGGACTATATTCGTCACAAGCGTTCCGAATATTTGCATCCGAATGGGGATTCAACCACAGGACAAGCAGGCATACCACTTCCTAAGTAACGGCCTAGCCGAGGAACCATGCAGAGCTTGAAGATCTCTGAGAACTTCCAGATGTCGAAACTTCTACTATGATCTAAACCAGTAATTATCGACACAAAGCCCCACCGAACTGCTCTACAGCCACAAGTTAGCAAACCCTTTACCTAGCACCTACCCCGTAGACTTGTCGAATGAGAATAAATTATCATCCAATATGTCAACCACACGACACTAGTAAAAAACAAGACTCATTGTACCTGTCCAACATAACACCCCTCACAAACATTCACCAGCGTGACCACATATCAAAGACATGGAAGCCAGCTATGAAACTTCGGAGTTACAACATCCGCAGTATGGATTGTTCTACCTTCGGGAGAAATCTATGAGATATCCGCCTTACTTCCCCGTCGATGCCCTGTCAGGAGGTAGTACCAACACACCGAGATGCATCAGATAATCACTCAAGACCTCTTGCCCTACCCTCTACTCCACCGATACTCGGTTCAGATGTAGTTATTCCTCTCCGTAGTGTGTCATTACATTCTCATCCCAGGGATATCGCACTCACAACTAGTCCGTTGACACCCGGTCCTGATCTAGATAATCAAACCTCGTCAACCGTAGCGCTGCGTTGATCTAACAATAATGTACGATCCCCACTTTTATTATTGACTTGTAGATATAAATGTATAAAGGGGGTGTTATATGCTTACATATATATATAACTACTTATTATTATAATCTATATATTTATATATATATATATCCATGTGCCTTCTACACATATGTATTCCTACCAAAGATATATATATATAATGTTAGCGCTCTAAATATAGATACCAAGCTATTATTTAATAGGAATTTATATTCGCCAAACTTATTATTGTAGCCTATAGACTGTGACACAGTCCGATACAGAATTATCTGTACATCTTATACACATCCCTAATTATTATATATATATATATAATGTCACATATTTCGACATGGCTATTGTTCACAATAAATCTCAGCATTATTATCCTCTCCTTCTTTCAAATATAATATTGTGTATAAACTAATGGATTTATTATACTTAATAATCAGGAGCCGGTTACTCTGGAAATAAAATATTTCCTATCACTATCCAGAGACAATCTCTGGATAATTCTCAGTAAATCGGGTTGTTCTGGACAAAAATACATATATTACAGCAAAAAAAATAGCCTAGGTTAGATAGAGGATGGGTTGTTCTGGGAATTTTTAGCTAATTTTATTCGCGTCGGACATTCGAGTAGCTCTCAAAATATATTTGTATAAAACTTGGACAATTTGATGGTACTTAGGATAACAAATAGGTGTCCTTATTAAATTTATAATACATAGGATCAAATATTAAAATATGAAATATGGGTCCTATATAATCCTATACTATATATATATATATTTATACATAATATAAAATATAATAATGAACACACTTAGTGTTTCGAAATAATTTCTAGTTAAATATATTTCATAATATATAATATTTTTAATAGATATGATAATAAAATATTAAATAATAATATTAATATTGAATGGAATTTTATTTGTTTTATGTTTTGTTTTATATATGATAAGTATGCTAATTATATAATGAATATGCTTTTTCTTGTAAAAGACTTTAAAATAATGTCTAGTAAATAGCCTAAATAGTGTAAATAGGGTAAATAGTAAATAGGTTAAATAGTATTATTATTTATATTAAAAAAATATATATTATAAAATAAAAAATATACCACCTGAGGGCATCGTAGCCAGACCTTCTGCATTGCATACAGCAATCTAACCACTATACTACCTATCGGATTTTATTAACTATGTATAATTACTAATAGTAGTATTAGTTTTGGTTTAATTATAAATATAATTAGAATAGAATTATTTTTCATATAAAATTGTACTTATTTTGTTATCATATCATACAAATAGTATTTATTATATCTAGAAACTATATAGATATCCTGTATAATTGTAATATTATAATTAATAGTATGCAACTGAATAACATAAATTGTATTAATATTTACTTTAAGTAATACTTATTATAATTATTATAATTATATAAACTTAGTTTAAAACTATTATAATTATATAAAATATTCAACAAATATTATTTCGATATTGAATTGATTATATAATTGTACTTATATTATAAACTATATGATAGTATAATTAATTAACCCAGGAAACAATTATAGCCTCATAATAATTTAATTATGTGATAATTATTATCATAATAGCATATATATAATAGCCTCGAATGTTTACATTGTGTTGTAAATGTATATTTATTAAATAATATAATATTAAATATTTAATAATATTATATTATGCTGCTATTCATTTGTCATGCTATTATAATAATGATGGTGCTATTAAAAGTCTATTATGCAATTATTATGCTGCTATTAATTGCATAATAGACTTATAAGAGCATGAAAAATTAATATAAGCATAATTATAATAATTAAGCAGCATAATAATTATTATTATGCTGCTATTATGATAATTTGTCATGTTATTATAATAATTATGGTGCTATTAAAAGTCTATTATGCAATTATTATGCTGCTATTAATTGCTTAATAGACTTATAAGAGCATGACAAATTAATATAAGCATAATTATTATGCTGCTATTATGATAATAGACATTTAATTATCTATTGATTATACTTGAAATTAAATGGGCTTTCCGAAACTATATAGAATTCTTATGTACATCCTTTAATAATCGAATTATAATTAAGTAATATTTAACTTAGGTACATAATTATATTTTGAATATTTTTAAACATTCAAAAATGAAATAAGGATTAGGAATATAGAAATATTGCTGAGCTTGATCTCAGATAGGATATGTTTACAAAATCCCAGAGTAACCCAATAATATCTATAAATAAGGTTTGTCCTTGTTGGGATTGTCTCTGGCCAATCTCAGAGCAACCAGCCCCTGGACCAGTTAATATGTGCCAACTTTCAACATAGCTTATTTTGAAAAGTCTTTCAAAATATTTGTGTAGGGTTATTTTGAGCATTTAAAAAAATTAAAATAAGTTGTTATTATTCATCATAATTTTCGATTTATATTATATAATTAATAACTATCATATTATATACTTAGTATAATACTATATATATAATAATAATCATACTATTATTTTGTATTCTTAGAATAATTCTATAATTTATCAATACTTTATTAAATTTGTGAAATACAATTATATTCTAATTCTATTTATAATTAAATCAAATCTAATACTACTATAAGTAATTATATATAATTAATAAAACTGGTTTGGTAGTATAGTGCACTATGGTTAGATTGTTGTATGCAACGCAGAAGGTCTGGTTACGATGCCCTCAGGAGGTATATTTTTTAATATAAATAATAATAATAATTTTACTATTTACTAGAAATTATTGTAAAGCATATTATATACTTAGCATACATATCATATATATAAAACAAATAAAATTCTATTAACTATTAATATTTTATATATGTAGGTGCAGATGTACCATAATGGAAGCTATTCTATCAATTCTTTTAATTAATTATATTTCCATAAATCTTCACAATTCGTACTTATAAAGTGAATCTGATTTTCTTCAATTATAATTATTTATTAATTAATTAATATTATATATATCTTGTTTCGAAAACAACTGTGTTCGTACTTTATGTGTAATAAACTAATATAAAACCATTTTCATTTCAGGTTAACAATGTTTTGATGATCAATTAATTATTTATTTTGTATTAAATTCTCACTAAATCTGCATACAGATTCAATTTATTTTTTAATAATATTTCGTAACACTATACAAGACCATATTTTATACAATGCTACTTTTAAATATTTGTGGAATATACATATTTTTCTCATTTTCAACATGTATATATTTTATTTAAATTAATAAACTTATATATTTCAATAAGTAATACTATATAGAAAATGTTTATTGATATGTGTTTAAAGGTACTATTCATTAGTTACATGTAAAATAACATCTTTTCAAAATGTATCCACTTATAATATTAAAGTTTTTGTAATAATTATTTAACAATCTTATTATAAATATTTATTTTAAATAATGATTAACAAATAAAATAAAAATGTATCACTAATTTACTACATATATATAGAAATAATAATTTATACTGTTCATTTATTATTATTGTGAAATTGAAAGAAAAAATATTCAATATGTAGTTAATGAGATATACAAAATAATTATTCTGACTAAATCAAGTTTAAAGTTTTTTAAAAATTAATTTTTACACTATATATAGTTACTAATGTATATATTATATTTATAAATGATATTAAAAATATAATTATACATATACAATTTATTTTAATTATATGTTTGCACATCCTGCAGCATATGAATTGTCTTGATGTTTCATCTTCTTCACCTTTGTAGCATCCAAGCATCGTAATCTGTCTTGTTGTACTGCATATTCTGCAACCGATTATAATGAATATCCTAGCAACCCATCAAATGCAGCTAAATAGGCCTGCATTCCAAAGTTAAATGTTCATACTGCCATTGTTACAGCAAATTGTTCTAGAATATTAAAATATAATTAATAAAATATAATACAAATTAATTCAACTTTTATACCTTTGAACATCGAGACTAAATCATATTATGAACACTTTTCAACTTTTTTTACATATGGGGCTATATTTGCACTTGTTCAATAAACAAATCTTTATTTTAATCCTGTATAATTATTTTTATATATTATAAATTTATATACCCAGATTTAATATATATATATATATAATATATGAACCTTCATATTTTGCTTTCTTGTAAACACAATAATCTCCACATAATTTCAAAGTCAATAACGTAGCCGGTGTAGTCAATAACTGTAGCAAATAAATTAATTAAATTCAATTGAATTCATATAATATATTCACTAAAGTATTTGAGCAAAAGTTATTTAAAAAATAAATATAAAAAATAATCCATTGAATATGAAATTAATTATATTTATTATAATTTACTGATATTAAAAATAAAATACATGAAATTGGATTACGTAATATAAATTGTAGACTTTAAATAGATATATAAAGTATGTAGTAGAAATTGTAAGTAAATAAAATAAAATATAGAGTATATACAAAAATTTTGCGAAGCAAAGATATAACACTCCCTATGCATGCAACGTAATTTAGTAATATCCCCTGCCGCTGCTAGCAGTAGTATCGAAATCACTGAAATAGATTTATGTTCGGCTCTATTTGCATACAACAATGTTTTCATTGTTCTATTAAATTACATGCAATATAAATTAGCTTTTACTTACTAAATATATACTTATAGAATTTAAAACATACATATCATATTTGTTTGTTATATGTTAGTAATGAACACTTAGTTTTCATCATATAAATATTAATTTAAAGCATATTATTTAACATTTTAAAATTGTATAAACAACACATAGTTCCTAAAAGTAACCCGATATAAGTGGCACTGGGGTATTTTGTATACAAATTCGAATTACACGATTTCGCGTAAGTATTATATCTTTCCTTTGGAAAATCTTTGGTATATATATAAAGATATTACATGGTTAGTGATTGATATATATTGAATATATCAGATTTATAGGTTAATTAAAGCAATGTAGATAGGTGGGTGTATACGGTAAGGGAAGATTATTTGTTTAAATAATTAAAATAATAGGTATATAAAATCCTGTAGGAGCAAGATTTATCATGGATAAAATTGAAGAAGTATAATGTAGATAGCGAGGAGTGGATTGGGAAAGCCGAAGAGTGAGTTAATTAAATTAATATATTATACACATTTTTCTCAAAGAATCAAATATAAATACAAATATTAACACATTAAATATTAAATCATAAAATAATAATCCCTATCTCTATACCAGATTGCATAATAATTAATTGAAATCTATTAATTAAAATTTATTTGATATCTAAAGAAAATCGATATGATAAAAAACTGTAAACAATATACTGGTTGCTTGGGATATAATAAGTTATAATTTATAACAATTATACATAAAATATAAATTAAATTCATATATATAGTTTTTATCAAATACGAAAATCAAATACAAATACATGCAATTACTGGAATGGAGGCTTATAGATTGTGAACGGAGATTAAGTGAGGTAGGTAATAGTTGGTGTAGAAATGAGATAGGATATCAACAATTAAATGTTACAGGTTACATGGAATATGTCATATGGCGATTTGAATATCATATGTATATAAATTTGAATTTTTTAATAGATATTAAATAAATTGAACAATTTTTAATCAAAGCAAAATTTTATAAATATTAATCATTAATTTGATATTTTGAAATCGATAATATATAAATGTTACAAACTTTATCATATAGTCGATTTCTAGAATAGAATCCTGATCATTACTTTTATATATCAAAATATATTATTTGATAAATCAAGCTTTAATAATAAATTTCCTAAATCAATTCTATAAAGATTATATATTATTATAATAAAAAATAATGACTATATATTAAATAAAATTAATAAAGAAATAATACAGAATAATAAATAGAATAATACATTTGATTAGATATATAATTGAATATGATATTTTAATAACAAATAATGAATATACATATATTTAAAACAAATATATAAATAAACTTTTATTTTATATAAATACTAATAATGAATTACTAACATGTTTAAATAAAGGATATTTTTTAATAATGTCTTGACCATCATGGATTTTAGTTATAATATTATTGAATTCTGGATCTTCATGATCTTTAGTGATTTAACTGGCATAGATTTAGAGTAATTTCTCTTTAATTTGATTATAAAAATTCTTAAAATAAATTTACAACATTCTGTATTAATTTAATTGATTAAATAGGTAATTTATATAATTTAAAATACAAACCATTGCATAAGTTTGCTATCCTACATGTTCAATTAGTATGCCTTGAATACCGGCAGCAATCAAATTTGTATTATATTCCAACATCACTTTTGTTTTGACTCCAAAAAGACTTTTCTTAAATGTAATTATTCATCACCTGCAATTAATTATATATTTTTATCTTATATATTATATTCCATATTATTAAACATATTTAATATTTGTATGTACATGTTTGTACATAAAAATATGTATTGGATACTACTGATTACAAAATAAATAAAGTAATATTAAATTATTGAAAATAAATTAATAAATTTATAATAATACAAAAATACACCAATACCAATAAAATAAATACCATGTAAATAATTATTAATTAAAATATTATTATTTTCAATTACAAAATGTTAATAAATAAATATTATTGACATGTCTAAAATATAATATAATTTAAAAGATATTAACAAAGATTTGGCGAATCAAAGATATAACACTCGCTACCTACGCAACATGATTAGTATTCATACATCCCGCTTCTAGCAGCAGTATCGAAATCGATTTAGATTTGCCGCAATTTGCATACTACAATGTTTTCATTACTCTTATTAAATGACTTGCAATATAAATTAGCTTTTACTTGCCACATAGTTATTTATAGGATTTAAAACTAACATATCCTAGTTCTATATATTAGCAATAAACACTTAATAAAATAATAATTAAAAGCATATTATTTTTCATTTTAAAAGTGCATAGTTTGATACAAATTTATATTATAAACAACACATAGTTCCAAAAAATGACCTATATATGTGGTGATGTTGGTTTTTGTATACAAAATTTAATTACACGATTGAGTGTTTTATCTTTCATTAGAAAAATCTTTGATATAATATGAAAAATTTTATTATCTAAAATTTGAATATTGGATGTTAAATAATTATATACAATTAGTTTATTAATTATATATTATTATTTGGTAACCAGTGTTCTCGTGCGAAGTGATTTCATGGGGAATGATATTATACGGATTGGTGATTTCGTGTGTAGTTTAAATTCTACTATTTATAAATAATTATTTATATATATTATCATTTCACACGAGATCATTCGCCACAAAATTACTTAACACGATATTATTGGTATTCTATTATTTAACTAATTATTTTTTATTATATTACACATATCATTGATTATATAATTAAATAAAAACCATTCGATAACTCCTGTTCTGTTTTGCACTTGATTCTAAAAGATTATTATCATAAAGTTAATTATATATGATATTATAGATTAAATATATATATTACGATATTTATAAGTTTTAATTTTAGCGTTATACTACTCTAAACAGTGAAATTAACAGATATAATTAAGAAGAAATTTACAAATGATAAAGAATACATATGTAATTGTAAATGTGGAATTATAAACTACTAAATACCAATACAGTATTAATATAAACTGCGAGATAATAATACCAAAGATTTTGCGAAGCAAAGATATAATACTCCCTATGCATGCAACGTAATTTAGTAATATCCCCAACCGTTGCTAGCAGTAGTATCGAAATCACTGAAATAGATTTAGGTTCGGCTCTGTTTGCATACAACAATGTTTTCATTGCTCTATTAAATTACATGCAATATAAATTAGCTTTTACTCACTAAATATATACTTATAGTATTTAAAACATACATATCATATTTGTTTCTTATATATTAGTAATGAACACTTAGTTTTCATCATATAAATATTAATTTAAAGCATATTATTTAACATTTTAAAAGTGTATAGTTAAATACGAATTTACATTATAAACAACACATAGTTCCTAGGTGGCACTGGGGTATTTTGTATACAAATTCGAATTACACGATTTCGCGTAAGTGTTATATCTTTCCTTCGGAAAATCTTTGATATGAATACCGTACAATGAATACCGTACAAATGTAAAATAATTATACAATATGCATTATCAGTGAATTATTATTTAAATATTACATATATATGTATTATATAATAGTGTTTAACATCATATATATTATGTAGTGATGTAAACAATTTGAATATTTAGATTAGAATATTAAAAAAGTATTCATGGGATTAAAGTAGTAGTATTAATATTTTTGTGTACGGTATTAGTATAGAAGTTATTTCATAATTGGAATTTTCAGTTTTCTATAAGCAATAAATATAGTATATTAAGTAATTATAGTATTATTTAATACTTTAAAATATTAATAATTTATTACTATAATATTAATAAATATATGAATTATAATATCATATTATAAATATACATAAGTATGTTAAAATGGTCTTCGCCGAAGATTACAAATAAACTACCCTGTTTGGTTAGAACGGACAAACGGCAATTTTATTTAAAACTATATTTATTAAATACTTTTATTTCTATATTAACTAATGCTGATTGTATATTTTTCATAATGTATAACTATTATATTGTTAACAATATTTAATATGATATGGTATTATAATAATCATATAATATATATGGATACAGGAGAAGCAGACCACCGATATATTTAAGAGCCGCCCATCGATGTAAATATATGTTACGCTTTCACACGCTAAAATATTCCATATGAGTAACATACATACGTTGTTTATGTGTATTATCATATTAACACAAATATATATTATAATTATATACATATATATTATACATGTATAATAATATTAATAGTAACTGTACGGATTATGGTCAAAAGCTTCGCGATTGATGAGCAATTTGAATGCCCGCAAAATTGTTTATGTGAATTAGTGAATTTACAATAGCTTATGATTGGCCATTATAATTAGCGTATGTCTATTTATAGACTATCATACATGCAACGGCTTATAATTACCATATATTTATATATGTGTGTTTAACTTTTATGTATCATTAACATGTGTGTGTGTTTTATAGGCTCACTCGGGATGTAATGCAGCTAAAAAAACCTAGCAATATTAAAAATAAACCCAACAAAACCAAACCAAACAAGTGAAAATAACTAAAACTAAAAATATTAATGTTTGTACAAACAATCATACGGCGTATGATTCATACGCTATTGTAAATTCACTAATTCGAATAAACAATTTTGCGGGCATTCAAATTGCGCATCAATCGCGAAGCTTTTGACCAGGTACCAACTGTACAATTAAATATTTTATTTTTTATTAAATTTCAATTTGTACTATTAGAAATTATAAGGTACTATAATGGATAACATATTGATGGATTATATTATACATATATAATATATTGGTTCTACTTGAAATTAAACAGACATTCTAAAACTATATCGATCTCATGTGTACGTAACATATTCGAATAATAATCGAATGATTTCTAATAGTTAAATAAATTAAAATATAATAAAAAATCAAATTTATTAACAAATATTTAATTGTACAATTACTATAACGGATAACTATAGATATATATATATATATGGATTATATTATTATACATATAATTATAAGATATATTTGTGGATTTGTTTAATATGATATTATACACAAAAGCAGTTTATGTATGTTACTCGTATGGAATATTTTAGCGTGTGAAATCAAGCGTAACATATTTACTTTAGTGACATATATTTATTAATTGGGCGGCTCTTATATATTAGTAAGACCGCCCAAATTGAACTCTTAATTATATCGGCGGCCTGAATATATATATATATATATATTCGGTACCTGGTCAAAAGCTTCGCGATTGATGCGCGATTTGAACGCCCGCAAAATTGTTTATTCGAATTACTGAATTTACAATAGCGTATGATTGTTTGTTGAAACATTAATATTTATAGTTTTAGTTATTTTCACTTGTTTGGTTTGATTTGGTTGGGTTAATTTTAATATTGTTTAGGTTTTTTTAGCTGCATTACTGTAAATTATTACATCCCGAGTGAGCTTATAAAACACACATATATAAATATATGGTAATTATAAGCCGTTGCATGTATGATAGTCTATAAATAAACATACGCTAATTATAATGACCAATCATAAGCTATTGTAGAACCACTAATTCGAATAAACAAGTTTGCGGGCGTTTAATACGCGAAGCTTTTGACCATAATCCATATATTCAATTAATAATATTGATCAATAATTATACTTATTTCAATAGTTTCATTTTAATATAAAATGCATGTTAAAATGTATATTTTAATAAATAAACACAAGAATATAATAATCTATTGATACTTGATAATTAAAGTTAACTTATGCTATCATAATACCAACTATATGATACATTTTCATAATTAAAATTTCATATTTTTATTTTGAAATAAAATTTACATTAGTTCGTATAGATTCTATAATAGAGCCCGTTTTTATATCTAAGTAATTTATCTAATATATATTATAATTATGCTTACATATTATTTAATAATAATTTATTATGATATAATAATTATAATATAATTATTAAAATGTGACATGTGCTTTTTAAATTATCCGAAAAATTCTTATATAAACATAATATAAAAATAAAAGACATATTTATTTTATATAATGAAGATATTATATGATATAAATAATATATAGTTATTTTTAAATATAACTAACCATATATAATATGTTCGTGATTGATAGAAAAGGTAAAATAGTTTAAATTATCCAATATTATATTGAATATACGAATTTAATTTAATATGTATAAATATAAAAAGGTCATGACATTTGTCATTAATTATAGAACATATATATCAGAAAATAATAAAGTTGGAGCGAAACCTTTAAAATTCAGATTGTCCACAAAATAATTATTTTATGCATACCTTAATATTGTCAACAAAAGAGTTAGCTTATACATAATTTTTATTTGGTAGACAATATTTTTATATATATTTTATTATTCATTATTTTGAAAAAATAATTAGATATATTCAAAGAGTATATCATAATTAATTAGTATGTAAATGTTCACCTTCATGGCTATCTTATAAAAAATGGTTACCAAATGATTATATTTTGCATTGTCCACCAACTGGTTATATTACGACTATATATATATATATATATTTATAAATGCCTAAACAAATATATATAAGATACATATTATCTTATTATCACATATATTATATACATGTACATATACTAATACTTTAATTATATGAACATACGATACATATGCTATATTAGGGTATATTGTATTATAACCTTGCTGCTACATTAACAAATGTCTTATTACCTATATTATAAATACGTTTTAATACTATTGTAAATAATATAAATATTATACATATATATATAAATATATATATTTATATATATATATATATATATATATATATATAAATCTATGTTTCTATATTTTAGTATTAAAAACTAATATATATATAAAAATGATTACTAATTATTAGTTCAATATATTATATTATTATGTATATATATATAAATATATTACGACATTATATAAATATATTAAGACATTATAAGAAATTATCATACATTTAAATACATATAATGCATATCATACATATATTTTAAATTCCTTATCAGCTGGTATGAATATATATATATATATATATATATATATGTGGAATATTCACAACAAAACCATCCGGAAATTAGTCTATAGACTAATTCGTATACGAATGAGTGTGAACTTTATTTTCTTTCGTATAACTTTATGGTAATATAATAAATGTAATATATTATATTTCTATCGATAATTACCATTGTTATAAACAATTATAATTGTTCTAAAAAATATATTGTTGTATACCTTATAATCATTGTTATCGTATTTAATTTATCTGAAATTGTATTTTTAATACAATTTATATATTATTCATATTTTGATTTTTATGACATTTTTTTTAATTTTTTTAACTTGATAATTTTTAACTTAAAAAAAGTTATCAACATTTTAATTCGAAATAAAAATTATATTTAATTTAAAGCAATTACTAATTATGTAGGTGCACATACCATACTATTACATGTATTACTATCTGAAACATATACTATTCAAGTATTAACTATAGCTGGTATATTTTATATATGTAGAATGTATGTATGAATACATTAAATCGAGTATTATCTGGGAGGGTATCTTGTTTTAATGTTTAGTGATT